>WTXL01000021.1:0-361739 GCA_022376525.1 Russula vinacea | reverse complement strand
TAGTTATGGTAAGGACTCCCCTACGTGGCCACCGCCCGCGATGGTCGATATCCCGTGATCGGGGACAGAGGGACGGGCACCGAGTATCGATATAACTTGCGGTTCCAACCAAACTTGATGGGTGAGTCAAAGTAGTACCTAGCGTCGACGCGGCAAGAGAAAGCTAGAACCAGGCGTCAGCAGCAAATATGCACGTCAAGCGGCCTGTAGCCAGTCTATTATTGTGGTCACCCACAAGTCAATCAACAAACAACTCAAGAAGGGGAAGAGCGAAAATAAGGAAACATACATGCTTTGCAAAGTCGGCAGTACCAGGAAGCCATCGCGGAACGCGTCGTACTCTGCAACCTCGTCCAAAGCATCGTCAGCATCGACAGCACGGGCAAATACTGGGTCATTTGCCATCGCAACGCGGAACACGTCGCGTAGCCGCTGCTTACATGCGTCGTCTTCACCAGCGGGCGAGGGCAACAGCCAGTACGGCGTGCGCGCACAACGCCACAACGCCACAAAGGCCGAACGGACGCCGACTGCCGGTCAACGAGTGCCAGCTAAGTAGAGAGAGAAGTGGTAAGAGGAGATGAGGGAAAAGAAAAAGCGGGACGTACGATGCGCGTGGGATCGTCGGACGCAACGATAATATTCTTCAATCCGAGCCGTGCAAGTCGAGCGCGTACCGTGCCAGCTCAGGATCAGCGCATTCAGACCCTCGCAGCGCCGCACGAGCTCAATAAGCAGCGTGACCGCGCGCTCACAATAGCCTGCGTCTCCGTGAGCAAAGCCTAGCACTCAGCTCCCGCGGGGGTACCCTGCGCGAACAGCGCGCGGGTCGTGGCGCGCTCTCGCTCAGCACAAGCGAGGAAGTATGCGCGCGCTGTGGGGAATGGGCCGCGGTCGATGGAGAGCGCGGTGCGGCCTTCGACGCAGAAGCACGGTGGGTGGGTGGGTCAAGGGGCGAAAGAGCCGAAGAAGGCGGTCGCATAGTTGAGGAGGGAGGGCAATGGACCCGACGGCAGGAAGGAGAGGTGCGACAGCTTGCGCGAGCTGCATGACTAACAAGTGCGACTCCGCGGGGAGGTCCTCGAAGATCATGTCCAGACGGATACCAGGGACCTACATATGGATCAGATGGTATGCTCAATCAGACGAAGATTCGGGATTAGAACATACCTTCTCGAGGAGTATATGTGCTCAGGAGTTATCGAGCTCATACGTCAAGATTTCGGGTACTCTGAGGAATCGACGTTCGTTCTCGGACCCACGCCCCCAGGCCTCAGGCCTCAGACTGCGTGCTTCCAACAGAACTAGAACCAAGAAACAGAAATATAGGCTCGGACTGACTTGGACAAGATGTAGAGGTTCACAGATGGGATTGGTTCGCAAATAGTCCTGATGCTTTGGCTTCAAAAGTGACACCGAGCAGACTTCCGGTCTGAGTCGAACGCTCCGGCCAACGCCGACTTCAGGCGTGTGCCGGAAAAAATCCTGCTACGCCACTTCATCGATTCATCCACCAACGTTCCTCCATCGGTTTCCCTCATTCTCATTCAAGTGGCTCTAGTCCTCTTCCAACCCAAACTCATCATTTTCTCAGTGCCAGGACCTCGTCCCATCGAGTACACAGACCGCCAGCGGCCGCGCTACTGCAAGGCCTTGAAGAACGGGATCGTCACTCGTCACTGATTCGTCAGCGCTCCTTCACTCATCAAATCCCTTTATGCGCCGTCCTTCTCAGACAATAGGCGTCATCACAGATACCTTTTTCGCGCTCTAAATCCCCTAGCTACTCTTTTTTCTTACGCAGCTGCCCACTGAAAGTACTGAACGTCAATGGAACACCGATTCATATCACAACCATGACGTAATGTAAATCACTGGGGTTTTTTCCATCGTCTTCCATTTACCGTTACAGTTTGTACGAATGCGGTGATGTTCTTGCGCGGGTATATACAGTAGGCCTCCACGTTCCCCTCAAATTTCAAGGGATAAGATGACACGGTAATGCGTTCCGCGTTGCTCTTGGCGAACAGGACATTTTCCTTTGTAGAATACTATTACAGTAGCAGGGACGGCGAGGCTGA
The DNA here is from genome assembly GCA_022376525.1 of Russula vinacea. NCBI lineage: Eukaryota > Fungi > Basidiomycota > Agaricomycetes > Russulales > Russulaceae > Russula > Russula vinacea. The sequence goes on along the minus strand of WTXL01000021.1, from coordinate 359,658 downwards.
TAATGAGTGACTTTATGTGAACGATGTGTGCATGTACACGCAAGGCTTATTTCTACAACTCGGTTTGTGTTGTTTCACTTTCTATGAAGCGGTTATTTGATAGGGAGGGGGGGGGGGTATATTGACTTCAGTTTTTGGAGGAGATGAAACATGGGGGCCGTAATCTAATCCTCTTTATCTCGGTATCCCTGGTCTCCGAGATCCGAGCCCCAGAAACGGGTTTCTACGGCGCAGGATGGCTATGACTACACTCAACACAAACGCTCCTCATGCTTCAGCTTCAAACATAAAAGACCCTGGTTCCCATTTCTAGAGTCATCCACGATTAGGTTCTGTACACTGCGAGGGAAGTAATTCTGCAGACTTCCGTGTCGCAGCGCTCGAACGGTCTGGGCCAACTTCAGTTGGCTGTGGTGGCCTCTTATGGAAGAGGCTATACGTGCGAATCCTCCTGCGCCCTGCGCCCTGCACCTCTCGCCTACCACGTTTCTTCAACGCTTTCCCTCATTCTCATCCAACTAGTTCTATGTCTTCCCCAAGTTCTAGTCCAAACGTGTCATTTTCGCGATTCCGGGACCTGTTCAACGCTGCCCTGACTGAATACAGACAGAAGACCGGAAAGGACATTGCGACAAATCCGCTCACTGCCAGTCTCCTACCCTGTGACTCTTCTGACGCAGTACTCGCAATTCTTCAAGAACAAGCCATGCGTTCAACCAGTTTCGGAATGGAGATTGGAAGGTTCAACTCATGAGACGTCTCAAGCCAACCGTCGACATTCTTCTTGGGCTTTCTACCAGTGGCGTCTTTGGCGAGGGCATTGGTTTGGTAACTAATCAAATCGACATATCGTTTTCAAAATTTCATCGTTCACTCTATAGAGAATTCCAGCAGCAAAAGCGATATTTGCCGGCGTTGGTCTCCTCCTTGCAGTATGTATCCGAGTCCATCCCCTTGCCCCTTTTCCCGTGTCTGTAGTCCTGACACCCAACCCCCAAAGGCGGCCAAGGGTGTTAGCACCAGTTATGACGCACTCATTGAGCTTTTTGATTGTTTCGAACATTACCTTGGCCGCCTCAAAGTCCTCACCGAGATCCCCGATGCTGTGGGAGAAATATTGGTCAAAATTATGGTTCAACTGCTCGAAGTCCTTGCTCTGGCGACACAGCAGATAAAACAGGGCCGATTCAGTGAGTTTGTGCATGGCGATTCATCTCGCTTGGCTTAGCAGGACACAGAGAAATTCACAAAAAAACTACTTGGCGAGAATGATATTGAAGCGGTGTTGCAAAGGTTGGACAGACTCACCATGGAGGAATCACGGATGACTGCAACGCAGACCATGGAGGTCGTCTATGGTCTGTTCAACAATATGAAGGTCGTCATGGATGGTACGGAGCATTGCTTGACATTTCCTGCACAGTATGCTGAATGTTTGTCCTTCAGATGGAAAGGCGTCAATAGATAGCATCCGAGAAGCTCTTGGTATGATAAGCTTGGATCCATAAGTGAGCATAGCTGACTGAAGGTGCCAGTTACAATGCAAAAGATATCGGATGATTTGAACAAGATGAAATGTTTGTATTTGGTGACATCACGATTAAAGGAGACCGAGACTAAAGCTACTTCAGGTGATAAACTGCAAGAAAATATTCAGAAGTGGCTTTCTCCTCCGGATCCATCGATTAACCACAACACTGCATATGAAGTCTATCACAATGGGACCGCTAAGTGGTTCCTTGAAGGGATTATCTACAATGAATGGAAAACGACAGGCTCTCTCCTATGGACCCAAGGGAATCGTACGGTTTTCCATAGTTTCCCCATCCCCACCGCTGATGGTCTCTGGTTTTGTAGCGGGATCTGGCAAGAGCGTTCTTTGGTGGGTGACACATCAGCCAACTTCTGTTGACATAGCTTAAATCGGCGACCAGTTCTTCGATCGTAAAGGACATTGAATGTATACGCGCAACTGGATTGGCTTCAATCATATATTATTACTTTGATTTCAAGGACACTGGAAAGCAGGATCGTCGCGGACTTCTCTCCTCCCTTCTCACCCAGCTTTGCACCCAGTCCTATCGTGGTTACGACATCCTATCAAGCCTGTATGAGACACACAAAAATGGATCGCGACAACCCAGCGAGATTGACCTGATCCGATGCCTCAAAGATGTTCTCGCACTCCCTGGCCATGGCAAAGTGTACATCATAGTGGATGCCATTGATGAAAGCCCCAATAGGCCTGGAATACCCTCTCCACGTGAAAAGGTCTTGCAGCTCATGGAGGAACTTGTTGGTTTACATCATCCTGACGTACGAATCTGTCTCACGAGTCGCCCAGAGGTGGACATCCGAATGATCCTCGAGCCTCTGGCATCTCACGCTGTTTCTCTTCACGATGAGTGTGGCCAAAGGGAGGATATTATCAGCTACATCGAGTCGGTTGTCGTGTCCGATGCGAACATGCGGAGATGGAGGTTAGAGGACAGACAAATGGTTATCGATTCACTGTCACAAAAAGCGGACGGGATGTAAGGCATCGCCATTAAGATCTCGTACAGTGGTAGCTCACGACGCGACGCAGGTTCAGATGGGCTGTCTGTCAACTGGATGCACTGCGGCGTTGTTTTCCAGCAAGCATTCGGCATGCCCTGAATGAGCTGCCGATGACCCTGGACGAAACATACGAGCGGATATTGCTGGGGATCGACAGGGAGAAACGTGAACATGCCATCCGGCTTCTCCAATGTCTGACATTCTCTCGTCGGCCCCTGCGTGTCAAAGAGCTTGCAGAAGTTCTTTCGATTCAGTTTGACACAGCAATTCCCAAGTTGAACACGAGTTTGCGCCCAGAAGACGCACATGAAGCTGTGTTGTCAGCATGTTCTACTTTAGTGACCACTATCGAGCTGGTTGACGTCGACTTCGACAACGACAACGACAACGACAACGACAACGACAACGACGACAACAACAACAACAACAACAATAACAACGACAATGACAATGACAACGACAACGACAACGACAACGACAACGACAACAACGACAACAACGACAACAACGACAACGACGACGATAGTCACGATAACTACAAATCCCAAGTCGTGCAGTTTTCCCACTACTCCGTAAAGGAGTTCTTGACCTCGGAACGCCTCGCCAAGTCAGACAAAGGGGATCTTTCCCACTATTACATATCTCCGGAACCAGCCCACACAATCCTTGCACAGTCCTGCATCAGCACTCTACTCCAACCGGATATTCGCATCGAACGCATCACTGACAGCTTTCCCCTCGCCAACTATGCCGCCCAAAACTGGTTCCACCATGCTCGGTGCGATGGCGTTGCTTCCCAGATACAGGATGGGATGGAGCGCCTCTTTGACCCCGACAGAAATCATTTTGCCGTGTGGATATCGATATATGATATAGACTATTACCGATATTCAACAAAAACTGGAGTATCGCCGCTTTATTATGCTGCTCTTTGTGGTATTGGAAGCCTCGTGGAGCACCTCCTCATCAAGCGTCGACAGGATCCGAATCGAAGTCACGGTGATCGGGGCACTCCATTACATGTGGCAGCACTCTCGGGACATGCTACGATTGTACGACATTTGCTGGAACACACAGCGGACGTGAACGCCCGGGACATGGACAACATGACTCCACTTCATGCAGCTATAACAGAAGGAAATCTTGACGTCGCGCAATTGCTACTCAGCCATGGTGCAGACGCATATACTCTCGACCACAGAGGAGACTCTGTATTGCTCAAGGCAGTACGATCACAGAAACTTGACAGAGTGGAACTTCTACGCAATGCCGGTGCGGACGTGAATATTCGGAACGCTCATAACGCAACGCCGCTTCACGAAGCCACAGAAAGTGGAAATTTCGACATCGTACAATTTCTGCTCAGCCATGGTGCAGATGTAAACCCCCTCGACCACCAGGGGAACTCCCCACTGCACAGGGCAGTACGATCACAGATGCCTGACAGTGTGGGACTTCTACTCGACAGCGGTGCGGACGTGAATATCCAGAACGCTCGCAACGCAACGCCGCTTCATGAAGCCACAGAAAGAGGAAATTTCGACATCGTACGATTGTTGCTCAGCCATGGTGCAGATGTAAATCTCCTCGACCACCTGGGGTACTCACCACTGCACAACGCAGCACAATCACCGATACCTGACATTGTGGAACTTCTACTCAATAGAGGTGCGGACGTGAATGCCCGGAATACTTACAACGCAACGCCTCTTCATGAAGCCACAGAAAGTGGAAACCTCAACATCGTACGATTGCTGATCGCCATGGTGCAGATGTAAATCTCCTCGACCACCTGGGGTACTCACCACTGCACAATGCAGCACGATCACCGATACCTGACATTGTGGACTTCTACTCAATAGTGGTGCGGACGTGAATGCCCGAATGCTTACAACGCAACGCCTCTTCATGAAGCCACAGAAAGTGGAAATCTCAAAATCGTACGATTGCTGATCGCCATGGTGCAGATGTAAATCTCCTCGACCACCTGGGTACTCACCACTGCACAACGCAGCACAATCACGATACCTGACATGTGGAACTTCTACTCAATAGTGGTGCGGACGTGAATGCCCGGGTGTTTACAATGCAACGCCTCTTCATGAAGCCACAAAAGTGGAAATCTCACATCGTACGATTGTTGCTTGGACATGGTGCGGTGTGCATGCACGGGAATTCCATCACAAGACCCCGTTACACCTGACATCGTTGGGGGGATTCCTCGACGTGTCACGGTTATTAATTGAGCATGGGGCGGATATCGATGCCCAAGATGACTACGGTCAAACTCCATTTTCAATAGCATTGGAATGCGGGCACCGCAAGCTTGCGCGTTCCTGTCAAATGACCGTCCGGTGTCCCGGAGCATGAGGCGTAGGGCTGTGGTACGTGAAAATGCAGAAGGTATGTCCTGTGTCTGACTGTCCGCTTTTGTATGCTGATCTTATCATGATAGTGAAAGCCAGTGGTTTATTTCGATGTCGGGCGGTGCGGGTAGACAAACTTTGCGTCGGTGGCCATATAGAAATGGATGTCATAGCATGACTGGGAACTGTATTGAAACATTTCGAAACGCTACCTTGAACTTGAGCGCTAAAGCTTTCGTGAAGGTGAGCATGAAGTCGTGCTGTGTGACGCCTCGGGACTTGCTTCACCACCACACAACTTCGCACAATTTCGGGGGCTTGATAAGCTTGGGAACGTCAAGCGACATCATATCACAAGTTTGTGGTGTGGATCCAGCCTGAGCTGCACTGAAAACAACGGCACACGTCTCTGGACTGTACAAGAGACGGTACGACGGCATATCTGGCATTGGGCCAGAATCGTCGTGTTCATAGATGGTTGTACCGTACAGCCTGAGCGTGATGTGATTCATGCATGGCAGCATGGATCTCGTCTTTGAGGTGTTGCGTATTGTACATACTGCATGGGCATAATATTTGACGAGCCGGTTGTCTTGTGGATTTTCTCTTCCTCTCTAAGAGAATGGGCCAGTACGCAACGGCAATCTACGTGAGAAAAGCTCTTCGATTCGATGGCTGATAATGACAAGAGCAAGCAGGATGGTGACGGGAGAACCAAACGCTAATCGTGACGCAACACAGAGGCACGGGTTCGGATTCGAGATCAGGATTATGACTCGGAGAGTCCAACGGGAGAGTCAAGAAGATCATAGCGAACAACTCGCAACAGAATAAAACAGAACAGAACAGGTGAGGCCACATCAAGGGCCACATCGTGCCATGGGAACTTCATCCAAGTCTAGGACGGAATAGTTGGAGAAACAGAAAAACTCAGGACGAGTCTATTAGAACGTAGTGAGTCTCAGGCTTGGGACACCGTTGGGCAGTAGCGCCCAAGGCGCCCAAGTCCCACATCACGTGCGACAACAGCGCTACCGCTGTAGGCTGTCTGAGTGCTGGTCTGTTACAGTAAAGGTGGTTGTTACGGTGATCCTGTATCCTGCCAAAAAACAGTGTACCATCAATCTATGGTGTTTTATATTTTGGGTTGAAACTAGAGACAGTGGCTTTTTTACGCGCTACGTTTAATTGCCTCCATACAAAATTTCTGATGGTTTGTAATCTCCATACTTCAAGGAAGCCTTGGGCACTTGACAGAAATATTTATATTTAATGGGCGAAACTCTACTGGTCCCAGCTAGCACCGAAACCATAAACAATCTCAAGTACCATAGTTATGGTAAGGTTACTCTCCTACATAGCCACCGCCTGCGGTGGTCCGATATCATGAGATCGGGGTCGGAGGGACAGAATAACGAGGCGTTGCGGGCACAGAGTATCGATATAACTTGCGGTTCCAACCAAACGTGATTGGGGAGTCGCCCAAAGGGCTACCTGGCGTCGACGCCGCGAGAGAGAGCAAGCCAGAGCCCGTCGTGAGCAGCGATATGCACGCGATACGGCCCGCGAGTATCTGCGGATCGGATAGCTTCAACAAGCCATCGACGCCCTCCTCCCCAGGAAGCGTAGCCAGTCTGTGATTGTCACCCAAGTCAACAACACAAGGAGGAGACGAGCCAAAAAATAAGGAAACATACATGCTTTGCAAAGTCGGCAGCACCAGGAAGCCATCGCGGAACGCGTCGTACTCTGCCACCTCGTCCAGAGCGTGGCGCGTATCGTCCGCATCGACAGCACGGGAAAACACTGGGTCATTTGCCACCGCAGCGCGGAACACGCTGCGTAGCCGCTGCTTGCATGCGTCGTCGTCGCCTACAAGCGAGGGCAACAGCCAGTACGGGTGCGCGCACAACGCCACAACGGCCGAACGGATGCCGACTGCCAGTCAACGAGTGCCAACTAAGGAGGGAAGAAAGTGGTAAGGGAAAGAAGACTTGAGGGAGAAGAAATGCGGAACGTACGATGCGCGTGGGATCGTCGGGCGCAACGATGATATTCTTCAGTCCGAGCTCGTGCAAATCAAGCGCGTACCGAGCCAGCTCAGGATCTGCGCTATCAAGACCCTCGCAGCGCCGCACGAGTTCAATAAGCAGCGTGACCGCGCGCTCGACGATGGCCTGCGTCTCCGCGAGCAAAGCCTGGTATTCAGCTCCCGCGGGTGCACCCTGCGTGAACAGCGCGCGGGTCGCGGCGCGCTCGCGCTCTGCACAAGCGAGGAAGTATGCGCGCGCTGTGGGGAATGGGCCGCGGTCGATCGAGAGCGCGGTGCGGCCTCGACGTAGAAGCACGGGTGGGTGAGTGGGCCGAGGGGCGGAAGAGCCGAAGAAGGCGGGTCGCATGGTTGAGGAGGGAGGGCGATGGAACCGATGGCCGGGAAGGAGAGATGCGACAGCTCGACCATGAATTGCGCGAGTTGCGTGACCAACGAGTCCTGCGACTCCGCAGGAAGGTCCTCGAAGATCGTGTCCAGACGGACACCGGGACCTACACATGGATCAAAGACGGCATGGTCAATCGGACGAAAAGAGCAGGATCGGGATTGGAGCGTGCCTTCTCGAGGAACATATGCGCTCCCAGAGGATGGGACTGATCGAGCTCATAGGTCAAGATTTTGGGTACAGGGATCGACGTCCGTTCTCGGACCCACTGCATCGTCGCAATCTGTTTCCGCGCAAAATAGTTTCCCGAGTTTCATATAAACACCGAAAGTCGCGAGAGAAAAAGAAAAAGCGACGGACCTCTGATTCCATGATGCGTGTGGGCATATGCGAGTCGGCAACGCGGGCGATGAGATGATTGCCATCCTTCATGGCAACAGCGAAGGTCTACAGGTAGAAGAGATTCATCATAAGCCCAAGACACAGCCGCGCGATAAAAAAGACTTGCCCTGCTCAGTGGGTCTACGAACGGGTTGGTTATCAGTGAGCACATTTCGACAATCGACAAAAAACCAGTGTGTCAACTCACCTCTCCCGATAACATCGATCGACTGGACCGATCGTCCCAACGTCTCTTCGACAGTACGACCAAGTATCTCGAGCTCATCATCGCGAGGAAGGATAAGCGTTGGCACGATCATTGTCCACTAAAAATCAGGTGGCGATGAAGGCGAAAAGGAGGAAAGACAAGAGATGAAAGATGGCGCGGGTGTGGGTGGGTGTGGGTAAGGGGACCTAGGGGGTGTGGGAGATTCCCAATCGAAGGTGAGGGATTAAAAAAAGGCATTGCGGGTCCAGGCAAGGCCGCGTGCACGTTGCAGAGCCACAGGGGTCCATAGGAAGGCGAGTCTGGTCATAGGGCAGCCAGAGCACCCGTGAAATCGTGAAAGTGAAAAGACCTGCTGACAAACATCTCAAGAGACATGTCCCACAGCCACAATGATTGGCACAAAATGTGAGCTTCACGACATCTCTCCGAGCCCTCAAAACAGTAAAGCGTGTTGCATAAAAGATCCGTTCGCATCCCATTCGCCAATCCAAGGCACGCCTCCATCGCGAAGCAGGCATCGAGGTCGATCAGGAGCTCCAGCCGCATGCTGTCATACGCGAACTCACCCTCGACGGTGATGACTTGCTTGCGTACGTGCGTCATAAACACGCCTCCTTATTGCCGTTGATTCGTATGCCAGGACATTTTACACACTGACCGTCCGACTGGCACGGCTTACGCTCAACTCCTTTCTTGAAAACGTCGACCTCGTTGTCCGCACGATCGGTCAATTTGCCGATGATGCGGAGCAGCAGTCAGCGCATCCCATTCACACCCGGACTAGTCAGCATACGGGCTAATCTACAGTCCCCTTGTATTTTCTTACACCATTGCTATCAAATCGTACCTCGTTCGCTTCCTCGTTCCTCTGCTCCCAGAGAACCGGTGATTACTTTCCTTCTGCCTCGCCCTCGCCCGCTGCGGCCTTCTTCTTTTGTTTCTTAGTTTCCCTGAGCTTTTTCGTTAGCAGTTCCTTGAAGGTTTCGTCCTCCAGCTCCCTGTCCGTCTTCACAAGCTCCGGTCTATACCAGACCGGCGGGTGCGTCAGTAACGAGGGTCCACCTGCGAGCAGAGCAATCGTGAAATGGAACGCGGCGACGAAGGTATTCTGCGGCGTGTAACTACAACCCCTGTCAACATACTTCGCTCGAGGTTGTATACGGGAGAGAAAGGCGCACACGACATCGTACGGCTTGACCAGACTATGCTGAACGGCCTCTTGCAGTCCCATACGCGCCCGCTTTCGTCCTCGAGCACACGCACGTTGAACGGGAAAGGACCCGCTTTTTTCTGCACCTCTGAAAATACCGCACGCGAGGTCTTCATCTTGAGCTGGTACGATACGTTATGGTCCCGTTGATAAATCGTCGTTCGCGTTTCTTCCAACCGCGCCTGTATCACATCACGATATATAAACCCCCGAATTAAAAGAGAAATAAAAGCGTTAGCCTTACCTTTCCATCCTCAGTCGACGACACGAGTATATCGATCCCGTAAACCTCACCCTCCGCAAATGTGATTGTCTCGAAATCCTTTTCTGTCCCTCACTCGGGTTGAGAATGATACGTTTCTTCCCATCGATCACATTTTGCGTCTGCTGGCATGACAACATGCCTATCCGGCATCAATTTCCCATCATTCCATTCAGCGCCTTGGGGGGACGAGAACGCACCTTCTACGGGCTTGCAGTCCCACGCCGCCGCAACTTTACCCACCGCCTCCGTGACCTGCCAATTCTTATTGCCCACGCGCACAAGGCGCATCGCAACCTCAGCAGCCGTCCACGCGGCGCGCAGCGCGTCCGCACGACGGCCCGTCACGGGACTCTCCACCGTGGCACCAACGACGATCGTCTCAGCGCTGATCGCAGCAAAGCCGTCGATGTGTGCGCCCAGGTGTACCTTCACAACATCACCCTTGACAAGCTTCTGTGCCGACAGTGGGTCCGAGCTGCGTGTATGGGTTGGTGGTTGCCAGGGAGGTGGCGGGGAGGGGAGATGACAAGAAAAGGCGTATAGGAGGCGTAGGTTTATTGATTAGCACAACGCGATTTGGGGCAGGCGGTGAGAGGGGAGGAGATGAAATATAAAAGGGAGAAAAAAAAACGCACGCAAGTGGGGAAAAGTGCGCAACGCAGTTGTTCACCGAGATGCACGTTGGAAATGCGAGACCTGCACCACAACGGGAGAGATAGAAACACAAAAACAAAAAACAAAAAAAATCAATCGTCGTCCCATTACTTGGGACGTGGGAGACGAAGGAGAGCACGAACCTTTGAGGACTTTGACTCCTTTAACAGACTTGTTGTACACAGCGCTGGTACCTTCTTCGATAAGCTTATCGCCTTCGACACAGAGATCGAGGATGTTTGCACCCTCCACGAATAATCCGACGAGCTTTTTCACGGCGACGTTGACGATGTCAGCTGCATCCTTCCATCATAGCGACACGGAGATAAGAAAGGACTGATGACCGAGGACAAAACCCTCGGACCTTGTATTTAGTGATATCGGCCTCAGCAGTCGAGCGAGACTTTTCTGGGGCAGAAGTTGCTGGTGCAGTGTTGCCAGAATCCGACATGATGATTCAGTTGGCCAGAGGAGAGGTCTGATCCGATTAGATCTGACGAGCTACTCATTACCTAATTAGGATATGACGTCGTCTGCTACCGACAGAGTAGAAACTAGTTGAGGATGGTACTAAGTGAATATATAATACAGTAAAGCAGCAGCCCAAATGAGTGGACGAAAGCAGATGCGACAAGCATGCCATCAAATACTACCATCGGAAGACCTGCTCCTGCCGGTTAGGAAGATTCGCCTCGGGGATACTAGTCCCGCCGAATTTCCATGCAACAAATCCTCTCACGCATCGAACGACCTCAGGTTTTTCTGGAAGGGGTGACGCAAGGCTTATAAGATCCTCGTCGCTCCGCACATCATTGACACCCTTGAGCCAACGCCCACTGTCAGAATCCGGTTCGGGCCGTGGTGGCAAACGGACATTCCAATGTAGACGCTGTTGTATGTTAGATGTCATGTCAATCCGTGATCGCATGTCACTGGTGACACATCACCATCAGTCTAGGGGGGGAAGAGCAACGGAAAACACTGACCATTCCCAGTTTATCCAGTAATACTCGAATTCTTCTCTCATGGTGAGTACATTCGTTTTCCCTAACGCATCGTTTGGACGAGGTGATCTGCGATCTTCACATACAACTTGTTGTATGCGCCCCAAATCGCCTCTTTGCAACTAGCAACGATGGCAACCATACGCGCCAGATGCATTTGCGCGTGGGAGGAAATAAAGTGCGGAGGTGCTTCATTAGCTGGCATCCATGTCACGGAAGAGTCGGCATCATCCTTGACAGTAGCATGCCTAAGGTGGCGGAAAGGCTCAGGATCAAATTTTTGTTGGGATCGTTCTGACGAGGTTGGGTGAAGCGTAGAGCTAGGACCGATGAAACTTCGAGTGCAGGTAGAGCACGGAAGCTCTGGAAAATAGCCGAAAGGTAAAATGGTAACACCGATGTGATACTCGCTGATATCCATCGTGACGTGAGCATTTCATGCCAAGCTCTGCTCAATCTCGAGTGGTCGACCATGTCAATCACGTGCTGCAAAGTTGAAAGGGTGCCCTCGACGCGATTCCAATCGTCTTGACTGTCAACGTGCAAGGTACTGCACAAAGATGAAGAAACAATAGTCCTGACATCGACAGAACGGGTGTCCGGAGCAAGCAGGAAACGTGAGTCGAGACCCACGCTCGGAGGGGGACAGAGCCAGATTTAGGGCGACCCTGTTGCACCAGAGGCACCTTGCCGTTGAACTGTGGCCTGTGACCAGGGAAAAGAAGATCCTCATCGATGACCTGACAGGAGGCAGCTTGAGATATAGTAGACAGAAGCGACGTATGCGATGACATACCTCCAGAACACCTCCAGGCTTCAAAACACGATTAACCTCCTATATTTGACAGTTGGTGATCTCGATATTGCGAGGAAAGGGCGATAAATACACCGACCTGTAGAAAAACGTACCACTGGAAATACATTTAGCCAACGTTCGAGTAAGCCATACGGTCGTACTGACCTCGGTCTCTGCAAGATTCAAAGAGCAATAGGACAACCGCACCATGTCAAATGTATTGTTGGGATAGTCAAGGTGAAGCTCTTTCCTACGGCGATGAGTTGACACCGGATGAAAAAGGTAATGGGAGGTGAAAGGAACGTACGACGGATCCCCGCGAACATAAGTTACACGATCGGCTAGCTTCATTGATCGGATAAGGGTGTTCATTCCGTCCTTATGTACACCGAGAAGACTATGCGCAGTGACTCTGCATTTCTGCAATAGAGGCAGTCAGAACAAAGGTTCTTAAATGTGATATTGCTAGATACACACAGGCCACTCTTGCGCAGCGCGGATGGCCCAGTAGTCGAAGCCATTGCCGAGCGTAAGCACGACCGTGGGCGCGACGACAGGTTTGTGCATGGTGATGCCACCCATTAGGCGTTCCATAAACATTGTGTCCCAATTGTCACTGCAATGGAGAAAATGTCAGTCACGAGGATTTGGGATCAACAGTTGGCGCACAAGTCGGCGAGCGAGTTTGAATAGACAACGGGCATTCGAAATTTACGGGATTTCTGAGAGCTCACTCTTCGAAGGCCATAGCCGACATCCTGGTAAAACACCATCCCCGGGGCATAGGGAGTGCTGTTCTTGGGGAGAGGCATCGTGGAAGGATGAAAACAGGGGGAAAGGGGGTAATGTTATTGACATTGTGCGAGTGAAAAGGCAACGCGAGAATCGGGCCGTACTACATAAGGCAAGGCGGATGGTAGAAAGCCGCGATGCGCTGTGACGTAAACCGCGACTTGATTTGGAAATCCAAATGAATCGCATCTCAATCGCATCTCACATCGGGTTCCTTGCTGCCACCGCCCGCCCCGCCCCGGTCCGCGCACCACCTCTGCTCCCGCTATGAGTGTCCGACTCGGCCTGCGCAGACAATCTCTCTTTTTACCCCGTCTTAGAGCCTATTCGCCACTCGCTCAGAAAGAGCTTGATCCACAGCTGGATGGGTACCCTCAATTGCCCGGCATTTCAAGACAATCATTACCTGCCAAGGGCTGGTGGGACATTCAGATGAGACGCAACCTCGGCGACACGGTATGATCCCTCTCTGTCAGCGAGCCGTATGCTTAGCTCCTTTCAGATGCACGAACGCGAAGAGATGTACTCCATGTGGGGACCCGATATCCCCCACGTCGCTCCTGCTACCGCGCTGCGCCATTTCACTATCGCCGTCTCCGGCTTTGTCGCCTTTGGCCTGCTTTGCAACTACGTCCTTGTTCCGGAGCGACCAGCCATCCCGCGTCAGTTTCCTTACGATGGCCTCGTGAAGGAATTAGGAGGAATCGAAGCGAACAAGTGAGTATCTCTTCTCTGATACCCTCGAACCCATGAAATCCGGTCTCATATGTTCCTTTACAGGCCAACGTAGAGAGTTTAGAAGAGGATGCTTAGTTTTGTCGTAGCTAACACTCCTCGTCCTTCTATTCTATCACCAAATGTACCCGTCGCTTTTGGCATTATTGTGATCTGCTTCCATTACGATTACAGCATTCTCATGCGTCCGCTGGAAACGGAATCGTCGTTAATGCGTTATCTAATTGCTGCGCTCCATCCTTCTCTGAAGTGCTTGTGGCGCCCAACGTAAGTCGTCCGATTGCCTGTATCCATGGATAGCATGAACACCCTCGTTCCTGCGTCAGAATCCTGCGAAGCCTCCATTACCGCGAGCTTCTAGACTTATGGCGGCCGACAGGTGGCCAATTAGATTGATCTTAGCTCAATATACCAGCTTTTGAAACGCCGTTCTCCATACCTCATGGCTGTGCGGGACGGTCGAGCGCCCTAAGCGGTAACGTCACTGCAACAAAAGTCCGTCCAGAAAGCGATGTACAGTAATACTGTACAGAACAGGTATATGAGCATGCCCATGCCCGAAAAACACTTGTTGTGGCGTCGAGCCATCCGAATCCACCTACTGTACTGCACATGCTGCGCTACACCTACAGCCAAATCGTCAAGTTATGAAGCTATGAAGAGTCATCATGAAAGCCGGCGGCTGCCATCATTGCGCACTTCCCCCAGACCGCCGGTATGCTATAACCATAATCCACGCCAGACGGGATCATTTTAATCTGCAAAATGCTTGGCAAAATGTCTCAACGGTGTTCTTTTATTGTCTCCCACGTCTTAGGTGAACCCACATCGACGGTGTGTGATCCTTGTGGTGTTCCGGAAGGGATCCCGAGTCCCAGACCGACAGAGCGGTATCTTACTACTGTATGTAGCTGCTACTAAGCCGTAACTGAAAGATATGACGCCTTCCTGGTCTGTGGTTGCGCCAACCTGCGAAGGCTAGTTCGTGTATGCATCACGACATTCAAACTGTCTCAACCCACCGTAACCCAGTTGTAAACATGTGAACGTGCGAACGTTGGTCGTGGCATTTTTGACATGTACAGTAGCACCCGTGAAGTAGGCTCATATATGACCCACCCCACCTCCGGTTCTTGACAGGTTTAGCCGTGCCTGCAGTGAATACTGTATGGTAGCCCTCGGGATCAGGGCCTCAGGGACGCCGAGCCTCTTTTTGCGTGTCGGGTAAGCACTGTACACCGCGACGCCCAACGCAACGGCGGGCCCCAGACCGACAGAGCGGTAAACGCGTTACGTACCAGCTTCACCACAAATCCATCCAAGCACAGGCGGCAAGTACTTATTTCGAGGGAGACAGCATCAAGGGACCTGAACCACACCACCTCTGTCGAAAGCCGTACTAATGTACTGTACTGTTCAGGAATGGCCGGTGCATTCTTGTTTTTTCTGATTCACACTGTCTGATGCCGCGTGGTGCGCGCCAATAATTTTTGGCCTCTTGACAGTTCACTAGTTCACTTTCCAGGTACCGGAACAACAGTTTCCCCAAGGACTTACAATACAGTCCTGTTACCGCCCCGTCATGTTACTGCACGACATTGTAGAAGGTCAACGTGTTCGCAATGCCGTACAGTGTTGTAAGTGACAGATTACAATCATGTCGTGTGCTGAGAAACTCCACCTCTGAAAGCGGGTCGTGCCCGCGGCCGCGGGCGAGATGCTGTTCCGCTAGGTGGAGGTGGTGTTTTGCTAGGCGAGCGCAGGTCTGATTCTCCCACACCTTCGCTACCACTAGCAGTGACACTTCGTTTGCGCTTGCGCGAGGACCCAGCTCGCGCACTCCGAGAAGTCCCTCTGCCTCTGCCTCCTCTGCCTCCTCTGCCTCCTCTTTCCAACACCACCACCTACCGAGCTCTCTCCGCGCCCCTTGCCGCGTTTAGCGACCGGCCGTGGAGGCACTTCAACGTCATCCCCTTCCGAGGGGGAAGAGGAAGAGGATTCGTCTTGCGCGCCACCAGTACTCTTCTTCTTCTTCTTCGAATCGCTCTCTCTCCGCCGCTGCTCGCGAAAGTCATCGACGACCTGCTGCAATCGCTTGCTCGCATAGGCTTTGCGGTTTCGCGGTGCAATGACACCACCAGTCGAGTTGACGCCGAAAAATTCGTTCAAATTACCCTGCTTATTCAATGCCTGCGCCTACAGGTGTGCAAGGTACGAGCGTTAAAAAATATGATCGTCGTATGGGGGCGGGGGAGAGGCACACCTGGTTACGCTTTTGCATCTTCTGGATAATTGGTAATAAAAGCTCTTCGACTTTGGATCGGCTCCATCCAAGCTCTTGTAAAAGCAAGCTTTATGTCGGGTATCTTTAGCCCCAATATCGTCGCTCCTTAAAAATGCGCTTACTCGCGTAGTCCATCAAGGTCTGGGAGTCCCCACTTGAACGGTTCTTCAGAGTTATCGACCACCGGTTGGTAGTAGGCATCTCGCTGAACGTCATTAGTGCTTAAGGAGCTCTGGAGATTGATTTGGTACACACCACAACAGGATTCGGCCACTCGTCGGGAATGTAAAGCGCTTTAAACCTCTTCTTCTGCGGGTGTAAAACATCATGGGTGAGTTCGATCGCGATCTGCGACACAAAATTTCAACCCACGAAGCGACGTCGAAATTTGCTTTTGGATTCTTCGGGCTTGTCACGCCCAGATTGTACGCGCTGCCACCAGTCCTTGAAATTTTGCAGACCATCACTCCCAGTAAACTCTTTCAGAAGTTCCATCGCAACGACGGGACCAACTCCAGGAAGACCCTCGACGTAATCGCTACCCAGGAGATATGCGAGCTGCACGAGCTTCTCGCGGTCAATGCCAAGCTCGCGCGCAAAGTCTGCCAGGAAAAAACATTCGACAGTCTTGGATTGATTAAACATGTTCTTGTACACCCGCGCCCCACCGAAAAGGAATACGTCCGAGTCGTCCGTGATGATGCCTTCGACGAGGCCGAGCTCGACAAGTGCGGCGCACTGCGCTTCCGCCTCCATGGGGGCCGTGATGTACGGGATACCGAACAAGCGAAGCATCACCTGTGTAGTAGTGAGTATTTTCGGAAGAAAGAGAGAAACGGGGCCTAAGAACGAACCATGATTTGGGCTATCATCTGTTGGGTGATATCCTCAGAATCGCGCATGGCTGCCTTCTTCTGCAGGTTCAGCGTCTTTATCTCATCGTCGATCTCACGGCGGACGTCGTCGAGATCTTTTCCTTTGACTTGAGATAAGAAGCGAGCAAATTCGCCTTCTTCTGCGTGTGCATCCATCTCTTGTGCAGCATCCCAAGACTCTTCAATCGCAGTCGCATTCGATACCGGAGTTTCTGTAGCAAGCGCATCTGCAACAGGAGATGGGGAGCGAGACCAGTCACTAATCACATGTTCCTCTTCGGACCGTTCAGAGTCACGATCGAGGACAGGCTCATGGACAGGGTGTTGTGCGCTTGATTCCGGGGACGGTGTTTTGGCGACACCAGCCCGGCCAGTCGAGAAATTATCGTCGTTAAAGTGTACTTTCGTCGCTCGTCTAGGGGTTGAAACCATACCATGAGAATTTGGGGTTTCAAAGGTAGTAGTAGTAGGTGTAGACAACGTTTTGTCTGGTATCGAAACTGGAACAAGTTCCATGTCTTCGTCCGAGTCGCTAACGGCCCCAACTTGTTCCTCCACGGATTCTACTTGAGGTGTCCCACCATCGGTCCTGGTTGGGAGAGGTATACCCCCAGCTGGATATCCGCGGGTTTTGGAGTACTGTGGGTGACTGGCGTAACTTCGTCCACCTCATCAAGATATTCAAGAGGGGAATCCTCGCTGAGATCAATCGACGGAGACGGGTGGTCGACTAGTAGTTTGGGGTTAAACACAGACACTTCGGGAAACGAGGATGAAAGCCTTCGAGTCATTGAGATGGACTTGGGCGTCGGTCCTGCATTTGCAATCGCCAACACCGTCTCGAGACGACCCGGGACGTTCAGTTCGTCGCCATCGGAGACCATTTCTGAGACATCAAGGCTACTGCTTCCTGCAGTAGAGGTGGCGTCTGCAGACGGTTGTTGTCCCCGAGACTCGTTTCGAGACGCCTCAAGAGCGTGCTGCAGGTTAGCATTCTCTTGAGACTCCAAGGACTCCTGCAACGCCACCTGCATGAGAGTATCGTCGTCGTCAGCGGCTGGCAAATCCTCATCGGAGTCAACATCAAACAGCGGCTGAGCTCTCCGCTCCATCTTTTGGGACTTGATCGTTGGGGGCGTCGTGACCTTCTTAGGTGTCCTACGTTTGCCAATGCCTGCCAAAGCCATGTGTCTCTGGAACTCATGTAGGTCCGGGTCGGGTAAGGACTGTCCAGGTCTGCAAAATGCCACAGTCAGACAAATAACGTTCGGTGCGAGAAAGAACATTCGGCGGGGCGAACATTGCAACCTCTTCCATATCCACGTCGCTGCTGCCTCCAGGTTGTTCACCTTTCGGAGAAGCAGGATCCCGATCAATCTGGATGGGATTTTCCCTGCTGCCATCATCGCGGATCCCCAAAATCCAGCCGCCCTCCCTTCCATGTTCTTGACGAGGACATACTCCCTGTTCCGCTCGCTCGCTATCCGAACGGGGATAGAAACGTGCGCCTGGCCGATGGTGTCGGTCGTGATCAGCAGTTGCTGCGTGAGCGCGTTCCGCTGCTTGAGGTTTTTGATTTGCTCCTTCGAGAAATCGAGCGGCGTGTGCGCCTTTTTGAGCATGTTCTGCAGGCGCTTGTAGGACGTCTGCCGGGACTTGAGACGAAGATCGCCGACGATTTCGTACTGCACTTCAGTGGGGAGCTCCCTAAAAGCAGGCGCGGTGACGTCAAAGTCTTCAGGACGCATCTCCTCGATGAACGCGCGAAGCTCGTCCTCGGTGGCCAATCGCGGATCAGGAACGACGGACCGCGTCACCTCGGCCACACGCTTCTCGAGATTGACCTCAGGCAGTCGATACGGGTCATGGTCATGCCAGCGGTTTTTGGACTTGGAGAACGGGGACGGACCCGGCGCCGAACCATCTTCTTTCCTCTTGCTTGGCGTCTTGGGCGTCTTGGGTGCGTCGCCGGTCAGGTCTTCCAGGTACACCGTATTCTCATCTATTACGACTGGACCGGCGGGTGCCTTGCCCTTCCCTTTCAGCGACTTGGACTTTTCAGACCTATAGGAGAGTATAAGTGAGCGTCCGGTGTATAGGAAAACGCACAGCGCACCTTTGTGCCTGTGCGTGATTGAGAGCTTCGCGCCTCATGTGGGCGGCGAGGAGCCTCTCAGCAACCTTGCATGACTGAGGGCCGCGCCGCTCTTCTTTCTTTTGCGCTCAGCCTAGCGGGAAAGGCAGATTTAGAACAACCATCGCGTAGCGCTTCCTCAGGACGTACGATGGTGTTCCGCTTCAGAACAGGGGCGCCTCCGTCGAACACGAAGACCGGTTTGATGCCATAGAATAGGAGTTTGGATATACGGCGCAGGAAACCCAAAACATGCGCGTTGACCAGGGCCTTGCCCTCCCTGTCACGCATAGTGGCCTGAAATTGGTAAATCCAGATGCTGGAGTCTATGGCAAGGGCCTTTCCCTCCATGGTTTCCAGCCTTTTATCCAGTAAGACATGATAACGGATAGAAAGGGGAGAAGTCGCACAATACTGGCCGACCTAGCGGAGTCAACAAATCCCAGAGAGATTTAACACCCATGTCGAATTACTGTCACCGCTCGGATGGGAAAATACAGAGCATGAATCCAACGGGCTCAGAAAGTTGCATAAGGCAGTGAGTCAGATGTCCCGTCGCGTCACGGCCCGGAAATCCATTACCACGTTACTGAGATAATACCCAACTTCGTAAGCAGAGAACATAAAAAGAGTCCAATCCGAAAGAAGTAACATAAAAACCCTCATGCCAGACCAAGGAACTTAGTAGGGTGTAGCTATGTGAGCGTATGTGTATATTGAACGGAGAGCTATTCGTGTCCACTACTCCATGGTCACTGGGGAGGCCTTGGACTGGCGCTTGCAGATCTTCGAGCCCCTTCACTAGCACCGGGTGACGGGTCCAGACCCAAACTACTCCCGGATCGTCCTGATTGAACAAATTGGGACTGGGAGCCTGGAGTCCGGGGTCAAACTGCGACATGCGTGGGTCAAATCCTGCACCGTGTTCATCGGAATGCCCATTCCCATCGGTGCTCCCATCATACCCGGGTTGCTCATGCCCATGCCCATCGCCATAGGATTCATCATGGGCATGTTCATCATTGAGAACCGCGGATCGAATGCACTCATACCCCCGCCAGTCATCATCGGGTTAAGCGGTGGGGGACTTGCCCCACTCATTCCACCGCCAGTTATCATCGGGTTGAGAGGTACTGGCGAAGGGCCTAATCTGGCACCAGTCATCATCGGACTCAGCGGGGCTTGCTGCCCGCCATCGCCTCCAATCTGGGAGCCTGCTTGCGAAAGCGAGTACATCGCCTGTTGATAGGCCTGGGCAGCTTGCTGGGCAGCGAACATGTGCTGGGGATTTCCAAAGTTGGGCATCATGCCCGGATAACCCATGTAACCGGGTATCATCGGATTCATCCCCATCATCATTGGGTTCATCGGGTTCATCATCGGGTTGTATCCAGCGAGCTGTTGGCCATACAACGAACCCCCCTGTTGCATATGTTCCAATTGCTGACGTTGAAGTTCGTCGAGCTTGCGCTGTCGGTCCTCGGCCAGGCGCTTTTCGCGCTCGCGTTCCGTAAGCGCGGCACCCACGCCTCCTTCCCGTTTACGATCACGTTCATGGGCTGTGATAGCACCAGGAGACCAGTCTGAGGCGGTGGCGGTTTGTTAGGTACGTTGATAAGGGAAGCTCCCGTTTCTCTCGCGAGTCCTCTTGTCTTTTTGCCGAACGATCTTCTTTGTCTTGGAGGCCAGCCGAGAGCAGCCCGTGTGGGTGAACGCTTTTGTCATAGACTGCTCGGGGGGATCGAGCTGAACGAAAGTCCCCGAGCATTGGTATCGGGAACGGCGCCGGGGTTATGTCCAGGGTCGAGGACTTGACTCCACATATGGCGAGGGGCAACAGGTGCGGGGCATGCGTGGGGATTGGTCCTGAGGGTTAGGGCCAACATGAGAGACACCGTCTTCGTGATAGGATTTCCTTCCTGCTTCGTACTGGTCCGGTGACGAGGTCCGTAAGTGTCTCCGTTATGAACTGTACGAACGAGATGGTCAGAGCCAAGGTACACTATATATACAAGCAAGTAACACACCTTGTCCGCGGGGGATCGGGACGGGCGGCAAGTTCCTCGGCGGGCGCGGCGCTGGTTGTAGAGGCGGCGCATCGCCACCACTTGCGAGTGGCGATGGGCCACGTGGTGTAGAAAGCCGCGAACGTTGATTAAGCGAGGCCGCATAGTTCGACACTGACCGATCGTCTCGGGGGACAACGGCTTGTCCGTCCGAGTCCACGTCCTCATCGTCATCTTCCTCCTCTCTTCCTCCTCTTCACTGCTGTCCCCCATGCTCCTACGGTTTCAGGTCTGTTCTTTGCCTTTGCAGTTCCACGACCTGGACGATGAGTGGCAACATCGTGAGCAGCTTGCTGTGCCTCAGATCTAGCCTTGCGTTGCATGGCATTTTTACTTGGGGCGAAAGACGACCTGTATACAGAAGCATTTTCACTTTCTGGGGTTCGTGGCCGAATATCAGGTTCGACAATCGAGGGAGGCTCTTCACGTGGGCGAGACGGTGGTGAGACGGCAGGTGATGACGTAGATGGCACCGGCGCTGGCGCTGGCGCATGTAGGTCATTGTCATCATGTCGTTCGAGGAACGTGAGGGCTGCGAGAGCATCTGAGTCGGGGTCTTCGTATTGAGACATTTTCCCTTGTCGAATGTTTCCGTTGCGTGGTGGTTGAGCAACTGAACCGGTTGAGTCCTGGCGGTTGCTGACAGGAGCAGCACGTGCGCCAGCGGGACGCCGTTCCGGACCGAACTCGAGCGTGGGAGTTCGTGGGAGCTGCTGACTCGGAGGTTTCCGATGCGACACATCAAGAGATGGCAGCGAACGTGCCGAACTTACAGACTGGGGCGTTGGAGACGTTGTCTTTGGACGAAGCGGGGCAGTTGTCTGAACAAATTGTGAATACGGTGAAACCTCGGTCACATCCCGGTTATCCATCTCCTGCGCCGGCCGTGAGTCCGCATCTGAAGAACCTTGCTCCTCCAATTGATGAATAAAATACAGCGCACCCGCCTCATCAAAAATTCCAGGCGCCCCATCCCGGGATGAGTCTGTGCTTGTTTGGACAGAATCTTGGCTAAGCTTGGACGGTTGTAACGGGGCAGCATGAGGCACAGTAGGTGATGTCAACGATGGAGTGCCCAGACTTTCCGCAACCTCTGCAAATGACTGGTTCGGGCGGACAGGTGAATCCGTCATCGAATGTGGCGATGTAAGGATGGAAAATCTGGGTGACGGAGTGCGGGGTGGCCCTCGAGTTGGAGAAACGGAAGTTGGTGGATTAGATGAATTGTCCGGCGAGAGTGGCGGTGGAGAAGTGCAGAGCTATGCATAGAGTGGTCTGAAGTAGGGGAGGTGAGGTGAACATCTTTGGCTCGGTTGTCGTCATTAACAAGAGGCCTTTCGCCAGAGTCACTGTTGGTGAAAGCCACCCCCATCGCAGAGATCGACTTCCCCGTGCTGGCGTTTATATGTGAGTTCTCAGTCTCCGGCTCATGTGGCGGTGAGACAGGAACAGAGGTGGCTTCAGTGGGAGGGTACGTGCTAGGTGGGGAGATCTGTGAAGGACTTGATGCTTTTGTCTCATCGTACCGGCTCTCTTGGGAAAGAGGACTAGATGCAGCATTCTCCGAACTTATTACAGTCACTCCATTAGCAGGCAGTCTGCTCGGTTCCCTCTCATGGCCACTGCTCTCGACAATGGGGGTAAGGGCGCGGCGCACTGCCTCAGGCCCCGACGGACCAGGACCGAGGGACGCGATGTGGGGAAGAGAGGTAGAACCATTCTGTGGCATTCCCGTGGCTGGCACTTCCGTGGAGGAAAGAGAAGGGTGTGTTGAGGGTGCATTGGAATTTGGCGGTTTGGGAACCACAACTTGAGAGGGAAGGGCCTGAATACGAAGAGAGAGGATGCTCAAAAGGCAGGACCGAACAGCGGAGGTGCGATCGGTCCGGGGGTCCATGGTCTCTGCCGATTCTCGTTCCAAGAAAAGTGACTGAAAATTAAAGATGAGCAGAGCACAGGGAAGGGGAGTGGAAACTTACGTCTCGAGCGGGGCCAACGGGGTAGGCAAACATCATTGAGGCTTCGTCGCGAGGGTCCCAAGAGTAGGCGCGAGGTCGTCCATATAGCGAAAACGCATCGTGAAAGGCTGTAGTTGCCAAACATGAGCAGCAATTGCGACAGAATGAGGTACCACTGTACCAATAAGCCATCGGATTGTCTCGTTCGCCTGGGGAACCCCCGTTTCGAGCTCAGGCATGACAAGGATCCAAGCCTCTCGCTTGCGCATAACCATTGCCACCTCTTCATCTCCGACAGTACCCTCGATCTTCATCAACGTGCTCTTGTTAATGAGCTCCGGACGTTCAGGATAGACGGCAAAGGCTTGCGTGACACCTCGCAGAGTGAGGAAGGGTCGCCTCCTGTCCTTCGGCTTCGCAGAGAGGTAGAAACCAACGAGGGGGTGGGTCGATGGTGGTTGGTGTTGATGGTTGTCCCGACCGAACAGTGAAGATATGCGCCTTTTATGCTGTGGAGGCTCAGGAGGTGTCCCGGGCTGTGGTGGACCACCACCAGCTTCCTGGGTTGGCCCGGATGTTACGACCATCCAGAGGTGTTTCCAGTCAGTCTGGCCCGCGATACGAATACGAACCCAGCCTTCTCTACGGCCTCGCACGAGTGTTGATGGTGCAGTGCGTCCTGTGTAAATAATCAGAATGATGGATGTGGGCGCATAGAATCAAGGCACACCATCATTCAGAGTGATCCGGATAAGATGAGCGGTGTAGATTTCCTCGAGGCGTGTCTTCTCCCAAGCAGCCAGGCGGAAGGCGGAAGCCCAGGATATAAGAGAGGCAGCGTCCGGGCAGGAGAACAGGAGAAGGTTAGATCCTGCCGTGTTGACGGTGACGACATTGTTGTATTTCTGAGCGGGAGTTCCCGCTGACGCGGGAATCGTGACGGCGCCGAGAACACTCACAAACTGAAATGACTGTTAGAGGGCGGAGGGAATTGCGAGATAAGGACAAGACTCACGGCGTCGGTCACGTTAATATAGGTTGGTGGAACTTCTCTTCCTTGCTTACTCGCTTCGTCTATCTCCTTCATATCCCAAATGCTGAGAGTGGTGCCACCTAATTGAGCCCACACATCCCGCCATCCCTCGTCCTTGATAGGGTGGTGGCCGTCCGGTAAACGCTCGATCCTTCGGACCAGAGGACCAGACATGTAGACTTTGTGTGCGTGCGCATGAGTCAACGTAACAACAGAACGTATTTCGGGGTGTAATTGCATAGGTTGTGGCTGCCCTGAGACTGGAAGAGTGGAGCTGCGTTCCAGCACTGGGGTTGAGGGCTGGGGTGGCCGGCGCGTGTCAAACGTGAGCCGACCGATCTCATCTGAGGGGGGTTGTTGTAGCGGACCGGGCTCGGCTGGACGTGCGGGGACAGTCGAAGGGGTATTGTCATTGGACCGGAGAAAGGAAAAGAAGGAAGAAGAACGAGTATGAGTGCTGGCAGTTGTAGGAGATGGCCGGAGGGTAGGGGACTGTGAGGGGAAAGAATCGGTAGCCATAGAGCGTGGACGTTCAGAAGAGACAAATTCGCGGGCGAGCGGAGAGGATTGTCGTAACGTTGGAGCTGTTGGAGCTGAGAAGGCGGAATGAACCCGCGGTTCCTGCTGTCCCATTGGGGTGTCGGCGAGCTTCCCGCAGTTGCCATCTTCAGGAGATATCAACTCGGAGCACAGCACTGCACAAATTAACACCTTCAACGCCTGGCGACCTGCAAAAACACTTGTTCAGGGCCTCCTTCGTGGGAACAGTTTCCTACTTTAAGTTACCACGCCTTAGGCCCGCTGGAACTTGTGTCAGGTCATATATCACCCCTGTGGCTACAAAGAGGCAGCAGCTCGCTGCAAATACAAGGGTCCGTATTCCCGCCGCTTCCCCTTTCAAACTCTCTCTTGTTACAATTTATGATAAATCAGATTCTATTTCGTCGTTATCGTCGAGGGGAATGTGCATGACCCCCTCTGGTCAAAGTCGAGCGACGCGAACAGCTGGGAAATAATATCTCCATCATTTACGCGATATATCAGGGCGCCGCACAGCCCCGTGATCACCACCTCATAATGGCGATCCAGCGTTAATATGTTGAATCGTGGGCGTTTCTTTTAATGTTTATGACATTAACGGGATGTCCTATATGTTGCTGGCTGAACAACCTCTGCCTTCAACGCCTGTCCAGTAAACGGTTCAATTGCACGAGGCCGAATAACGCGTAAATGAGCGCCCATCTACGCGTTATTGTGCCTTATGGAAACGGCTCCCTGAGAAATCTACCTTTGAATATTCGACATCGAACGCGATGATGTGCGCATGACGACATGTTACAATCCTACTGGGCTTAGCAAATGGGTGAGTCCTATCTCGAAGAAAGACCTAAACGACTCGGCGGCGATGAATCGAAACGTACAAGGTCCCTCAAAGCCGGTTGACTCCGACCAACAATGGCCAATTGTAGCAGCACATCAATCTCGCTTCTGCATCCAAGATTGGGAGTAGAATGTACGCTATCTTGAGTCTTTTAACCACCTGATTTTTGATCAGGAAAACAGAAATTAAGTTACTAGAGTCAAGGGAGGTTACAACTTACATGCGACGAGAAGGGACAAGTAGTGAGAAGCAAAAGCTGTGAGATGCGCCAGGTTTCCGCTGTTTTGTTTGAAGTCCTGATGCATGATCGCTTCGGATCCGGGCTGACAAAGCGTTGACATAGATTCCGAGGAATGGCGTCACCGAAATTGTTCATGACATAAAATTTAAAGTTGTCGAGTGCTCGGTCAGAACTTGCAGGAGATTGTACGCGATCACATCACAAG
This sequence comes from Russula vinacea, assembly GCA_022376525.1. NCBI lineage: Eukaryota > Fungi > Basidiomycota > Agaricomycetes > Russulales > Russulaceae > Russula > Russula vinacea. The sequence goes on along the minus strand of WTXL01000021.1, from coordinate 334,052 downwards.
CAAGATGGACGTTTCTGCTCCCATGCTTCAGACACTTCCCAGGGCTGATTGTCAGACATCCTCTTCCCTGTGCTAGAACATCGGACTACAGCGGGCCTGTCATGGTCCAAGGTATAGAAAAGGAGCAAAGGTCTGGCAGCGGTCCTCTGTGGCACGAGGGCCGAAATGCTCCGATGTATAGGCCATGACAAGATCGGTGCTTGAGATTGACAACATGCTTCGTTCGAACAGCTAGTCTTGTTATAATAATATCTATCTAGCTTGTGTTTTCGGCGCAAATTTTACGTCCGACCAGCCTTGCGATGCCTCTACCATATCCTCGGGCGCATCAGGTTCCAGATGACCTTGCGCATTCCGCCTCGCCCTGAAGTGCCCTCGATGTGAGTACCTCTGACGATGACGAATGCAAAATTATTGTGAAGGAAAAACGCACTTGAAAAATGTGTATGACAGGACAATGTCGTCCAGATTCCGACATGCGGGATCCTCGAGCACGTCTTTGTCGATGAAGAACAGCAGGGGCATGTCGACCTCCTCCCCAGCTAGCAGCTTCTGCTCCTCAAAACAGAAGCATTCAACCTTGGCGAAGTACGGCGCGATCTACACGTCTGTCACTCCTCGCCTGCTTCTGACCCACGTAGTTGCTCTCACTCACTCGATCTGGGGTGACGTTGTACGTCGCGATGCCAATCACGTCATAATCCGCATTGTTCTTCGCCTTGTAAAATGCGAGACTTGTCTCGCCCGGTAGCACCGTCACGTACTTCTGCTGAGGCGTAAACGTCCAGGGAAGCTGCTCGCTCCGGTCCGCGTTGAAGTGCACTTTGATGCGCTTCGCGCCTTCGATGGGTACGAGACGCTCTGCCTCAAATCGCCCTGTGCCGACGACGGGCGTACCCGCAAACCCAGTCGCCGCACAGAACATACGGTACAGCGGCACAGCAGCGTAAGATGCGCCGACGGCGAGGATTATCTACGTATGTCAGTTCAAGACATGTGATGCCGCGCGGCGTGAAAGCGAAGACTTACTACTGCTGAGGTATACATAAATAGACTCCGATTTCGTTGGGCATATAGTTCGCGCGCAGAGACGAGCCGAGGGCGAGGTGATTTTGGTAGAGGAGGCGTATGCGTTGACAAGGGCCTACAGGAAAGTGTACCCTTCCTCCAGAGCACTCTATGTGCACATCTCGAAGTGTCCAGTTGTGGATGAAGGCGATTCGGATGGGGAGGAGCCCCGAGTCCCAAGAGACAAGCGCTGTTTGAGTAGTACCGCGTATTAGACCTCAGTGGTCGTTTTAGTGACTGCAATATCGCAGCCATGGAAGGAAGGAGTCGGGGCCAGTTCGGGCCGTGCCCGCCCCGCCATCAGCCAGTCTATAATCCGGCACAAATCTGTTCGACCTACTCAATCAATGTCCAAGGATCCCTCCGCTTCAAACACCCCCGCAGAGTCTTCGACGCCTGCTTCGGAGCTATCTGACGCTAATCTAGAACGCCTTCTGAACCGCGAAGCCTCGGCCATCCAGCGAGAGCTCGAGGTCGAGCGCATCCTCACTGCGTTCAAGCTCAAGTCCGTTTCCTTCCTTCTCCGCCGTCGTGGGCACTGTCTAGAGTGCTTACATCTTACTGTCCTGCTTGCAGTCCATATGATGTCTTAGACCTAGGGCCGTCTGCCACGGCTGAAGATATCAAGAAGAAGTACCGACAGCTCTCCCTTTGTGAGCTCCCTCTCTCGACAGGGAATGTGGAGTTGTGTTCGCTGATGCGCGGTTTTCTGTACGTTTTTAACGACTAGTTATCCATCCTGACAAGTGCACACATGCTCGAGCTCCTGAGGCATTCGATGTGCTCAAGAAGGTAATTCGATTATTACTCCTTCTGCAACTCAGGAAGCGCCTAATCCTTCTCTTCATTCAAAAGGCTGAGAACGAACTCGGAGATACTGCAAAACGCGAGGATCTCGACGCTGCAATCAACCAAGCCCGTTTGACTCTGCTCAAGGAGTTGTCCCTGCCAACTTCGACCCCGGACGACCATCCGCGGCTCAAGGGTCTTACGCCACCTTTCAAGGCGCAGCTTCGGCAAAAATCGAAGGAATTGCTAATTGAAGAGGAAGTGCGGAGACGGAGGTGCGTTCATTGCCTGCATAAAACATGGCAGTCTTCAACGGAATGTTTGATCTTAGAGCCGTCAAGATGAACCTCGCCAATGAAGGTTCGAGGCACGCAAAAAGAAGAGGAAGTCGCGGCCAGGAAGCGCAAGGCCGAAGACGATGCCAGATGGGAAGGTAATGTACTTACCATCCGTACGGGTCTCCCTGGTGATTCTCATGCCCGCCCCACAGAAACTCGGGAACAGCGCGTGGGCAGTTGGCGCACCTTCACCAATACATCGAAAAAGAACAAAAAGAAGAAGGGGGATGTTCTTGGCTGAAGTCCTATCCCATTCTGGCACCCTCGCAGTGTCTGTACTTGTCCATATCACGCCCAGGTAACTAATAACTAGATGCCGCAACTTTACTTTCAGTAACGTGGGACGCGTGAATTTATTTTGCCTCAAACGTGCAGGGAACAGGTTCCTTTCGAGGCGCTGTGTCAGCCTTACAGCGACAAGGCACTTAATCCACCTCAGGGCTGACCAGTGGTAAATTTAGAGCTTTCTCCTGAGGATGCACGCGCAAGGACGACTGATAGACATTGGTATCAAGATTACAGTAGAATACAATAAGGAGAGATAGAAAGGTCAATCATCGGACCCAATACTAATACATCGTCGTTGTCAATGGGATGCTGTATACGTGCGCCTTCTTCGATGACCTCTACAGAGACGTCAATCATGGATCCCTCAATTTCAAGTTGTCCTAGAGCGCGCCTCATAACCCCGGGTGTTATCAAGGCATTGTTCTCCTTGTCGTCATCCTCCTCATCAACGACGATTACCTCGCGCTGCGGCTGGTTCGGCGGAGAGATAGACTGTTGCGAAGACTGGGACAGCCGAGCATCTGACCGTTCTAGCTCACTGGCGGCGCGCGAGAAAAACGACGCGTCGATGCCGTCGTGTCCGAAGTACCAGTCCGAGCCTGATTCCTGTGGCTCGTCAGCTAGCGGCTCTGTGGCAGCCCGTGTTGGTGATAGCCTCATTGGAGCGACCGTGGTCGTGCCGGGTGTCGAGAAGTGTGACGAGGTGGCTGGCGTTCCGTGGCTGGTGGATGCCACCGATGGGTCAAGGCGTGGCGTTCGGCGTGCTAGGCGCGCTAGCGGTTGCGGACGACGGGGTTCGTCGTTGACTGTGGGGAGGGCAGGAGGTAGAACAGTGTCATTGGATGGACCTGGATTTGGCGGCACGTTTGGACGGGCTGGTGGCGTGTCGACTCGAGGTCGCGCCGTTCGTTGGGCGTCTGGGACGGCTGGCGCAGGAGCAGGGACAGGAGGAGGAACCTGTGCCCCGCGGCCATTCCCTTCCCCTTCAACCTCGGGCTCGTTCTGGGCATTCGGGCTGACACCATATCAGCATTCAGAACACCAGCTGTCGTGGAACATACTCTAAACGCAATCGAAGTCCACTTAGAAAGTTTCTATCACGATTCGAGTCGAGATCCTCCACGCCGTAACCCTTGAGAACGATATTCGAGGCTCGAGGAAGGCGATGCCGTGTCTAATGGACACGTTCTTCAACTGGAACTAGTGATTTTGGGACTAAGGCCTTCAATAGGCCACGTCTCTCGAGTTCAGGAATGGGGTACCTTGTAGCCGAGGGGGGTATTTTCGAGATCAAGCTGTGGGATTTTTCTATATTCTATCGCGTTCAGTTTTATCGTCCCGTCACTGAGCTCGAACTGCAGCATTGAGCGTGGGTAGTTGGGCACAGGCCCTTCGTCAGCCCCGTCCTCGTTATCACCCTGCTGTGCGAGGCCTGAGAGGTCGGCGCGGTCGATTTTTGTCTGGCGGACGTTCATGAGGTTGAATGCGCTGTGACCTATCTCCGTCAACGCCATGATCTGAACCAGGATAGGTGGCCCCGATAAGACACCCTTTTGAAGGCCGGCGAGGTCCTGGGGGAGTCCTGTGCCATGGACCATAGAATCCGTGAGGTCCGACATAAGGAGCTGAGACTCGACTTGCTCCTTTATCCGGCCGATGTCTGTGGCAGGATTAAAGTTGTGCTCCTCGACCACCCACGCGTAGCATTGGGAAAGCCAATTCTGGAGAGGATGATGTGAAGACGCATGCCCCAGATGATAAGGCCGACTTACATACCTCGTCCACGGACGGTTTGGGATAGGTCTGCCTCAGCCATTGTACGAGCTGCGGTGGAGGTTGCATCGACAGACGCACGTGCCGACCTTGAGAACTTGAGTTCTACTCTGACCGCAGACCGAGCTTTTGGTTCCGGTCGACTCTGCAGTAATGACACACTCCTTCTCTCCATCACTACATGACCCCATCTCGTCAGTCCTCCGGCCTACCAAGCCACTGTGAACTGCTCTACTCTATCGCGCCTCCCGAGATTGACCTTCACCAGCACCTTCGAAGTGATTGTAGAAGACGAGGCGTACTTAGGACACCCATGGCAGTCTGCGTTGTGAGAAAGGCAGCAGTGAGTTGAGGCGTTTGAGAGGGGCCTTGGCGCGAGGTATCTGCATGGTAAGTGTGCGAAATAGTGCCCGTTCGGTCACTGCTGAGGTGTATAACACAGCTCTCGACAGATCCTCTCCACGTAACTGGCTGGATGATAACATGTGGCTGATGCCTACCGCTCTTGACCCATTCCAATTAGTGCCTCGCCTCCCCAACGAAGACCGAGTACCAGAACGAGCCCTACGTGAACTCGCATCTTCGAATCTTGTACAGATAGCACCCTGGCAAGTTGGACGTGCTGTATGGCCTACGTCTAGACATCTAGACGACTGATTTACCCCAATACTACTTGTACCGGTAAACCATTTTCGACATGCGCAGTCTTGTCTCATTGGCTTATTGTCCAGGATTATAATTTCCAGAGACAGTTCCGAAAATACTCGGTACTTGTCGCATCCCCCATGCCCACGTTACCTAATGCTCGAAAAATTCTCATCACGGTCAACGATTGGAAAGTTTGATGAGAATCGAAAACTGCTCTCGATCGATGGTATCGAGCAACGCTTGAGAAGTGTAGTCGAAGGCGAAGGCCGTTCATGTTGGCATACTAAGTGCGGACCTCCGAGATCGCTAGACAGAAGTGCGCTGCGTTCACATTCCCAGTCCATGCGGCAGCTCAGACCACCTAGAACCTCACCAGACTTAAAGAGACGCGTAGAAGATCAAACCACTCTCCGCCACCACGAATGTCAGCCTTACCGCTGTACCACCAAACGTCGAGTTCTCTGAGCCCGACCTCATCGTATTCGGCCTTTAATCCAAATTCGTTCGCCAGAACCGTTGTATAAAGATGCTCCTCCGACTACCGTGCCTGTAAAGTTGGTATTCCATTTCACGACAACCCCCTGTATCATACAACCGTAGCAATAAATAGAAAATGATCTTCATGTGAGATGTATGCGTGTATCCGCGCGCGTTTCCATGCCCCACCCTCCCGTTGACTTGTCCGATGCCGACACTTGCTCTCTACTCAAATCTCCCGCTTTCGAGATCCTCATGGGTAAGCCAAGCACCAGGCCGCTTCCCGAGCTCCGCGGCCATCCTGCCTACCAGTGAGTCGGCCCCTTTGCCTTCAAGGAAGGCCCGGCTAGATACGATGTACATGGCACGCTGGCACCGAGTGAGCATGACGTTCGTGCGGCGCAAGCTTGATAAGAATCCCAATGCTTTGGTGCGGACCACAGAGATAATGATGATGTGGTCCTCATTACCTATTTCCGCGTGTATCAGTTATGAGCGAACTCGAACGCGAACGCGCGCGTTGTGCGTGGGTGATGTAATACAGACCTTGGAAGGAGTCGACATTGAAAACTTTGTCCTCCCACTTTAGATCTTCGTCTCGAAGTGCCTCTTCAAGGGCACCCCGTTGGGCATCATATGGGGTGATTATTCGGTATGATTCATCTTTTTCTTGCAGGTGATGTGCGAGGCGCGTGATCGCCTCGACTTCTTTCCGGTTCTGAAGTATTCAATTGCATCAAGACGCGTTTATTATCTCGCTCGCGCGCTCGCCCCCAAAAAGCAAGTACGACACCCACAAGGTAACTCTTGCCGTCCTGGTGCAGTTGCTCGGACCCATTCACATCGACAAACCGGCACGCGATGGTGCTCGATGGGACGACGTGGTCCTCGTGCGAGAGCAGCTCGCCGTCGTATACTTGTTCAGATATGAAGTCCCCGATTTGAGGGGGCATCCGATCTAGTGATCCAGAGTGCTAGATTAGCAAGCGACGCGTGATGCGTTCGAGATCGGAAATGCACATTGTGTATTGAGGAATGAGAGGGACTCTCGCAAATGATCAACTTCAAAGATGGACTGCAGATTCTGCAGGTCATCTTGACCGTGAGGCGGCACTAAAAAAACTTGAATTTCGAGTAGAGGGATGATGTAGTAACGACTAACATTGCTTGTCATCTCCGACAAAGCATATTTTTCGAAGGGTTTTACCGAATGTCTTGAAGAGCGGGACATATTGGCCGACCTCGATTTGACTCGCCTCATCAATAATAACATTTATTATAGGGACAACTTGAGTAAGCCCGACTTCTTGGAGCCTCGGGTTTGAGATCATGCTGAGAGTACACAATATGACCTGACTGCCCTGGAGTGTCTTCTGAAGTGCACTTGGCTTTGGGAATCTATAATCTGTAACAATCATATTTTTGCTAATTTTTCTATAGAGGTGTTCATGCCTCAATGACATCATTAACATGACAATCTTGGAAAGTCCTTTAAATTTACTACTCACCATTCAAAATGAAAGGTACCTGAGACAATTAGTTTGAAATCAAAAAATTCAAGCTTTGCCAGCTTCTCAGCAATGTTTTTCACAGCAACATTAGACTGTGCCATTAGCCAGATCCCCCTTTTCCCAGCTTGAATGGCAGAAATCACATAGGTGGCAATCACTGTGGTCTTTCCGGTGCCAGGAGGGCCTTGGATAAGCATGATATTGGTATCAAGTGATGATGAAAGCATTTTGGTGATGGCTGAATGCTGAGATGGATTAAGAGGGCATTTGAACAAGTAATAACTTCTATGGTAGGGGAATTAGGGGGAGGAGTAAACTCCTTAGGCCAATTGACAAGTTCCAAGGGCAGCCAGATAGCCTTCATCCAATGGTCATCAAGAAGGGGAATAGTTCCCTGTAGCATAGACAGGATAGCCTCGCCACATTCAAGTTCGGCACGAGTGGGAACACCCTTCCCAATAGAGGTTATAGAAGTTACATTTTTACTTCCAAATTGTGCTCCACTTCCGGGCCAGCAAACTTGCCACGAACAGATTTGGCATCGCCAGTGACACCAGAAACTCGGTACTCGGCATCTGAGCCATGTGCCAAGTTGACCCAAACTCGCTGGAGAATATTAAGTCAGAAAAACAACACTCGATAAGTAGTTGAACGCTTACCGCATCCGGGGTTACACGATTCGCATAACGTTGCGACACTGCAACCATTTTTTGCTTTTTATCATCCCATCGAGTTTGATCTCATGGTGACGGACTGTGGCTTCATATTGTCCTGTCGTAGTATGTCGTATGCTAATTTTTGTAGAATGTTCAATTCCTTGTTGAAGCGACGTCGTGAGATGCAGAGTAAATCTATCCAATAAAGGAAACGCCTTACGTCTAGTGAGAATTTTGCTGTATCGACTTTCGGCGCCTTGTAGAACATTTCTCGGATCGCCTCGAAATCGTACTGACCAATATAGTAAGAGAGCCAGGCGCGTTGCACTAGATCATTCAAATCTTTGTGCTTGGAGGATTGATAGAGCATGTTTTCAAAAGCGCGGATGATGTTGTCTGAAAAGATCGGGGATCCGTCGTCTACGACCTTCATGACCGATTCCATAACAGAGCGATTGGGAATTACAAGTGCCGACTGTATGTCGACGGCATCGGTGACGCAGATGTGGAAGTGGAGGTAGAGGGAAAGCGCGAGGGGTGCGAGGTCGAATGCATAGAGTGTACAGAGATCGCGGCATAAAAGTTCTTCTTCGAGCAGCATCCGGCGTTCGACGTTCCGTGGCTGAGTGCCGCTGCCAGTCGCTTCGCCATCACGGTACGCCTTCGTGCTGTGGAATCTTATGATGAGAACGCGTGTATCGAATGCACAGGCCAGAGCTTGCAAGCCACCCGACTGAGAATAAGCCGGGGAGATGCCCACGGAACGGGGAGAGTTCCCATCGACAAGGAGCCAGAGAAGGTCGTCGGTTTTAAGGTCCTTTTCGTGTACGACACGTGCTTCTATACTATCGAAGGGCTCATCAATGAGAATTTGATTAAACAAGAGCGGCTGGGCAGGATTATCCTTATGCATGCGGAAGGCCGTAAGTGAATTTCGCGAGGATGGGGAGAGAAGTGAAATTGGAGGGAACAGTCGTGCACTGTCACCATGGTCTGCTGGTAGGGAGGTCTTGCGCTTACTTATGTCTCCTTGGGTCGTTGGCACCGGTAAGCTGTCTGGTAGAGAGCTGATGGATGTGACCCCCGATTCGCTGGCGTGGTCGAAATCAAAGCTTTGCAAGGAGATGGGTGACGATTGGGTTGGACTCGCAGTGCCTGTCATGCGTGACAGTGTCAGGCAAGATAATTCCTTACAGGTTTCATTACTTACTCCTGTTCTGCCATGTCGTTGACAGCGTAGCCACCTTGACAACAGACGTATCGGTGTTTGGACTACCATCAGTCGGGGACAAATCTTTGGGTATGGAAGCCGCCGTGAGAATCAAAATCCGTTTCTATCAAGGTTGGAAGCTCACCACACAAGACTTTATGTATCTCTATATTGGACCTCCGGAGCAGATCCATCATCACGTCTGGTTCAAGGGTTTCTAGTGACTGCCAATATGAGCCGACAACGTTACTGCTTTCCAAAGTCCACTCACAGCGTCATGGCCAAGTCCGTCAATCGTCACCAAATCGTCATCATGTGTGATCACCATATCGCAATCAGATGCTTGCTGCATAGTTCACGTTAAGATCGGGCGTACTGTGGGTAGCAAGGAATGACACCAGGCTGATAGTACTCACCTCGGCGATATATTCTTGCAAGAGGTAAAGTGGATCGCGGTACTTTGAAAAATCAGAGAAGACTGAGAAAAGTCGAACAGAATCCTTCACCTTTGTAACCGCAGGAATTGATATGACTTCCGTATCGGGATCATAGTCGTACCCTCCCATGTCTGAAGAGGGACCTGCGGCCGCCATAAGACGCCTTGGCAATATCCAGAAGGAACGAGCGACCCGAAGTCCTCGTATAAATACACATTGATTCTCAGGTAGGTTCTAACGAGCCCAAAGTCGTGTCGAAGTTGTGTCAAATTCGTTGGCTGGTTCGAGTTCAAACGGCGTACAAACGTACCGTCCCTTCAGGCCCTTGACGCAACACGGCCCCCCGAGCGCGTTCAGGTGAGAATTGGAAGTTGATACTGGTACCAGCGCCTTCGACCCTTACTCCAAATGACGCCTGTGCATCACCATCGCTTCCCAAGAAAGCAACGTTTGTCCAAGATCTCGTGTGATCACAGCCAGTAACCAGAATAACGTCTTCCATTTGTTCGATCCCCAGCCCAAGGTTTCGGGCGAAGGCGAACCAGCTATCGATATGCTTCACCATCCACCGCCTAAAATCACCCTGCGCAAGTGTGTCTTCACGTCGAGCCGCTACTGGCAGGGATAATACTGCTGCTCCTCGTAGCCTTCTATACTGAAACGAGACCTGCGGAAAGTCATCTGGGCTGAGACGACATCAGCTATGGAAAGTTCAGAGTGCGAATCACAATTACCTGGAATGATAGCCAGGATCAGGATCTACGTTGACCCCGGCAGAACAGTAATGATTACGACCCAGAAACCCCGCGTCGAGATGATCCAATATGGTGGGGACAAGAGGTTCATAATATTCTGGCACGCCGAGCTCGTGGGATGGATCATCTGCTGGAAGTAGCGCGTTGAAAAGACGATGGAATTTGCCTCTACGTATAAAACCGACGTCGCCGACTTGTACAGGCCTATCTGGTCTCCTAGGACTTGGCTCCCACAGGGCATGTCCGTACGAAGGATACTTGATGGCAAGCTGTTCGCGGAAGATGTCGTAGTCGGCCATCGGGGACGGTAAGAGTCAAGAATCCTCTCAGGCCCCGTGGGGTGGGGTGGGGTACCGTATTACTGTAGAGGATGTGCCACAGCGTACTCGCGCGTCAAACGTGCCCAACACGCATGCAAGGCAGTGCAAACCACGTAAAATGGTACCGCGACTAGCGCCTGCTGCGAGCGCTGATTGATTGTTGAATTGTTGAATTAGAATCATCCAAGTAAAGAACGGAAAAGTAACGGAGGCCTATTTGATCGACGTAGGAGGTGCAAAAGAGATGGCACACGAGGCAGTTCGTCAGGTTGAACACCAGAATTGTAGTTGCGCACTGGCACTACGAATCGGGACCTCGGCCCGGCGTTGTTGGCCCACTGGCATGCTGCTAACCGCCATGTAAGTAGTACCACTTGCGTACAATTGTTGAAAAGAACTAATCCAGGTCACCACCACCAAAAGAATAAACGAGGACTTTGGGCTAGAGCGACAGCTACCATTTGGGAGGCCCTAGCCGACATGCGAAAAGACGGAAACCGATAAGAAAGAATAGAGTATACCAAGAACACTGACAGCATGCTTCACTCTGTCTCCAGAGAAATATGCCGCATCCAACAACCATATGCAACTGGTGTACGTCACTTGAACGGCACCGATATTGAACAAGATTTATGCAGCATATCTGGGTTGTCCACAACCCTATTCCTGTTACGAAGGGTCAGCGTATGGGAAGAGGGTGCGAGGAAAGCCCGCGGCAGTCCCGTCTGCCGGTTTCGGTTTTGACCAGATTTACTGTAATATGACGTCGCCTCTGAACGATCTGAACCCAGAGTGGGAAAGATGCGCGCCGTGGATACATGTGTGAGATCCAGAGCGGAGCAGCAAGTCTGGCCCTTGACCACTGCAACGCCAGTGTTGTCTCTATGGAAAAACAGATCGGCCTATGTCACTCAGGCTCTGTTCCTGACGTCGTGATATAACTGGACAGTAGATGATAACCACGTATGGACACAGCAACGTTCTTCATCCCCACCGCATCGAATGCCGGATTCTGACTATCACGAAGCTGATCAAGCGAGGACGAACGATGGAGCGAACAGTATCATATGTTACCCGCACCACTACAGTACTGTACGTTCCAGGCACAGGGCAGGCTACAACCCCGAGGAGCAATTTGTAATGTCAAGTTTAATGTCATGGGAGTTGTGTCGGACATTCCACATCATTTCCCACGAGCGTAGGTTGTCTAGCAGGCTCGTCGCACGGCTGTCCTTCGACAATGATGAGCGAGCCGCTCATTTTCGCTGTCTGATCTTGCTCGTAGGTTCTATTTATGGCCACCTCCAAACGGCTCAACGAAGTGGCCCAAGTGAACATGGAGTGGACTCTTCTGACCGTCCATCCTTTGTGACCACTTGCATGGAAGCTGTCGGGTTCGCTCAGGCTACAACATCAATCCCAGTGAGCGCTGAGAAGAATGTGATGGAGCTAAGTCGTACTATTCGGTGCATCCAGAAGCATAGTCTGCCAGGCCGCGATGGATTCGAGTGGCAGCGATTGACAGGGTGACCATCGAGGGAATCTGAAACATCTGTAGTTCCAAGAGGCGTTAAAGACCCACAGCTACCACACGAGTAACAAAGAAGAACGCACGAGGTTGAATGCATCTTATATTTCGATCAGACAAGACCCCGACCATCAATGCTCTTCCGTTGACAGAATGCACAGAAAAGGAAATCTACCGTTTAGGTTCAAACAGATGAACACCTGCGACATGAAATAGCGATGAGTGGAAAGGACGGACACACGAAACTAACCACTTACCGCGGGCACGACTTCAGCAATGGTGGCAACCAAGAGCCAAATGAGACCCTTGTGAATGGAGAACAGCATATCCGTGGTTAGAGAACACCACGGCCAAGGAGAAGCCAATAGCCCACCTGTCTCCACAAGAGGCGTCCCACACCTAACGTACTGCGTTCGTGGAAGCCCAGACGGAGTAGGCCAACGGACATGATGAGAAGTAAGATGGTGTCGGTGGCGAGGAGGACGATAAGGTTAAGCTTGGTAGTAGTGTGCAGGTTGACCAACAAGCAAGTAGACAGTGCGGGTGACCATTCACCATGAACCTAGGGATTGATGAGTCTAGAAGGTCCACTGCAGCTCAGGTCAACTATTCACCCGCACGATGGCTGGAATAGGATGTTTAAATGGGATTTCAGAACTTCCGCAGAAGGGAGAAAGGGGCTTACATTGGATGAGGAATGTAACGTTGATCCCCCATATGCCAGTTGCTGTCGCTATAACGATCTTCTTCCCATTCCAAATGGCAACGCTGGGGGCGACCCTGAGTATCTAATTCGGTCGGATCGCAAAATTGGTGAATAGCACCCACATGCGAAGTACAATCAAGAGAGAAGCAGCAGCAACGGCTAAATATGCAAAGATCTAGAGACCAAAAGAAAACAGGGTGCCAGAAGTTCGTTCTTCAGTGATCGGGCGCATCGGGGGAGCTGCTCACAAGTTGGAAAACGGTCTCGACCTTCGGATCGTAGCCTATCAGGGCGTGGGTGCATATGACAGACTTAAACACGCGCACCTCACAGTTGTATTGAGTCGTAACGTCAATACCGATTATGCAAAGTATCATAGCCATCAGAGTGGCCATGCGCGTAGTCAAGTAGATCTACCAAAGGGGCAGATCAGTTCAGAGCTCAGGGCTGGGTAACGAAACCCAACAGAAAGCGCGCGTCGTCGCTACAGACCCATCTCGTCCAACCGTAGACGCAACGCCCTCGGACGACACTCCACTCGTAGTCGAGAGTAGTGACGAACTCCCAACTGGAAATGAAGTTATTATTGATATTGGATACGTTATGAGAGACACACAAGTAGAGACCAGCTACGGCATGCCAGATCTTCGACAATGCCACTGTAGAAGAAGTTAGCTGGCTCTCGGAGTTCGCGCGCTTTGCCGCAAAAGCATACGCACAACCGTCCTGCGCAACGACAGCGGGATCGCGGTAATTAACCATCCCTGGGGTATATCAATGAGAGTCGATGGCGGGTGGGGGGGGTTGACACAATAGCTACTCAAAGCACTGGCAGAATATATACGCGACATGTCATCTTTTTAGTGAGACTGTAAGAGCCGTTGTCGGGGCGCCACGCCAGGGTTTGTGGAGACCAGGACCATAGAATATACCGGACCGGCGACAAAATTCGAGCTTTAGAGCCCGTATTGATCCGGACCAAATTCAGGGTCAGGCAAGGGGTCAGGTAGTTTACAGACGGACAAATATGAGGATTGAATACGAATACAATTTGCGCGGAACATTCTCTATCGCGCGTGTCGGAATAAGCCGGCATCGCTGCTTATCGGGCAGCGCCGTATTTTATATTGGGCAAGGTCCGACGGCCGAGAGGCAAGAGAATGCAGCAACGGACAGAGCACTTTAAATCTTTGTTTATTCTTGGTGACATTCCCATTTACTGATCAACACAGTATTAAGTTGACAAAATACAGTAACTGTCAGTAAGTCAGTAATTTTCTTTTTTTAAAGAGTCGTTTTTACAGTAGACTTGAAGCAGACAGTAAGACACAGAACATACCTTCCACAATTTTATGCACCACAAACGCTACGAACCATGCACCGGGACAATGTCATTCGACAGGTACCGCGCAAGCTTGCGGTGCCCATGTGCCAATGCTATTGAAAATGGAGTCTGACCGTTGTCATCTTGGGCATCGATATCCGCTCCGTGTTCAATTAACAATCGGGACACGTCGAGGGATCCCCCCATCGATACCAGGTGTAACGGAGTCCTGTGGCGCCATCCCCGAGCATTAATGTCCGCGCCATGTCGAAGTAACAGCTGCGCCGTCGCATAATTTCCTTCCTGCGATGCACGGAGCCGTAGGGTCTCCACAACGTCAATATTTTTAGATTGCAGTGCCTTGTGCAGCGGAGAGTCCCCTGGTGACAAAGGGTATTTACGTCTGCGCCGTGACTGAGTAGCAATTGTGCAATCTCGAGATTTCCGCTGCCTGCCGCTTCATGAAGCGGGGTCGGGTTGTACTTGCTCTGGACGTTCACATTCGCACCGCCCTTGAGTAGGATTTCCACGATGCCAAGTTTTTGTGACCGTACTGCCTTGTGCAGCGGAGAGTCTCCCTGGAGATCGACGGTGTTTATATTTGCACCATGGCTGAGCAGCAATTGCGTAATCTCAAGATTTCCACTGCCTGCGGCTTCATGAAGCAAAGTCGGTTTGTACTTGCTCTGGACGTTCACGTCCGCACCGCCCTTGAGTAGGATTTCCACGATGTCAAGTTTTTGTGATCGTACTGCCTTGTGCAGCGGAGAGTCTCCCTGGAGGTCGATGGTATTTATGTCTGCACCGTGGCTGAGCAGCAACTGCGTAATGTCGAGATTTCCACTGCCTGCGGCTTCATGAAACGGAGTCAGGTTGTACTTGCTCTGGGCGTTCACATTCGCACCGCCCTTGAGTAGGATTTCCACAATGTCAAGTTTTGTGATCGTACTGCCTTGTGCAACGGAGAGTCTCCCTGGAGGTCGATGATGTTTATATCTGCACCATGACTGAGCAGCAATTGCGTGATGTCGAGATATCCACTGCCGGCGGCTTCATGGAGCGGAGTCGGGTTGTACTTGCTCTGGACGTTCACATCCGCACCGCCCTTGAGTAGGCTTTCCACGATATCAAGTTTTTGTGACCGTACTGCCTTGTGCAGCGGAAAGTCTCCCTGGAGGTCGGTATCATAAGACGCCTGATGAGGACGATTAACGTTTGAAATATTCCGGACATTCACGTCTGCACCGCGCTTGAGTAGAAGTTCCAAAGCGCCATGCCTATGTGATCTTATTGCCTTGTGTTGAGAGTCTCCCTCACCATGGTCTGCTGGTAGGGAGGCCTCCGAGTCGCGTTATTTGTGTCTCCTCGAATCGTTGGCACTGAGCTGATGGATGTGCCCCCCATTCGCTGCGTAGCCGAGATCAAAGCTTTGCGAGGAGAGGGGCGGTGACGATGGGTTGGCGTCGCTGTGTCTGTCACGAGTGAAATGTCAGGCAAAATAATTCCTTACAGATTGCATTACCTACTCCAGTTCTGCGATGTCATCGACAGCATAGCAACCTTGACAACAGGCGTGTCGGTGTTTGGACCACCATCAGTCGGGGACAAATCTTTGGGTATGGAAAACCGCCATGAAGATCAAGGTCGTGATTCTATCAAGGTTGGAAGCTCACCACACGAAGCTTTATGTATCTCTATATTGGACCTCCGGAGCAGATCCATCACCACGTCTGGTTCAAGGGTTTCTAGTGACTGCAATATGAGTCGACAACGTTACTGCTTTCCAAAGTCCACTCACAGCGTCATGACCAAGTCCGTCAATCGTCACCAAATCATCGTCATGAGTGATCACCATATCGCAATCAGATGCTTCCTGCATAGTTCACGTTAAGATCGGGCGTACTGTGGGTAGCAAGAAATGACACCAGGTGATAGTACTCACCTCGGCGATATATTCTTGCAAGAGGTGAAGTGGATCGCGGTACTTTGAAAAATCAGAGAAGACTGAGAAAAGTCGAACAGAATCCTTCACCTTTGTAACCGCAGGAATTGATATGACTTCCGTATCTGGATCATAGTCGTACCCTCCCATGTCTGAAGAGGGACCTGCGGCCGCCATAAGACGCCTTGGCAATATCCAGAAGGAACGAGCGACCCGAAGTCCTCGTATAAATACACATTGATTCTCAGGTAGGTTCTAACGAGCACAAAGTCGTGTCGAAGTTGTGTCAAATTCGTTGGCTGGTTCGAGTTCAACGGCGTACAAACGTACCGTCCCTTCAGGCCTTGACGCAACACGGCCCCCCGGCGCGTTCAGGTGAGAATTGGAAATTGATACTGGTACCAGCGCCTTCGACCTTACTCCAAATGACGCCTGTGCATCACCCTCGCTTCCCAAGAAAGCAACGTTTGTCCAAGATCTCGTGTGATCACAGCCAGTAACCAGAATAACATCTTCCATTTGTTCGATCCCCAGCCCAAGGTTTCGGACGAAGGCAAACCACTATCGATATGCTTCACCATCCACCGCCTAAAATCACCCTGCGCAAGTGTGTCTTCACGTCGAGCCGCTACTGGCGAGATAATACTGCAGCCCTCTTGTCCTTTTATACTGAAACGAGACTTGCGGAAAGTCATCTGGGCTGGGACGACGTCAGCTATGAAAAGTTCAGAGTGCGAATCGCAATTACCTGGAATGATAGCCTGGGTCAAGATCCACGCTAATCCCGGCAGAACAGTAATGATTGCGACCCAGAGAGCTCGCGTCGAGATGATCCGACATGGTGGGGACAAGAGGTTCATAATATTCTGGCACGCCGAGCTCGTGGGATGGATCATCTGCTGGAAGCAGGGCGTTGAAAAGACGGTGAATTTGCCTCTGCGTATGAAACCGACGTCGCCGACTTGCACAGGCCTATCCGGTCTCCTAGGACTTGGCTCCCACAGGGCATGTCCGTACGAAGGATACTTGATTGCAAGCTGTTCGCGGAAGATGTCGTAGTCGGCCATCGGGGATGGCAACTTCCGCAAGAGCCGAGAAACCTCTCAAGGCCCGTGGGAGTAGGGCGGGGTACCGTATTACTGTATTGGATGAGAACAGCGTGCCTGCACCCTAAAATGGCCGACCAGCGCCTGCTGCGACCGCTGATTAATTGCTGGTTGTTGAATCATCTGACGAGTGAAAAACGGAGGACTATCTGAGGCCCATCTGACGTAGTAAATGCAAAAGAGGTAGCACATGATGTAGTTCGTAAGGTTGAACACCCTGAATTGTAAACGCACAGCAGTTACGGACGGCAGGGCTGCATTTACAGGACATCGGCCCGGCGCTCTCAGCATGAAGTTGGCAAGTCACCGCCAAAAAACATTACCAAGGGCTCATATTAGCGGATATAACGACAGTTTACTACTTTTCAGCACGGGAGATGTGTCGATGCCTGGTAGTGCCAGTTAACAAGGAGGCAGCACTTGCTTAGTACTTCCTGGACGGCGAACGCATATCGAAATGCCATCTGATCTGGTGTCCGATATTGAACGAATTTGAAGCCGTCGCCCTGATACGGATGTCACTTTGAGCTGTGAGCTTGGCTTCAACTGCCGAGATGGGTTCGACATGGCAGGATACTATATTATATGAAAGAGATTTACAGAGTTACAAGATGAAAGTCGAAAGCTGAAGGCGTGCGTTCTTGGCGCGTATGGCTTACCGAAAGCCGGGATCACCAAGCACTCTTCTGCTGCAGGTGACTTGCATTAGCAAAACTCTACAGAAGCGTAGATAGTATAGACAACTTTACCTCCTCCTGGAAACGCATCGAAGGTGACCGTCTGATGATGCTGAGCGCAACAAAAATCGTCTGGCAAACGCCGCACCCCAGCCCACCAGAACTAGGAGACAACTTGTTGTTCAATAAAACCGCCCATTCCTGTCTGCGTGATGCCGCACCCTCCGAAATCTCTTGCGATATCCCGTGCACCCCGTGTGCTGTACATTCTCAGGAAAGGAATCTGGCTGGCGAGGTTGGTCACCTCCTCTTCGTATGACTGGAACATCAATAGTTGGTATACGCACCATCCAGACGACATACTCAAATGACTAGTGAGAGACTTTCTCACCATGTTGTACATCTGGTACGTAACATTCTCGGGTCGGGCTTGCATAGCTTCGGCGTGCGGAATCATCGCAGCCAATTTTGCGCGCACGACAGCGAGACTCATCCGAGGCATTCATCGACGATCAGCCGCTGCCAGCGGATGCGCAAACCATGACACAACGTTTGTGGTTGAAATTACTTAAGACAACGAAAATCCTGCCATCCTTAGGGCCAAGTATTTTCAACCGGCACGCGGACGGTATCGAAGGTAACAACGGCTGCGCCCGCAGCTGGAGAGGATGTGTTTGGGCTCGATTGTGAGGCCGTCTTGGTGATCAGATCACTGTCAAGCTATTCTATCCGAACGTCGGGCACTTAACTTGATTTTCAGAGCAGAGATGAGGCCGAAGGCTCACCTCAGTTCTACAGCTCGTGGTGAAGCCATTATTGGTGAGCACGGTATGTTAGTAGAGCACTTATACGCCCCTGCAGAGCCGGACCGTAATAGTATCGTTATCCTGCATGGCAGGTCTCCGAGATCCATTTCTGATCCATTTCTTCTTGCCATTGATGATCCGGAATATGCAATCTTCGCTTCCGACAGCGGTAGTAGTTTTCATGCAGTACATACTTCAATATGTTGGCAAGCCAATGGCCACGCTAGCTGAAACGCAGATGAGCCAACGGAAAGAGTGGGAGTAGCCTTCGTACCATCGGCATAGGCCCGAGCCCCAGTCCGTATCAGTTCTTGAGTAATGATGAACTGTCCACTCGCTGCTTAAAAGGCCTAAAGTAACCTCATGTCGGTGAGGACCGTAGAACGCCTGTCGCGTTTTAGCCCACAACGGCGCTGTCGACGACCACCCGCCCACCGGGATGCAGGTTGGCGAAGCGGAATAAATCGTAGACCTTTGCACCTATGATGATCCACTTTGAAGGTCTCTGGCATTGGTTGGTGCTTAGGCCAACTATAATAGTTCGCCTTCACGGAACACATGGGACTGAGACCAAAACCTGAATGAAACAGCGAAACGACCACATCAGGAAACAAGGGACGTCGGTGAGATATGCAGAACCCATACAGTAAACCGTTCTGCTACGCGCTGAGAGATAACACGACAGTAGGTCTTGGTCGTGCTTTCAGGGTGACTAAAGGGGCAGTATCGCAGACATTTTCTCAGCTGTGGTTCATGAATAAAACTAACCACAGAACAAACCCAGTACAGCCTTGCCGTGGCCACGAGATCTGGAGTAATTGGCCATAGTTGAGATAGTGGCGAGATGAACGTCGGGAAGTAAGCAGGACCTGCGGCCTGCGGGTTGACAATACCACGACTTGTGCTCTGCCTGTCAACGTTGTCAACTCCCACGGCGACTCCCCTCGCGCTCGATATCGGCGCCGCTGTCGCTGGTCTAGCTAGCCGTCATTTCCTCCGTCGCAGAGCTATAGGCGCAGCAGATCAATGAGTCGAAGGCGGCTTCAAATGCCAAAATGAACAGGAAGGCTCTGGGCATCCTTGGTCTCAAGTGTGCCCCTCGCGTCGTCATCACTTCATCTTATTCCCTAATCAACCTTCTCGCAGGGGTGGCCCTACACCCGAAGGATGCGCAAGGACAGAGGTTGGCCTACGCCTCCCTATGCACCAAGCCCTGGTGACCTGTTATCCTTATGCCATCTTGTCCACAGTAGCGACATCCTCTCCTTCTCCCCATCACTATATGACCCCACCTCGACCATCTACAGCGCCACTGCGAACCGCCCTCCCACCCTACCGCGCCATCCTGTACCTGTCCTTCATTAAACACTATCAATGTACTGGCGACCCTTGGTTCCCTTCATCAGGAAGACAAGGCGCGTGGGCCTCCATGGCAGTCTGCAGGGAAGGCAGCGGTGGGTTGACGAGTTTGGGAAAGGTCTTGCCGCGAAGCGTAAAGATGGTCTGCATGGCAAGTCTGCGAAATAGTGCCGTTCGGTCACCACTGAGATGTGTAACAGCTCTCGACCGATCCTCTCCGCGTAACTGGCTTGATGATAAATATGGCCGTAAAGAGGCGTACCATGAATCTCGCCTACCGCTCTTGATACATTCCAATGGGTGGTCCACCTTCAACGATGACCGGATGCCAGAACAAGCCTTACGTTAACCCGTACAGATAATACCTCAATAAATCAGACGTGCGTCGTGGCCACGTTTGACATCAAGGATTTTGGGGCAATTTTGCACATGAGCAAGGAGAAACTGCGCTCTCTGCCTCCGATCTTTGTTTGGCTATAGATAACGGATTTACCCTGGCACCACTCATACCGGTAAGCTATTTTCGACATGCGCACAGGTCTCGTCCATTGGATTGTTGTTCAGGACTGTTGTTTTAAGATACAGTTCCGAAAATATCCAATAATTGTCGCATCCCCCAACCCACTGTGATTCCTGGAACCCCCAACCCCCGCCCTATGTGCCTATCACAGTGCTCGAAAAATGGTCAACAATTGGACTCCGCGGTTGAAGTTCATATGAGAATCGAAACTGCACTCTGTCGATGATATCAAGCAACGCTCGAGAGCATAGTCCAAGATCAATCTAGCTGGCGAGAAGGCCGTTTCCCTCAGTATATTAAGTGCGGACTACTGAGATCGCTGGATAGAAGTGCGCCTCGTTCACATTCTCAGGTCCGTGCGGCAGCTCAATCCAGCTAGAACCTCAAATATCTTTCACCAATAACCAGGTGACACTCGAAGTCATCCGACAGTTGATTCTCGTCGTCAGCCTTGACTCCCGCACCCACGGTCTTCATCCGCATGACAGCGTGCACACCTCACTCACCATTAACTCGCCCATGGTGCTCGACTGCCACCGTGCAGGCACAACATTCTTCCCTCCGTCGATGCCCGTAACCGGTGGTTCGACAAACGTTATACCTTTATCGTTCAGACGAACATCCTCGCCTCGTGGGCAATGGGCGAACCTTCACCTTGCGATGCCCTGTGTTTCCGACTACTCCGTCTCAGTCTATTGCCCCCGAACGTTCTCTCTGCCAGGACCTCTATTCTTCCTCGACCGTGATATGGCTATCGCAGGATGGGAGAGATCGGACCCGGTCAGGGGTGCATGTATCAAGGTGGAGTTCGGTGCTATATCTCGCGCCAACTGCCTCATAGACGACTCGGATGATAGAATTCACTGGTTCTCTGACTATGGCTCAAACTGGATCGAGTTCATAGGTACATCCGGATCCTACCACCTTCATCGATATTTGTTGATGGAGTTGAACGGATATAGCTGCCCTGTACTACCGGACGTATGTGCAGATAGTGCTTCAACTGGCCTGGTACAAGACACGGGAGCTTCGTGGCCACGGATGAGACCGCTCACGCATGCCTTCGACAAAGCTCGTACGGAGACCATCCATACTGTGAGCGAGGACAGTCGCACCTGGGCTTGTGCACATGATATGCCCCGTAACTGGCCAACGAGCTGCGTCGTCGATGAGCCGCTGTTCGAAAGAAGGTGTACGAGTACTCTCGTGTGGGAGATCTCTTCCTTAGGTCGGGGTACGTTACCTTGCATTTACATTTGCGTCATAGAAGCAAGAACTGAGGGTCACGGAGTCTAGATTCGGCGCACCATATCACGGTATCAACTACAAGTCGCTCCCTCTCACTCAGTCTCGCTGCGGTACCACCCATCCGTCTCGTCTTTCGCTTCGCAGACCGCTTCCGGTTCCAACCTCATCAAGTTTGGCATCGAATCGAAATTCCCCTGCGCATCCATGGTCGTATTCCAACGCGCGATTGTGAACGCGCTCCGCGAGATGAGACGCGTTTGCGCGTTAGTACCGATGCGTAGAGACGCTCCCGCGACCGCGCTTGTGATAGTTGCTATTCAATTTCACTACTCATGTATCATACAAGACGTAACATTAAATAGAAGTAACTTTCACGAGAGTTGTGCGCGCAAATCTGCGCGCGTTCGCTTGCCCTCCCCACCCCCCACCTGATCTGTTCGATGCCGACTCTTGCTCCCTCTCCCTTACTCAAACTTCCCAGCTACAAGATCCTCATGGGTAAGCCAAGCACCAGGCCGATTCCCGAGCTCCGCGGCCATCCTTCCGACCAGGGAGTCAGCCCCTTTGCCTTCAAGGAAGGCCCTGCTTGACACAATGTACATGGCCCTCTGGCATCGGGTGAGCATGACATTGGTGCGGCGCAAGCTCGATAAGAAGCCCAGTGCCTTGGATCGGACCACAGAGATAATGATGATGTGGTCCTCATTACCTAGTTCCGCGTGTATCAGTTATGAGCGAACTCGAACGCGAACGCGCGCGTTGTGCGTGGGTGATGTAATACAGACCTTGGAAGGAGTCGACATTGAAAACTTTGTCCTCCCACTTTAGATCTTCGTCTCGAAGTGCCTCTTCAAGGGCACTTCGTTGGGCATCATATGGGGTGATTATTCGGTATGATTCATCTTTTTCTTGCAGGTGATTTGCGAGGCGCGTGATCGCCTCGACTTCTTTCCGGTTCTGAAGTATTCAATTGCATCAAGACACGTTTATTATCTCGCTCGCGCGCTCGCCCCCAAAAAGCAAGTACGACACCCACAAGGTAACTCTTGCCGTCCTGGTGCAGTTGCTCGGACCCATTCACATCGACAAACCGGCACGCGATGGTGCTCGATGGGACGACGTGGTCCTCGTGCGAGAGCAGCTCGCCGTCGTATACTTGTTCAGATATGAAGTCCCCGATTTGAGGGGGCATCCGATCTAGTGATCCAGAGTGCTAGATTAGCAAGCGACGCGCGATGCGTTCGAGATCGGAAATGCACATTGTGTATTGAGGAATGAGAGGGACTCTCGCAAATGATCGACTTCGAAGATAGACTGCAGATTCTGCAGGTCATCTTGACCATGAGGCGGCACTACAAAAACTTGAATTTCGAGTAGAGGGATGATGTAGTAACGACTAACATTGCTTGTCGTCTCCGACAAAGCATATTTTTCGAAGGGTTTTACCGAATGTCTTGAAGAGCGGGACATATTGGCCAACCTCGATTTGACTGCCTCGTCAATAATAACATTTATTATAGGGACAACTTGAGTAAGCCCAACTTCTTGGAGCCTGGGTTTGAGATCATGCTGAGAGTACACAATATGACCTGACTGCCCTGGAGTGTCTTCTGAAGCGCACTTGGCTTCGGGAATCTATTATCTGTAACAATCATATTTTTGCTGATTTTTCTATAGAGGTGTTCATGCCTCAATGACATCATTAACATGACAACTCAGAAAGTCCTCCTTTAAATTTACTACTCACCATTCAAAATGAAAGGTACCTGAGACAATTAGTTTGAAATCAAAAAATTCAAGCTTTGCCAGCTTCTCAGCAATGTTTTTCACAGCAACATTAGACTGAGCCATTAGCCAGATCCCCCTTTTCCCAGCCTGAATGGCAGAAATCACATAGGTGGCAATTACTGTGGTCTTTCCAGTGCCAGGAGGGCCATGGATAAGTGTAATATTGGTATCAAGTGATGATGAAAGCATTTTGGTGATGGCTGAATGCTGAGATGTATTGAGAGGAGCATTTGGATGAGTAATAACTTCTATAGTAGGGGCATCAGGGGGAGGAGTAAACTCCTTAGGCCAAATGACAGGTTCAGAGGGCAGCCAGATAGCCATCATCCAATGGTCATCAAGAAGGGGAACAGTTCCCTGTAGCATAGACAAGATATGTTGGCCACGTTCAAGCTCGGCACGAGTGGGAGCACTCTTCCCAATAGAGGTTATAGAAGTTATATTTTTACCTTCCAAACTGGGCTCCAATTCCAGGCCAGCAGACTTGCCGCGGACAGCACTAGTATCACCAGTGACACGGTACTCGGCATCCGAGCCATGTGCCAAGTTGACCCAAACTCGCTGGAAATTATCAAGTCAGAAAGCAACGGTCAATAAGTAGTTGAACGCTTACCGCATCCGAGGTTACACGATTCGCATAACGCTGCGACACTGCGACCATTTTTTGCTTTTTATGGTCCCATCGAGTTTTGATCTCATGTGTGACGGACTGTGGCTTCATATTGTCCTGTCGTAGCATGTCGTATGCTAATTTTTGTAAAATGTTCAGTTCCTTGTTGAAGCGACGTCGTGAGATGCAGTGTATAATCTATCCAATAAAAGAAACATCTTACATCTGGCGAGAATTTCGCTGTATCGACTTTCGGCGCCTTATAGAACATGTCTTTGATCGTTCCGAAATCGTACTGACCAATATAGTAGCAGAGCCACGCGCGTTGCACTAGATCAGTCAAGTCCTTGTGCTTGGAGGATTGATAGAGTGTGTTTTCAAACGCGCGGATGATGTTATCTGAAAAGATCGGGGATCCGTCGTCTACGACCTTCATGACCGATTCCATAACAGAGCGATTGGGAATTACAAGTGCCGACTGTATGTCGACGGCATCGGTGACGCAGATGTGGAAGTGGAGGTGGAGGGAAAGCGCGAGGGGTGCGAGGTCGAATGCATAGAGTGTACAGAGATCGCGGCATAAGAGTTCTTCTTCGAGCAGCATCCGGCGTTCGACGTTCCGTGGCTGGGTGCCGCTGCCAGTCGCTTCGCCATCACGGTACGCCTTCGTGCTGTGGAATCTTATGATGAGAACGCGTGTATCGAATGCACAGGCCAGAGCTTGCAAGCCACCCGACTGAGAATAAGCCGGGGAGATGCCCACGGAACGGGGAGAGTTCCCATCAACAAGGAGCCAGAGGATGTCGTCAGTTTTAAGGTCCTTTTCGTGCACGACACGTGCTTCGATACTATCGAAGGGCTCGTCGATAAGGATCTGGTTGAACAAGAGCGGCTGGGCAGGATTATCCTTAGGCATGTGGATGGCCGAGGATTGAGGACCAGAGGTGAAGAATTTCGCGAGGATGAGAAGGAGGGGGAAAGTTGGAGGGGAAAGTCGTGGTTGGAGAACAAGAGAACGAATGTTTTATCGATGGGAAGGAGGGCGCAAGAGACCTGGACTCGTGGCTTTGTTGACGTCCTGCGCCTATCGCCGCCCAGAGACGTCGTGGCCAGCACGGAAGGTCCGTACGGAACCCTGAAACACTGAATTCTGACGCGATTAGGCTAAATCACGGGACCAAACGCCCCATTTATTTGCTAGCACACGTAAATTGAGCACAACGTCTCAGCACATGACGGATATGATGATAACAATATCAAGGCGTGTCCACACAGAAGCAGACATCTGGGCCGATATCGTAGCGCCTTCCTCCGTCCGCGCCTGAGGAATTTGACAGGCGCCAACCCGTAGTATCGCAGCGGCAATTCACTAAGTTGGACTATGTTCATAAGTTTTTTGGCATAACGATAGCAAAGATGCAATACCGCATGGTCCAAGGCGATGTACATCGGCTGCACTTTAACGCCTTTGAGGGTTGGTAAGTTGACGGACAATCCCCAGAAAACGCCTCACATGTAACGAGGGTACTTCGAATGGGACACAGGTAAAGTCGACAAGCGAAGTCGGAGTTGGGACATTCGCCTACGATGCTCATCTTGCAAAGCATAGCATGTCGCTTCGTCGCAGCAGGGCGCTTCAAAACAGCATTTGGGATCAAATTGTCTAGACTTGGTCTACATACTGTACGCGTAGTGATGATCAGAAATATAGGCACAGAAACGATGATCAGAACCCACGTTGCTAGTCATACATAAACCCCGTCGACCTCATGAAATGGTCGGCCGTAATGGGTGTTGCCAATTAGCTACCTGGACCAAACCCGTCCATGCGGATTCTTGTATTTGACGTGCCCTCTGGCTTAGGTTGGTGTATGGGCTTACTTGGTGGTTCGCCTTCACGGGATACATGGGATGGGACGAGACCAAGACTTGTATAAAACATAGCGAAACGTTCGCATCAGGTAACATGGATGTCGGTGAGATATTGCAGGGTCCATATAGTGAACCATTCCACCATGCGATGAGAAATGACATGAGAGTGGTCCTTTGGTCGTCCTTTCAGTGCGGACTAAAGGGAGAGCAGTGTCACAGATCTTTCTCAGATTTGTGCTTCATGAATAAGACGCAGTACCAGCCACCAAATGACCCCACTATTACAGCTTGTTGGACCGGCCACGAGACCTGGGGGTGTTGACCACCAATGAAGAATAGGCGAGATGAACGTCGTGAATCGAGTTGGACTTGCACCGTCGGGCCGCCACTGTTCTGCCTTCCGCCCTTGACCAATACCGCGACTAGTGCTCTCAGTGCTCTGTCTGTTCAACTCTCATGGCGACTCCCCTCGTGCTCGGAATCGGCGCCATTGCCGCAGGCCTAGCAGGCCGTCACTTCCTCCGTCGCAGAGCCATGGGCGCAGCAGAGCAATGGGTCAAAGGCGGCTTCAAAGCCAAAATGGACAGGAAGGAGGCTCTGGCCGTCCTTGGTCTCAAGTGTGTCATATCTCTCGCGTCGTCGTCATTATCATCACTCATCCCGTCTAATCATTTCTTCCCGCAGGGATGGCCCGACACTCAAGCTGAGATTGAAGGACGCGCACCGCCATATCATGCTCTCTAACCACCCAGACCGTGGTGGCGCCCCTTACCTTGCCAGCAAGATCAACGAGGCCAAGGATTTGCTAGAAAAGGATCTTCGGGCTCGGTAGCGTCGGACACGTCTTCGTGTATGACTGGGGTAGGTCCACCCTCGCGCCTGTTCCGTCACCCTTGCTAACCCCGGCCCAAGTTCTCTTTGCATTTGTTAGACGTATTTTCTCTGTATAAACTTTATAATCTACCTCCGTTCACATGAACTCTATTCACCGGCCGAGTTGGTTTGAACGTTTCTGTCCCCTCGACCATTCGGCTGTAGGAACCGTCAAAAGCACGTCTTATTGTTTCGTCCTCCTTTCTAGAGAACATGGAATGGCAAGTTCAGGCAGTCAACGTTCCCTTCATTCCATATTTTGCCTGTCAACTTCTTCACGTTTGGACTACTCCGCACTCCTGCGCAAGCTCCTGCGACCCGCATGATGACGATGACTAAGCAAATATCCTCTGCGGGATCAATCAGCGTATCCTCCTCCATTGTCTATCTGGAACTACGGGCATGGGCATGACAGAATTCGACCCGTCCAAACTGGGTACCAGAGCTCAGTACGTACGACATTTCACTCAAAAAACCGACATTCACATCACACAGCTGGGACGACGTCTACGAGAGGGAGGTCGCGAACTTTGAGGAGACGGGAGACGAGGGAGAGATTTGGTCAGTCAAAGTTTTTTTCAGGAAAAAAAGAGAGAGAACAGGGTCCTTATGGTATGACTCGCAGGTTTGGCGAAGACTCCATCGAGAAGATGGTCGACTGGACACTCGAAAACGTCCCCATACCCTCCGAACCCCGAATCCTCGAGATCGGGAGCGGAAACGGTACTTTGCTCTTCGCGCTCCGCGACGCGGGGTACGCAGCGCCCCACCTGAGCGGCATCGATTACAGCCCGGACGCCGTCAGACTCGCCCTTATGATAGCACAGACTCGTCAGGACAGCGAGCAGATCGCCTTCCACGTCTGTGATTTTCTCTCCGAGCTGCCGCCGCCGCCTACTGCTACTTCCGGTGGACAGACACTCGATGTTGGCCTGGGAAGGTCGTGGGACCTTCTGCTCGATAAGGGCACTTACGACGCGATCGCGCTTGGGGAGAAGGACGGGTCCGGGAATTCGCCTGTGGCAGCGTATCCGGTGCGGGCTTCGAAACTGCTGAGGGACAATGGGTATCTTTTGATCACTTGTAAGCCGCAAAGACGGATCTAAAACCCTCTTTGGTGACCATCGACCGTAGCTTGCAATTTTACAGAAGAGGAGTTGAAGGCGAGCTTCGTTAACCCAGAGACGAACTTTCGTTTCCAGTGAGGCGGCTTGGTGTCCTGTATCTCGACAGAAACTAACGGAGACACGCAGTTCGCGCGTCAAGCACCCATCCATCTCCTTTGGGGGGCAGAGTGGCAGTGTCTACACCACCGTGGCATTCATGAAAGAGATCCCCGGATGAGTACCAAGCACATCGTCATTACAGCGTAGGTACAACATCCAGTCCCGTTCGTAGCGTATCTATCGCGACGGTACTGGCCCATTGTATGAATTCCTCTTCGGAAGCCTTCTTCATCTCTGTTAGAAAATATACGAGACCCATGGCCAGTGCCTGGATCCGCGTTGCTTTGACGAAGATTTCTTCAAGAGGACCCTTATTGCGCGTGGGTGGCAAGTCACCCCCTAAGACTGGGGCCGATACCTGGCTGCTTGCGAAGAGCTGATGGAAAAAGTACGAGAGAAATTTGCGTGTTCGGGTTTGAGGACTGTAAAGTCCACGGGCTAGAATCAAAGTTCAGTCACGCAAATATTTGAGCGATCGATAGAACGAACTTTGAATATAGATAGCGATACACAGTCTTTCGCAACCCACCACGCATACGCATTCGCAACATTACGCATTTTGGTTGAAGAGATATCTCTCGCTTCGGACTCATCCCCGTTGTCGTTCAGGTTTTTGAGGACTTCTGCGCCGCCAACCGACGCCTCCCCAAGGTCACGTAAGAAATCCCAGAGGCAAAACTGAAGCGTAATCTTATACGAGTGCGAGGTTCGGCAAAGATGTTGGCAAACGAATGTGTAATATGGATTATAAACCTTTTCCTGTGGTTTTCGGATCAGTAACAGTAATCGGATTACAGGGCGAAAACTCACGTTGCCGCAACAGTTCACAAGCACACGGACACTTCGCGTTGTTGTACCTCTGTCAGGTTCAACTGGGCGAGTCGCTCACAGGCGTCGACGTAATCCTGTCCTATGTTAATAAACTTGTATAAACATCTGCAAGTCGGACGTACATCGCTGCTCATGAGGACAACAAATATACTCCGCCTAATGTCTGTATTCATCCCTTGCCTCTTTGCGAGCTTTAACAGAGCATTCTCATCGGAGTTTTGTCTGGTTGATGTACGCTTCGAGTTCTCCTGTGCCTCCACGAGTGGGTCGCCGCTCCATGCTGCGCCAACGAGCCACCATTTGCCTCTCGTTTCTGCTGAGTGCAAGTCGTCCAAACTCACTCGCAGAGGATCGTGCGGCATCACTGGATGCTGGAGTCAGTTTTAAATAACAGCAAACCCAATTGGAACAGCCCACGATGTCGTGTTTTACCAAGCCCAGTCAGAAACTTCTTCAAACGCTCGGCGGTATCACCTCGGACTTGTTGCGCCGTCGCTCGCTTGATTTTATTATTCTTCAAGTTGATCAAAGTCTCCAACATGAAGCGTGTTCTCGAACTATGGAGGGAGCTCAGCACGGGAAGGCATGTTATCAAGGTCAGATGCTGTACTTTGAGTTTTCCACTCCCGACGTCTTACTTTGGACAATTTGGATAATATCTTTCAGCGCACTTGGATCATCCTGTCGAAGTTGCTGGCCTGAATCTCGAAGCAACTCAGTCACGGCGATAAATTCTAAATATCGATACGTACTGCGTAGAAGCTTGAGTAAAAGCTCCACAACAAACTCCGTCAACTCCGTGGATAGAAGATTACGGATTATATCATAAATCAAGACGCAGGAGATGACTTGAAAGTTGTAGAGCTCAGAAAGGAGAACCATAAGATTGGAGCACTCCTTTCCTGATGGGTCGCTTGCTGCTTCGTCGGGAGAGATGGCAGCAAGAGATATAATATCATAGTGATACTCGTAAGAAGAGACAACGTTCTGCACAAAAAAGGCAGCTCGAAGTGAGAGTTGGTCGCAATATCTGGCGAAGAGACTGCCCCTACCGAATTCGACTCCCACAAGTCCATGCAAGCTGGAAATCAATGCGGCATGAAGAACAACAAAGGAATCCAGCAACGCGGAGTGAGCAGATATGCTCTCAATAATGAGCGATGTGATTGATGCTGTCACGTCTAATAGAAGATGAGCGAAATCATCGACGATATCAAATGGGATATTCACCATGTCTACGGTGTTCGCGATACAAGGCTTCGATATTATCGACTATCGTAGCAATGTTCAGTTCGCTTAATCTGTTCGGCGTCTGCGTAAGCACGTTGTTCATGTGGAAGATAAGAATGTCACTTGTTAAGTGAACCCTTGAGCTGCCGGGTCAACTTGACATTCCCCTCCACTCCATTAGAATCTGAAGGCTTCTCTCTGAGGTGGGGTGGGACATAGTCTGAAGCTCTTCCTATGTTGATTGTGTCAAGAATATGTATCCAAAGGACGGCCTGGACATACCTGATGAGAATTTTGCAAGAACTGATCGAGAATCAGATGATGAGCCAGGCTCCCCATCATGGTTGGCCGAATCGAACGTTGTATCTTGAAACCCATGCCACTCCTCGGGTTCGGTGGACCTGCTATCATCGGAAGATCCTCCTCCATCTTTACTTTGTTCGCTTGAGACGAAATCCGATTCAGAGGAAAGGCGCGAACCATGAGAGGAGTCGCCGAGGTGTTTCTATAGGCATAACGGTAAGTGCGTCTTCGATGGACACTTCTAGCCTAAGAGTCTCTGACTCACCTTGACCAAAAGCGGGGCAGTAGCATTGAGACCATCCAAAAGATCTAGGGCCATAATTCAAGGCCGTGACGCACGAAACAAGCAGGACTACTCACCGCCTAGCCCATCATCTACAACCTCTCTGAGGTAGCCAGAACCATTTTTTGACCTCTTTCCCGAGTTTAATTTCCCCTCGAGGAGGGCAATATATCTATCCTCTTCCTCCTCCTGCTGACTGCGCGGCAATGTAGGAAATGTAGGGTGGTTTACAAGACGAGATGAGGGCGCCCTCGAAGACGCAACAGCTCTCGTCTTCTTCGATGCCAGCCCAGATGAATGCTCGGTGGGGCCCTTCGCGGATTGCAGCCCTGAAATTTGAGGCCGGCGTGGTCCAGCCACTGTCCTCTTTTTAGGTGGGGTGACTCGGGGAGGGGAGAGGTAGCTAAACGCTTTGGGTTGGTGCCTATTGATGAGAAATATTCAGCCTTTCTTCGTTTCTTCCCCTCACGACTTTGCTTTCTGGCTTCTTTCCGGCTAACTTTTGGCCTGTGCAGAGAACTGCGACTGCGCCGGGATGTAGAAGTTGCATCTAATGTAATACTTAAGCAAGAGACGGTTAATGGAGGCACGCATTTAATCACCTGGTGTTTCATTGAGTTCGTCTAACAGGCTCTGGGGGAGTCGCAGACCAGTGGGAAGCGAACGCATGAAAGTATGACCGGGCCGGCGTATATCCATGCTCACTCCACGCTCTTACTAGAATCCCATCTTACATTACAGAGTTTTATACTGTCCTCCAAGTCCCTCTTGATCGCTGCTTTGAGTTCATCGGGGTATTCCCTCCGTCTCCGAAGAAACAACGTACGGTGTTCCATATGCATCAAACTCCACCTCACCCTCTACCAATTCAGTCTGTGCTTTTGCTAGCCGCTTATGGACGTCCTCCAAGTAGCAAAAATGGCGTCCCCCTTCCCAGCCTTATTGAGCAGTCGTGCAGCTCGAGCTTGTCCGACTTATTTCTGTGGCGCACGATTACAAGAAGTCTCTCAAGAAGGAGAAGGGGGTCGTGATGATGCCTCCTTGACCAATCATGTTATCTTCCCACATGGCTTTCCAAACTGAGAGCGCAGCATTGCCGTGGATAAGAGGCCAATTGGGAATCGTCGACACACTAAGATAACATCCCGTTCTTGATTTCGATTATATTGCAACTCGAGGTTTACCGCGGGCTACAATACGCACAGTACCACAACTGTGTTCGAGAATTGCGCTCTTGGCTCCTCGTGCAGTAGATGGGGATGGAGAGACGTGTTGAGAGGTTGTAACTTTGGAAGGGCATTCAAATTGCTCACTTAGCCAGCGACGGTATCCTTTTTGATCACGCAGAGTAGAGACAGAATATTTGAGTTCATAGATTATGCTATGATCGTCATTACTAGTAGAGCTGTTACGGCGGTGACGATCACAATGGCGCTAGCAAATAACTTTGCCCCAGAGAAGGATCGCGCCAGTCCCAGGAAAACAGCCCCCAGTCTACTTCTGCGAACAGACATTGAGAGAAGCGGCACTTAAGAGGGTGCGAGCCACTAGAAGTCAATTTTCATGATAATGGACGAACCATGAATTCATGAAGACCAGACTTCTAGTAACTTAGACCGATTATATGTGACCGGCCCTCTCGCCTCCAACACAGCGTAAAAGCCTCCGTGCCTTGACGAACAGACTAGTTCCAATAACACCGTATGATATCGAACTGCGAAAGTAGCTAGAAAAAACTGCCGTATCCGCGTTATCCCAGTCTTCATACAGTATCCTCAGGCCATCGAAAACAGTCAGTAGAGGCAAACATAGATCAGCCCAAACACGGCATTAGCCGTGGGAAAGCGTCGTCATCCATCTCAGCCTGATAGGCACCTTGCTACGAGGGACACTATATATGTGGTGAGTAGAAGCTGAGCAGACCTAATAACCGCTTACAAGTAGTCCCGACATCTGGTAACAGTCGCTCGGTTCCTCAAATGGATTATCCAGAAAACAGAATGGTGGCCATCAGAAACAAAAACAAAAAAACGGCTTGCTGCGGCATCCATTGTACCGTTTCATGGGATACTATATGCGAGCCATGTCTCCTCGACGCCATTGCCTGGACCAACAAATTCCTGTACGAGGCTGACGACGACCGTTTTGACAGCGCATCCCAACAGGATGATGAGGCTAGTAAAAAATGGATGGCAGTCCAGCACCACTTTTTTTTGAAAGAGATCTCAGAATTTAAGAAAAACTCGTCCTTCAAAGCCACGATACGACGACGCAACGCACCACGTAACCCAAACCCAGCAGACATTCCACCCAGCAAGTTACGGACCAGCCATGTCCGGTCGAGGACGCCTCATCCAAGAGATGCAAGAGCGGACTTTCCAACGGCATCTTGTATACGTATGCGGGAGGAGGCGTGTCCCCCTCGGGACCTGCGGTCCCCAGATGGAGAGGACCACGAGGAGCAAAAACTTGGTGAGCGAAGAGTAGAATAGACACAGAGATATGTGTGAGTATCTAAAACCGTAGAAATAAGTAAAGCATTTGGTCGCAAAAATGCGAAAGAGTGCGTACCTGAGCTGCTGTCGGATGCTAGATGGCGGGTTCACGCGTTTCCTCCATCTCGCGACGCAATCGAGGCTTCTGAGAACAACGATGGACGCCAAGTGATCCCTCCGTGGAAAGAAGCCGTTTCTGCATTTTCAAACAAGCGTCAGAAACCGAAATTTTATTTTTTAAAAAGCCGGAAACAGCGCGCACCAACAAAGCATCCCAGCAGGATATGCATGAAAGCGACAGCAGCCTCCCCATCGCTCGTCGTCATCCAAGATAACGAACCCGACTTCGGCCCTCGCACCAAGCCATTATCAATCCCGCCTTGAAAAAAAAAAACAGGTCGATGCATGTAAGCCCCAATAAACGAAAAGAAAAACCCGACGCAGCGGGGCATGAAGGGTGAAATCCTTACGAAGGCGTGACCAGCGCACAACTATGCAAAGAGGTATAATGACATCAGTAAGCAGTCAAAAGGTTCGTAAGGGGTGAAAGGGGGGAAGGGAGGATGAAGACGTGCGGATGGCCACCTACACGAATCAACGAGAACCACACCTGCGCCGACGCGGACGATCAGCCATCTGCGTGTCTACAGTCAGTCAAGAGAAACCATCAGTTTTGAGGGTCCGCATTGTCAAAAAGAAAGCGAGTCGCACTCTTTCCCTGGCGATGTCCTCCGCCGCCGCGGCCGCCACCCGTTTCTCCTCTGCGCACAGTTCCTTCTGCAGGCCATCGTCATCTTGTCCTCGGGCAGTGGCCGTTTCCTCCACCTTCCTAGGTGGCGTGCCGCGATTAAAGAGCAGGTGCCTGTAGACCTCGGGCTTGAGGAGGACAAGGTCTAGCGCGACCACGAACGCATCATGCTCGACATAAGGATCTGCGGGTGCACGGCACGAAGGCTGCGAGGAGCGTGGTGGGCATTGTGAGATCACTGGGTCAGACGATGTTGGAAATGAAAAGACGAACACACTGTTCCAATCTGACGTTGTTAACTGAGTGGTATACAGTGTATAAATAGGGTATGGCTTGGGCACAGTTGGTGCAGAGCGGCATAAGATGTGACGTGTAAGAGTACAATGTTGTGAACCTCCTTACAATAATATGGATATCAAATCTGGTCTCCACGGTATATGAATGAAATCCTAGTCCCCCAATAAATCCCTCACTATTGATCCGTCCAATCCTTCCCATCCAATACGTCCGCTACTCCCTCCAGAATAACCTTCGGTAAAAGCAACATTGTGGATTCAACGCATCCTTCAATCAGTCCGTCCGCTGCAGCCCTTGCATTATTCTTCGTCATGCAACGTAATCCGAGTTCGGTAGAACATAACACAGCACCGGATGACTCCCCGAAGGTACCGAACGCATTGGTCATACAAGATGGATCAAAACTACGTCCTTGTTCAGAGAGAGTGACTTCAAAGTTCGTCGACATGATGTCTTCGTGTAGGATCTGCGCAAGGGCACACGCCGAGTGAACCACTCGCTGCGTCTGTGTTCCGAAGCGAGTCCGCAGTCTATCTGGGGTAAGCTCGGAGGGTGCACAACCACAAAGGACGAGGACATCTGCCCAGGCGCGCAGTATCTGGGTGATGAAGTCCTGCACTGCGGCCTCCTCGAGTTGTGGGTTGAGTGTGCGAAGATGACCAAGGGTGAGAGCGCGCCAACGCGCAGACGTCGCTTGGGGTTCTAATAAGTATGCGCACCCACTGAGGTTTAGAATGACAGTAAATGCGGTATGATCGGAATGACTAACCTGTCGCGTGCATGTGGGTGTGTATTTGTAGGAACAAGTCGTTGGTCATCAATGGCAGTCCGACGCAGAAGACGCCAAGAAGACGCTTGACACAAGTTGCGACGCATGCTTGAAGACCAAACTGGAGGAGGGTGGGCTCCTCCGAATGGTCTCTTGATGCGAGGAGGCGGGCAAAGGGTGCGCCCAGCCTAGACGAAACACCCTTTGTTGCCTGGTTCATTCGTGATTGTGACGTCTTTTCGCGGCCTTGAATTGTCATGCTCTCAGTCGCACCTGCAGAGAGTTGCAAAATCTCGGAATTAAGATCTTGAACGGCTTGGATAACCTGGACGCCCGACCAAGAATCCGTCTTATTGAGAAAGACTTCGCCGCCTGGAGGAGGAAGTACATCGTCATATGCGGCTATGACGACGCGAGGAGCAGGGGGAAGAGATTTGTTTCGACGTCCACGATAGGGACTGGCGGATTTAAGAGAAGAGAGGTCATCAAGTTCGTGATCATGGTCAGAGTCGTAAGCAGTCCTACTGCTTGGGCTGCGTGTGCCGCTGGATCGGCGGGCGTCCAACCCGAGATCTCGGATGGAACGGCGAGGTTTGCGGTCTGCCATTGCAAAGTCCCTCTCCCGTTTGAGGTCCTCTATTTGCTTATCACGAGCTCGAACGGCGTCATTGGCCTCTTCAAGGGCACGTTCAAGAGCGCGATATTTCTCTCCTAGCTTTGTAGCATCAGAACGATATCTGGCAAGCTCTGACCGGGTCGCATCAAGCTCGCTGCGGATGGATGCGAAGATGGCATTGGAAGGTTCAACGCGGGAAGATTGTGGAGAGTGATTTGATTTGTCGTTTGGGGAGCGCTCTGTGGAGACAGAGGGAGACGACTGATCACCTCTACGCTTGCGAGCAGCACCACGACCGCGCGCCAGGTTGTCTGACTGAGAAGGGAGAGCGGGAAGGCTGTGGGCACGCGGAAGGGTGCCGTCAAGAGTACTCCTATCGGGCGAGAGGAGAGAAGCAAATGGCTTTTTGAGCGCGAAGAGTTCGACGGTGGTGCCTTTCGGTACCTGAACACGAATGTTAGCTTTGAAGGGCATCATGATGGCGGAGGAGCAGGGGACGAGAAAAAAGGGCGAGCCAGCGCACAGGAATTAAATGAAGGCTATCTATGGACGAGGCCTTTTGAAGGGCGGCGAGTGCTGCGATGTGAAAAAAAGAGGGAATGTGCACACCATCTGTGCGAGGCAGATGGGCAGGAGGCAGCCAATGCCGTTCGCCGTGGGCCGTGGCCGGTTCCCCGGCCGTAGATGCGTCCGGGAAAAGGAATGATCTGCCTCGTTTTGTGCCTCATGCATTCCGATTTAACACCCTCTTCGATTCGATCTCCTCTCTCCCTTCTCCCTTTCCCTCTGTCACACTCTCCGGCCGTCGCCCCTTATGACCATCACCACCGACACCCGGAAACCATACAGCGGCAATAAGCGTTCCCTCGTCCTCGCTTTCGATGTCGGCACAACGTTCAGTGGCGTCTCATATGCCATCCTCGAGCCAAACGAAATCCCAAAGATACACGGCGTCACTCGGTGCGTGCAATCCCATCCCTTGTCCCCTCCTCTAATCTCCCTATATTTTAGATTCCCTGGGCAGGAGCATGTGGCTGGAAGCTACAAAATACCCTCCATCATGTACTACGACCAGGATGGCAACATGAAGGCAGGTGGCGCCGAGGCTGAGGGCAATGCCATGGTCGATCTTGCCGAGGATTATGGCTGGACTAAGGCTGAATTGTATGCACTCCTCCTTATCTTATCATCTGGATACTCGATCTCCCCACCATAGATTCAAGCTTCGACTCCGGCCCCAAACTATGAAACTCCAGATGAACGGAA
Source organism: Russula vinacea (assembly GCA_022376525.1). Classification (NCBI taxonomy): domain Eukaryota; kingdom Fungi; phylum Basidiomycota; class Agaricomycetes; order Russulales; family Russulaceae; genus Russula; species Russula vinacea. The sequence goes on along the minus strand of WTXL01000021.1, from coordinate 297,359 downwards.
TGCGCCTTCCACCCCTCCCCAAGGGCAAAACAGCTGTTCAGGTCTTCGGAGATTACCTTGGCTATCTCTTCAAATGTACAAAAAATTTCATAATCGACACACATGCTGGTGGTGCTGCCCTATGGCGCGCCGTCGAGGAAGATCTTCAGGTTGTCCTCAGCCACCCCAACGGGTGGGAAGGCGCTCAGCAAACCAAAATGCGCAGAGCCGCCGTTTATGGTGGCCTCATTCCAGATACGGACATGGGAAAGGCAAGAATTCGATTCGTCACAGAAGGAGAGGCCAGTCTGCATGCCTGCGTTTTAAATGGCCTTGCCAAAGAGATGCTCACAGTGCTTGCATTCCCCTATTCTCCCCGGTCTCCACTAATTGCCGTGTTTTAGGGCCACCCAGAACATGGGTTTCTTGTCGCAGATGCAGGAGGAGGCACGCTTGACATTAGTTCGTACGCGGTGCGCGGAACCGCACCACTTGTCATGGAAGAGATTGCTCCTCCCGATTGTTCGTTATCGTTCATTATGTGCCTGACCCCTCACATATTCCTCATCTTCTAGGCGTTTTTGCTGGATCCGTCTTTGTCAGTCGAAGAGCCCGTGCGTTCCTCGAAGGTTGGTAATTCCCCGTTCCCATCGTCTGCCGCACCTCATCCGCACCTAAGACAAGCTTCGCAATTCCAAATATGGCACCCAAGACTCCCTCGAACATATCACCAAACGTTTCGACGAAACGACTAAGCGTTTATTTCGCGATATGAAAGAACCTCAATATGTTCAATTCGGTTCTCCACTTGATAAGGACCTCAGTGCCGGCATCCGTCAAGGTCAGCTGAAGCTGACAGGGTGAGTAACTAACTTTCGCTGTTCAAAGCGCTTTATCTAAAGAGACCGGGTCTAGGGCCGAAGTTGCCGAGCTTTTTGAACCGTCGATAGAAGCTGCTGTTAATTCTATCAAACAACAGGTAGAGACAACAGGTGGCTATGTGAAGGTGAGGCCTTTTTGACACGGGCCTCTTTCCCATTTGACGCAGTGATTCCAAGTCTGTCTGGCTTGTCGGAGGATTCGCTGCGAGTCCTTGGTTATTTGGCCAGCTGCAAGAGCGTCTCGAACCTCTTGGTGTTACCGTGAGCAGACCGGATAACCAAACGTCGGGTCTTTTTCATTTATCGTTCACAATGTCACCCTTACGCTTATCACACAGATCTAAAGCAGTTGCAGATGGTGCGGTCGGCTTCTACTGCGACCACCACGTCTCTGCTCGCATGTCTAAGTTCATGTATGGCGTTGAATTCTTACGAGAGTATAACCCAGAAGACCCCGACCATGTCACGAGGCAGGACAGGATGTGCGAGCTGCCCTCCGGCCCGAAGCTCCTCGCCGATGCGTTTGACTGTATCCTTTCTCGAGTACGTTACCACTACTTCGCTCGACCTTCTTCCTCTTTGACAGATCACACTTTCAAGGGCATCAAGGTCAAAGAGTCTAGCGTCTTCACTCGTAAATATTGCACAGAGGTCACCTCCCTTTCCACCCTCTCGGTTTTTGAAGTGGAGGTTTGGTGCTACCGCGGGGGTACATCCACCCCGATGTGGATCAACCGCCATGCGGAAGACTTCACGACATTATGCATCGTCCAAGCGGACTTGTCACCACTCGCAGGTAGCGCACAGTCAAAGCCTGGAAGGAGCGGAAAGACATACTGGACGATAGTGTTCAGCGTTGAGATACATTTCGGTTTGACAGAGTTCAAGGCCAGGATTAAATGGGTGGATAGTGTAAGTTTCCATTCCAATTATTGTTCTACGCGTTACTGATAATACGCCTTCGAACACAGGGCAGAACTCGCTAGTGAGTATCAATGCTTACTGCTGCGCCATTGACCCTGACACGTTGATTTCCAGCGGGCCCGCAAGTATCATCTACAATGAAGGCGGACAACGTGCCGAAGAAGACGACCTCGATGACGATGAACCTGTTGCCTCTGCCTACGTCTCGCGGGGACCGTCACCTCCCGCCGCAGTCGAATCGCAGCTCCCTGTGCCCGAAAGGTCTTATCTTGAGGTTCCCAATGCGACTACCTCTGTCCGTTCCAGCAAATCACGCGGCTCGCCGCCTGAGTTCGAAGGCGTCGACAAGGGCAAGGGTCCCCAGAACGCAGCTTCCGGGAGTACTCCTTCACGTTCTGTGTCAACCTCGCGTGGCATCCCAGGCGGCCTCCCAGGCAACATCGAACTTCCTGGTCCTATCGCGCTTACCGACTCTAACTCTTCGCGGCGGAGTGGTTCCGGCCGTCTTGGGGACACGCTCACCTCCATCTGGGGAAATAACCCCCCTTCCGCTGGGCCCAGTGCCAATTCCTCTGGAATGCCTTCGCCGCTCGAGGGCCCTTCGTCGCGCGGTGCACTTCTCAATGCCCTTAAACCTCTTGCATCTGTGCCGGAGGGCTCGGCCATCCCAGAAGTAGTCCATGTAGAGACGGCCTATGCTGACACAACAGCGATGGGCGGCGTGCCTGAGTTTTATCGCGCCTCACCCCCCAAGACACCGAAAGCAGAAACACCGCATGCGAGCGCATCTCTGTCGCATACACCCGTGTCTGCTAGTGTCGCAGCCACATCACCGAAGCCCGCGGGCACGCCCAAAGCCGCATCCAGGATACCTACCGCTGCTGGATCCCCACGTCCTGGTGGCACACCCAGGGGACTGTCGATTTACAGCAATGTGGCGCATCCTCCTCCTGCAGCAGTGACTCCCAAAGGCCCATCGGGCTCAACTTCTCCGGCTCGTGTCGCGCCTTCCACCGAGGCACCACCAGAGCCATTTACAATGTCAGCAGAGCCTCCAACCACGTCAACGCCGAAGCACACTACACGCACGGCATCCCCCAAGCCACCCTCACCTATCCCACCATCCCAGTCCATTGAGCCATCAGTGACGGAATCGGCCATGTACCAACCAGATCCGGCGCTTACTGCGCCAGAGCCACACCTGAGCGAGCTCACCACTGAACCGATAACAGCTGAACCCGCTGTTACTGAAGAGGATCCGTTTAGCTGGGGTCAAAGGTCGAAAGCTGGATCTCGGAAAGGCAGCAAGGCAGGGAGCAAAGCAGGAAGCAAACCGGCGAGCAAGGTGGCAAGTAAGGCGCCAACCCCCAAAGGCGCGCAGACTCCGAAACCAGCAGAGTCTACGTCTGAGGAGGCGGGCGCTGGTTTGTCTGCGGGATCTCCTGCTGTGGAGAGGAAACCATCATCGGGGGCTCACTCTCCGCTCACAACTGTTCCTGAAGATCATCCCACAGAACCCGTTGAAGCCCCTCCTGGCAATTTCTTCGTAGCCAACCCGGACCAGACGGAGACGCCAGATCACCCCACTGAACCCGTTGAGGCCCTTCCTGGCAATTTCTTCTTAGCCAACCCAGACCAGACGGAGACGCCAGATCCCCCGGCCCAACCTGAGTCTACATCCTTCTCTAGTTTCGGTGGTTCATTGGGTGGCTCGCTGAGTGGAAGTATGGGGCAGGGTCTGTTTGGAACTGCGGCGTCCGCCCTTGGAGGATGGGGTTTCGGCGGGAAGAACGGGAAGAAAGAAGACAAAAGTAAGCCCCCAACGCCGAAGACTTCGACACCAGCTTGGGGTGGCTTTGGCAGTGCCCCCTCTGTTACAGAATCAACGGGGGGCAGCGGTGGCTGGGGTGCCGCTACTGGTAATAACGGAGGATCCGGCCTGTGGACGGGTCTTGGCGGGGGCAGGTCTGCCACTGGGTCAACCGCGGATCTACTTACCACTGGGTCGACCGTGGATCCCCTGGGTCAGGACCCTTCGATGACCACAGAACCCCTGGGTCAGTACCCTGCGGAAAATGGAGAATCATATTCTTACGACCCATTGGGTGAGACGCATGCTGCAGAAGGACAAGAGGGAGAAATGCCGCAGGGGGAGTTTGGCTCCAGGGAACCCCTCACACTCCAAACAGATGTTGCGGCTGAGGCTGGAGCTGACACCGCTGAGCCGACGACAGCAGCAGACGAGTCACCTGAGGTAGAAGGCCGTGGAGGTGACGGCGGGCAAGGCGAAGAAGAAGAGACTGGTGATATCTCATGGGGCTACCCTATGAAGACGAAAAAGAAGAAGGAGAAGGGCGGAAATACAAGTGCGGGTGCTAGTACGCCAGCGGTGGGCGGCGGCGGTTCGGGAGGGGGAGACGATGGGTTTACTACCACTAAAAAGAAGAAAGGAAAGAAAGGAGGGAGATAAGATATGATATATGATTATCTTTACGTTGATTATCTTAGCGAGCTAGTAAACAAAGGCCAAACGGAGACACAAACACGCGACTGACGCGAGGCGACCACTTGGCGTTCTCCCTCACTTTGTCCCCCACCCTCCAAACACCCACTCATCGCGTGTTCATTAATTTCATCATCCTAGCGTGCACCCCGTTACATGTCATTCTCGGGCACACCGCTCGGTCAAGGCAGACGTCTCGATCACCAGACCTTTCTCAATAAACACAACCCATCAACTCTCCAACACACACAGTTTATAGCGCGTCCTTCCACCGCCACCTCAACTTCTGACCGTTCCGTACCCACTTCCTACGCTTACGGGTGAGTCACTGGCCCACGTTTTAGATCACCACGTGTCCTCATCACCCCTCCCACCCCCATCTGTCTCCGATGCCGTGACACTAGTGCCCCCACGCTAGGAACACGTTCCCCTCCGAAACCCTTATCAACAACGGCCTCATCGCGTGACAGCTCCACCAAAGCAGCACACTTTTCGCATCACCCCACGGACGACACCCAAGACGACATTACGCTCGCCCGCGTCGCTCATCTCAAACAACGTGACGAAACAAACACCATCCCTACCAACCTGGCGAACGTCACCTCTCGCACTACCTCTCGCAACCCCGACCCAACAAAGTGGGCTGTGAAAGGTACTTCCGTTCAGGCCGCTAACGCACTTCACCAAGCCGCCGTTATGGCACTGAACCCCAAAGACTCGTGGGCATCCAGCTCGCGCACCATCGTCCCACGGAGCACCTCTGTTGAGTACGAGAAGGAGACTCAATCCACGAGTACCAGGCGTCTCAACGCCCCTCCTTCGCGTAATGCCCCACCCCCGTCCCGTTCGGCTGCTGCGGCTTCTAGACTCGCCAAACAGACATCCGTTCCTGACTCGGAAGGGGAGAATGCAGGCGCAGCCTCTCAGGGGCGCCAAGGGCGCGCCAGGACTCCCATTGACTCTGTCATCGACCTTGCAAAGCGCACAGCCTTTTATCTGCGACAACGCTCGACTGAGCCTGACCTTCCCCAGGGTCAGAACGGGCATCACGAAGGCAACATTGACGAATCGTATGACTACGCGGCCGAGGAACGCGATTTCCAAGCCCAGAGCGCCTCAGCCAAGGCGCACAAGGCTAACAACGCGGCTGCGCACAAGCGCGGTCGTATTTCTACCGACAACAAAGCGTACCGCCCGACGCAGTCAGACTTGGAACAGTCGGACGAGGAGGTTACCGACGGTGGGAAGAGGAGGAGAAGGAAGGTCAAGAAGAACATGCTTGGGCCTTTGACGACCTTGCCTGTTATTGACCAAGAAAAGAGGCGGAGAAGGAGAAGCCGGACGAAAGCAGACGGTGTAGGGGAAGGGGAAGACGAGGAAGTAGATGAAGGAGACGAGGAGGAAGAAGACAGTGGCAGTGATAGCCCTCAGGTGCGTAGTCTCCCAAATGCCACCCTCAAACTGTACGCTGATATTTTGACTCGGTCCAGCGTTCTATCCATTCATCTCAGCGACACTCTCAGACTCGGGAACTCCAACCTCCGCCTATAGCCCGCGACCTATTCGTCAATTTATCGCCAACTTCGCTCGAAAACGTCGCTGATGTCATGCTTGATAGTCCTGACCGAGGCCTCGACTCCATAGTCGAGCATGATGAGGCGCTCAAAGGTCCCTCGGAGCCATATTGGCCTCAACGTTCGCGACGGGCATTCTCCGTCGGTGGGTTCCTCGGACGTCTCGTCAACCTGGTCATCCGTCTACTTGTCGACTTGTTCATATATGTCCTCCGCATACTCTCCTCCATCACGAACATCGTGGGTCAGGCGTTAGGTGGAGCTTTTGACGCTCTTTTCAACAAGCCCGCTCAGTGGATGCGCCGTTCGGGGCCCGCATTCCTGCTAAAATGGCTGATCATTGGAGCGGCCCTTTACTCTATTTTTTTGGGTCTCAAAAGAACAAGCCTTGCCAGCTACATTCCTTCTCTACCATCTCAGACCACTCACTACCAGGCTCCCGAAGCCCCCGCCGCCAACATCGCCGAGCTGTCCGAACGACTGCAAGCGCTGGAGAACGCGCTCGCTGGTCTTTCACTGGATACCGAGCAGTCTCGCGCACGTATCGAAAGTCAGTCACGAAGCCACTCGGACGTTTTTGGCCGACTCGGTGCCCTCGAATCGCGCCTACAGAAAGAGGGTATCCGTACTTCAGAAGATCGGAACGTTGACCGCGTCGCCGCGAGCCAAGGCTTGCAAGCTGTGCGCCACGAGATTGATGCCCTCCGAAGTGCAGTGACTGCGGTCCAACAATCGGAACGCACGGTCAATGCGGGTCCCATGAATGATGAAGAGGCGCGCGCGAAACTATCCGCTTTAGAGGAACGCGTCGGTACTTTTGAGGGTGGCCTGCGAGAAGCACTCGAACTTGGCAAGGGTTCGGTTAAGACGAGCAGCCCTGTCACCACTGCGGCATGGTGGCACAAGATCACGTCGTCGGGGAAAAAGGCGCTAAATATCAAGGCGTCAGACGGGCAGGACGTGACCGAGCTCATTGGACACCTCGTCGACAATGCGATGGCGCGTCATTCCAAGGACACGATTGCCAAGGCAGACTTCGCACTGCACTCAGGTGGCGCCGTGGTCATCCCCAGCCTCACCTCGGATACGCACGAAATCAAACCGCACGGCGTGCGGCAGCAAGTTATCGGATACCTTACTGGCCAAGGGTATGCCCTCGGTCGGCCCCCCATTACAGCGCTGCACCACGAGACCCATGTTGGCCACTGTTGGCCTTTCCCGGGTGATCAGGGCCAGCTCGGCGTTACGCTCTCGCGCGTCGTTCAGATTGAGGAGATTACGATCGACCATGTGGCGCGAGACATTGCCTGGGATATGAGCTCTGCGCCGCGCAAGATGGAGGTCTGGGGACTGGTCGAAGGCGCGTCTAATTTCGCCAAGGTGGCCGCTTGGGATGCCGCTAGGACCAAGGCCGGGCAGGAAATTCCGATGCAGCCGAGGAGTCTGCCGAATTCGGTCAGATACGTGCGCATCGCGCAGTTCGAGTACGACGTCGACGCGCCCAACGCTGTGCAGACGTTCCCTGTTGAGGAGGACGTGCGCGCGTCGGGAATGGACTTTGGGATCGTCGTGCTGCGCGTGCTGAACAACTGGGGCCAGTCGTTCACGTGTCTCTATCGCTTCCGCGTGCATGGACGGATGATCGAGGAAGAGTTGGACCATGTGCCCGGTACTGACTAGGCTGCATGAATGTTTTTTCCCGCAATACCCTTTTATGACGATAACAGCATACATGCATCGCAACAACCAACATCACCATCATACATTGCCTCCATGACCACTTTACGATGTAGCTCCTACTTTAACCCCGTCCCGTCGTCCGGATTTCTCTCTTTTTCCTCTCTCGGTTTTTTCCCTTTTTTTTTCTTTTTTTATAATCTATTTTGCTGTTCTTTACACCTGTTTTAGCTCTTGACTCGACGTCGCTGTTTCTCTCTTTCTTGCTCTTTTCCCTTTCTTTTTTTATCGCCAGATATACTCTCGCTACCTACTCACTATCCTTGTACACGTTGCTGTACCATACCAACAGCATGCAATCCCAAATTCCTAAAAAAGTGTTGACCGCGAGAAGTAGCGCGACGGGTTGCCGTCGTTTATGATAGGACAGGCAACATTGACGTCGCCTATAGCCGCCGCTATGAACCACAGCGCTTCTGCCAGTCTCTTCCTGTTCGACCCATTCTGTATCTGCGCCTCTTCACGAAGCTTCACCTCCTCCCACCACTCAGCGCGTCCCGCTTTTTTCTATTTTTTTTCTCTCTTTCTAACAAGTCATGTCTACAAACGTCGAATACACGGCCCACCCGCCGCCGCCGCTTACTCCTCCCGGATTGAGCGAAAAGCCAGTCACACCGGCTGCGACTGGTGCTGCTGTTGGTAGTGAGCTTACCCCTGCGCAAGCGGCCATGCACAAGAAGGTGCTGGAACACTTTCAGAACGAGTCGTACAAGATACCTGGTCTCAAGGATAGTGAGCTCCGAGAGGTGGAAAAGTTCTGGCTTGTACGTGTTTTTCCTTTTTGGACGATTTGAGAATCAATTTATTTTTGTTGGTTTGTAGTCTAATGACTGCATGTTGCGGTAAGGAGATTTGTGTGTGTGATTTATTGATTGCTTATGACATCGGGGTCAAAAGGTATCTGCGTGCTACGAAATGGAACTCGGCAAATGTGGCCATCGAGAGGCTGGAGGGCACGCTCAAGTGGCGACGTGAATTTGGCGTCTATGATGATTCGATGGCGGAACTTGTCGAGCCTGAGGTGAGATGCTTCCTCCCCCCGTTGTGTGCGATGAGACTTATTTTGTGAAAAGGCGGTCACGGGGAAGATGATCACCTTTGGTTATGACACGCATCGCAGGCCCGCTGTATACATGATTCCTAGCCGCCAAAATACAGAAGAGTCTCCCCGTCAGATACAGTTTGTCGTCTGGATGCTGGAGCGCGCACTTGATCTCGCTGGTCCAGACATCGAGTGAGTGAGCCCATCCTCGTGTACCCAGCTATCGTCATTGTCAAATAGGTCGGTCGTGTGGATGATCAATTTTGCTGACAAGGCGAAGAACCCGTCGTTCGGGACCGCAAAAACGGTTAGCACCCTCATTGCTAATGTTGCGAGTGCTCACAGGTTTACTTTGTGTGGGTCTTCTCCAGGTCCTGACTGTCCTCCAAACCCACTACCCAGAACGCCTGAGTGCAGCACTGATCCTGAACGTCCCCTTCCTGATCCAGGCGTTCTTCAAAATGATCAGCCCGTTCATCGACCCGATCACGCGCAACAAGATGAAGTTCAACCCGAAGCCGGTCCAAGACGGCCTGTTCGCGGCCGACGAGCTCTTCAAGGACGGCGGCTGGGGCGGCGCACGCGATTTTGTGTGGGACCACGAGAAGTACTGGGGGCCGTTCGTGCGGATGTGCGCCGAGATTAGGGAGGGCCATATGGCGCGTTGGCGGAAGCTTGGTGGGCACGTGGGTTGCAACGAGCGGGATTACAAGTGGAGAGGTCGTGGACATTTCGCCTGCACCAGCTGAGGTTGAGGCTGAGGCCAAGACCGAAGCAGGAGACGGAGATGGCGATCGGGTCGTGGCTGAGGATGCCGCACCCGAAACTGGTGACAGGGTCGCGCAAGGTCAGGTCCCCGATGAGCCGTCCGCGACTGACAAGGTTTCTGGTGGCGGAGACTCGGACGTGGACGGGGCACTAGAACCTACTGCTGTCTGATCGGGACGTCGCTTGTGTATTTGGGTAGAAAATCCGTTTGGCAGGAGGAATGTTGGGAAGAGTGAAAAGCGGGTCGGGCGGGGGCAGTGGCTGCAAAAGGCAGAGATGGTCCGTTTGGGTATTCGAGCTCTAATCAGTAGAATCAGCCGCAGGCAAACCACTTCTGTGCCATCAACTGCCCACATCCCGATCATGGTCTACTCCTACGCTGCTCCCTTTGAAACTGGAAAGCTCAAGGTCTCCGATGTACACTCTCTGCAGTCAGTATCCTCCTCCTCTCGCCCTCCAACCCCACCTCCCCCCTGCTTTCCTTTTTTTTTAAATATGGTGTGCTTGACGTGCGCGAACAGCTACGAGGTTTCAGGAAATAGAGACGGTGCCCCAGGTGCGTTTCATGCCAGCCCCGGCTACCCCGCGTCTACTTCCGCGTTGACAGCAGTCAATTGACTTATCATGATAATGAATGTCGAACAGTCGTCTTCCTTCATGGTGAGGTCTCGTGCACCGTTCGTTCCGAATAAATGCCACCTTACTCAACCCTCTGCATGGAGGCGGTCCTGGCGGGGGATGCGATGAGAAGGATCGCTGCTTCTTCAATCCGAATAAGTACAAGGTGTCTAGTAACGATTCGTCTTTTCCGCCCACCAAAGCAACCCTCTGATAATGAATCGCGTGCCACCCTTTTTTGTTCGGATTTTGTAGGTCGTCTTCTTGGACCAGAGGGGAGCGGGAAAGTCTACTCCGTGCGTTGGACAAATGCAGCTCTCTTAACACGGCGATAGACGATGGTATAGGAGCGCGTGCCTGGAAGAGAACACGACCTGGGATCTGGTGAAAGACATTGAACGTCTTCGGGAGCACCTCAAGATCGAGAAATGGCATGTCTTTGGGGGATCCTGGGTGCGACGTTTTTTCTCTCTTATTCTCCCACAGCAGTCTTCCGTCGTTCGCTCGACTGATGCCCATATGTATTTACGACAGGGCTCGACGCTCGCTCTTGCTTATGCGCAAGTGTGTATCCTCTATCCATGCCTGAAAATGATTCATCGCATTGACGATAATATGGTCCACAAAGTCCCATCCAGACCGCGTCAAGACTTTAATCCTACGGTCTGTACCAGCGGCCCTGTTTTCCTGCCCAGCCACTTGTCGCTGACCGAAGCGATCTCTCGCAGTGGTATATTCACTTGCAGAAAGACGTGAGCCAAAAACTATTGCACCCTGTCGGCTCGCTAAACTAATCGGATTCAGTGAATTGAGGTGGTTTTACCAAGAGGGTGCATCTCATTTGTTCCCGGAAGCCTGGTGAGGGACCAACAACTCTCAAACCTTCGTCTTTCTTTCTCCTAACCTTTCGGTAATTTATTAGGGAGGAGTACCTGGCACCTATACCCGAGTCCGAGCGAGGTGACTTGATCTTAGCTTACCATGCGCAGCTGAACTCGTCGGACGATGAGACCAGGATCAATGCCGCGAGAGCCTGGGCCAAGTGGGAGTGGGCGCCATTAGTTTTTTTCCCGCGAGGGGAACGACACTGATACAACACGGGGGGTGACCCGCAGGATGTCGACTTCGAAACTCTATATCGACCCTGCGCATGTCGCCGCAGCGGAGAAGGACGACTGGGCAAAGTTCGCTCGCTTGTCCGAGCCTCGGACCGAACTGACCTTTGTTCATTATTATTATTTTCAAAATCAGCGCTTTCGCCCGTATTGAGAACCACTACTTTGTCAACGACTCTTTCATGCGTGACGGACAATTACTAGATTCACAAGAGATCGACAAGATGTGAGTGGCGGTCTCATTTATACTGCGCGAGTGCGATTTAATTAGCTTGCCTGACCTAACTGAACCCTACGCAGCCGCCATATACCGACAATAGTCGTGCAAGGACGATACGATGTTGTATGCCCCGTACGCAGAAATGTTTCGTCCCTTTTTGTAACATCTCCCCGCTTACTGTGATGCTGCCACCTACCATCAGCCGACGACTGCGTGGGCGTTGAAGAAGGCGTGGCCCGAGATCACTCTGCACATCGTTCCAGATGCGGGTCATTCGTCTCGTGAGGTAGGGGTCACGAAGCTCCTGGTCGAGGTAAGTCCAACTGCTCCCGAACCCTACCACCTCAGTTTCTAACTTTGATTTATTTCCGTCTCCTCAGGCCACGGACAAGTTCGCTGAAATTTGAGCGACTAATGCATGACAGGAGTAGTCGGGCTTTCGTACACAGTAGCATCCCCCCGTGTAGGTCAAACAATGATCTATTTTATACATGAATGCTGTCGCAAAACCCATTGTCCATGGCTCCACGAAGCTGTGGTGGTGACCGCATGTCTCCTCTAGCGCACTTTGCCACGATATGTGCCATTCGCTCGAGCTGCAAGCTGCAAGGCCCAAACCTGCTCCTCAGAAACTACGAAAGCTTTGACGTGCCGAACCTCGAAGAATATCATTCTACTGGCCTTATTTCGACCACCTTTGCTTTAGAATGTATGCCCATGCGCCAGGGTTTGAAGAGCAAAATCTGAGATAGATTTCATGTTCACAGTAGATGAGCGACATAAAAATGATCCCATTTTGTTGTTTGGTTTTGCTGAGATGTCTCGTGTACCCATCCTATCACATTTCTGCCTCATACTGCGGGGATGTGCCGGAGATATCTCAATTACGACCCCCCGTTGACGATATATGATGTGATTATTGCCCTCTTTTATATGATACAAATGTTCTACTCTGCTTGCCCCGAAATGATAACATCATCTATGAAAGCGCATGAGTATGGTAGACGACCACTAGTAGGCACCAAAGACTGACCTATTTTTAAGACTGCGCGAACCAACTACGAAGCAGAAGGTGAGCTCAAAGGACCAAAGAACAAAGGCAGAGATACACACCTGTGTCGCGAGTAGATATTGTTGTCGCTTGGAGATCAATGGATCGTACACAAACTGCTCTTTCATATCTATAAATGAAAAAAAAAGGTTCAGGTAAATGTATTTCCAACTGGGACAGGTGGAGCGCACCATTGTTCCCTCGCCCATTGCAGTCAATGCCCAGCTTCGAGTCGTTCTCCTTCACCTGACGGCTCTTCACCTCCGCGAGCGTCTCAATAGGCGAAAGGCCGCTGTTTTCCGCCAGGGCTAGTGGCACCGAGTCCAACGCGGATGCAAAGGCGCGCATGGCATATTGCTCGATCGACGGGATCTCGTCTGCAGCCTTCTGAACAGCTAATGACGAGCTGATGTCCGCAGCACCCCCGCCATATACTACACGATTGTCCTTAATGAGATTGCGGACGGCGCAGATCGCGTCGTGCAGAGCACGCTTCGATTCGTCGACAATCTGATGTACGTCAGTCTTATCAATGGCGTGGGCGACTTTGCTTCGCGAGAATTACGCACCATTTTGTTGCTCCCGCGAACAAAGATGGTCACGGCACGGGTGTTGGCACACTCCTCGATGACCATCATCTTATCCCGTGTGGTCCCGAAAGTGACTTCGCGGACGATCCCTGCCTTCCCAAGCTTCTCTGGCGTCAAATCCTCAAATCGAGGGACGATACGACCCTCAGTGGCAATAGCGATCAACTGAGCATAATGGTGTCAAAACGTTGATGGCAGTGCAAGAACACTATGACGATTCACCTCAATCTCGGGGCCACCGACCCACCGAACGGCAGGAAGGTCGTTTTGCATTAACAAATGGTTCGCCTCATCGTCAAAGCCCCACTGGCAAATGACTAGATTTGCGCCCGAGTCCTTTACACGCTTGATCATGTCCGCGAATTTCTCCTTTTCGTAACTTTGGAGCTTTTTGAACTCTTCGACACTCGAAATATCGAGTTTATGTTTTGTCTTGGGCCGCGGGGGCTCGAATGGACAGGTGAGAATGGCGATGCGCGCATCCTCCACCTTGCTCGGCATCTGTGGGTGTGACATGTCCTTGTCGATGAGCACGCCCTTGATGAGCTGCGTATCTGCAAGGGACCCGCCGACTTTTCCGTCGACTTTGATGAGGTCAAACAGAACATCTTTGCGTTCCAGGTCAGCGACTTGCAACACTGCGTCGACGGCAATTTGAGCGAACTGTTGATGTTCTTTCGAAACGCTAGGCACTAGTCAATCGACGCTGGCACGGGATACAACGTTCGAGGGCGAACATTTTGCTGCCAAGACTGGTCATGGCAGTTTTGAGAAGATTTTCTGTATGCGTTCTGCTGTACTCGATCGTGTCTGCGATGCTCTCGAGGTTCTTCACCGCGATTGCGCACGCCCGATCGAAGCCGTCTGCAATCCGGATTGGATGGATGCCACGATCAAGGAGGGATTCACTTTGCTCTAGAAGAGCGCCAGCAAGGACTGATGTATACACGATGCGGTTAGAAGCAATCCAGGGGGACGTAGACGCGAGACACACCAACGACGCCTGTAGTACCATCACCAACCTCGTCATCCTGACTTCGCGAGAGTTGTACGAGGAGCTTCGCGATCTGGTGCTCCACCTCCATTTGACTCAAGATAGTTGCACCGTCATTTGTGACGGTGATTTCACCATCGGGCGAGATAAGTATTTTATCAAGACCTGAAATAGATAAGTGGGGCACGGTTTTGCATTGACAACGACAAGAGTAACCTCTGGGTCCAAGAGATGTGCGGACAATATTGGCGACTGTCTTTGCGGCCAAGATGTGCGACTAGGGGATGTTTGTACGCGCACACTACGAAAAACGACAGATGCTGACCTTGATCGCTTCAAGACCATGTGCGCGGGTCTTTTTGGCCTGCTCCCTGAGGATAATGAATGGACGACCATACTACAACAAAGAATCAGCAAATATCGTCATACTACGCGTAAATCTACCTCGTCTGTAGCATACACGGCTTGATGCTCTGCCATTGTTCTTTGCTGTGGGCGGATAGATTGAGAGAGCGCGTGACAGTGACCCAAGCGTGACTTTGCCGACCGAGCACGGCTGGCGAGCTTGGACCCTTGGACTTAGATTCTTCATTCAGATATTTTACACGCAACCCTCATCATGGAACACGAAGTCGACGGATGGATTCAGCAGCTCATCCAATGCAAACAGCTCACAGAGGCAGAGGTAAAAAAGCTGTGCGACAAGGTGCGCAGGTCATTTCTGTATTGTCGATAACGGCCCGCCTCTTATAATCCACATATTTTCTTCGCCCCGTGATATATTTGCAGACAAGAGAGATATTGATGGAGGAGGCGAACGTACAGCCCGTGAGGTGTCCTGTCACTGTTTGCGGTGACATTCACGGCCAATTCGTGCGTCCCTTTCTTGCTCGAGATCACCTCCCATCCAAACACTTTATCCTGCTGTCGTGGCCCATCTAATACCGCCTCTTACGTATTTCCCTTCCTAAACCATTGTATAGCACGATCTCTCAGAGCTTTTTCGTATCGGCGGCAATTCCCCCGATACCAACTATCTTTTCATGGGAGATTATGTAGACCGGGGCTACTACTCCGTGGAGACTGTCACCCTCCTGGTGGCAATGAAGCTGCGATATCGCGACCGCGTTACGATTCTTCGGGGAAACCATGAAAGTCGACAAATCACGCAAGTCTACGGTTTTTACGACGAGTGTTTACGCAAATACGGAAATGCCAACGTGTGGCGGTTCTTCACCGACTTGTTTGATTTCCTTCCTCTAACTGCCCTAATCGAAAACCAAGTATGTGTCTCATTTTCACTCCCACTATGCGTTCTTCCTTGGCCCAAGTTGTGCAGCCCGATCTGTGTGATCTGCCATTTGCCCCACAATGGATCGGCCTCCTAACTCGTTCGTTCATGGTTCATGTGACAGATTTTCTGCCTTCACGGGGGTCTCTCGCCTTCGATCGATACTCTCGACCATGTCCGTGCCATCGACCGCGTACAAGAAGTGCCGCACGAAGGACCGATGTGTGACCTACTGTGGTCCGACCCTGACGATCGTTGCGGATGGGGTATCTCTCCGCGAGGAGCGGGGTACACGTTTGGTCAGGACATCTCGGAGGCGTTCAACCACAATAACGGCTTGACCCTCGTTGCACGGGCGCATCAGCTTGTCATGGAGGGTGCGTGGAGGACTCCGAGATTCCAGAATATTGACCACTGAT
This sequence comes from Russula vinacea, assembly GCA_022376525.1. NCBI lineage: Eukaryota > Fungi > Basidiomycota > Agaricomycetes > Russulales > Russulaceae > Russula > Russula vinacea. The sequence goes on along the minus strand of WTXL01000021.1, from coordinate 281,653 downwards.
GCCTTTTTTGCTGCACAGGGTATAATTGGGGGCAGGACCGGAATGTGGTGACGATCTTCAGCGCTCCGAACTACTGCTACCGTTGCGGAAACCAGGCGGCAATCATGGAAATCGACGAAAAATTATCATACAGTTTGTTCGTCGCCCTTTCTTCTCGAGTGCTTGCGTGTGTGACTGATCCACCGGGACCGCAGCTTACAATTTGATCCCGCTCCACGGACTGGCGAGCCGCTGGTTACACGGCGCGTCCCGGACTACTTTTTGGTATATTTTCCCCGTTTATCGTTCGTAGATCTACAACTAATTAATTGTCTTTACAGTAAACACTTTGCACGGCGCACCCGCGTATTGTACATACAGCATGACCCCACTACCTCCTGTAGCCTCAACCGCCCCTCCCCAATATACCTTTCTCCCGAAAACCTACTTCCCTCTATCGTAGAGCATCACGGAAGTTGTTGCGGCTTGGCTGTTCCTTTTCTACGGGTTACAGAAGAGCCACATACGCAGTGCTATCCCCTCTCCGCCGACACCTGGGTTTCTGTTTTATTTATGGGGCATGGACATTGTTTACAAAGAAAGGGAAGAAGGAAGACTAGATGCTGAAATAAAGCGGATGCAGAATGCATCCTTTTACATTCTCGCGATGGCAACGAGTGTAATGTATTATGAGAAGGTTGCAGTCGAAGCGAATGCGCTCGTATAGTATGCTTACAGCTGGCTTGGGGTCACAGGAACCGATCACTAGAAGTACACAGAAGAACGAGGGGAATCTACTAGACCCACCGTCTGAGGGATGGGTTCACTACTCAAGAACTACTCAAGAACCTCGAGACTACAAGAACGAAGATTAGTTTTGAATGGTACGACAAGACGACATACTGCGCCATACCTTTACCTGCTCGGCGTGCTCGCGCTTGACCTTGTGTGTCCAAGCGCCTTCCTGTTCCTTTATCTCCTCGTCATAAGTGTCGTCAATGTCAACGACACCATCTGTGCCACGAGCTGATTTCAATGGGCCAGAAACCTCATCGAGATCAAACCTAGAGGTCGACGAAGCCGCGCCCTCCTCCGCTGAAATCTTTGCCTTGAGGTGTGAGACTGTGCGAGAAGCGAGGTCATGAGGGGAACTTCTGTCCTTGTCGGCCTGGTGAAAGATAAGGATAGGGGACTCTGCAGATGTCAACTTACCCTTACCTTGACGTTAGCCTCTGAGGTGGAAGCGAGATGCTCGTTCCACCCAGGTGAGTGGTCAAGGGGCGACGAAGTCTGATAAGGCTGGCGGGTCAAGTTGCGGCGCTTCTCGCGTTCCAGAACCTCACCAGACAATCACATGGGCGGTGGGCAACGATGACCGATAAGAGGTGCTCACCTCTGGGTCGTTATCGTGCATGGTGCTTGTGCTTGTGAGTCAGTATAAATGCATGAGAGAAGTTTGAGGAGTTGTATCGACAACGAACCTGTATGCATGGCTGGAAACCCACATGACTATGTATCAATGATAGGACATCAGTTGACTTACTTGGTCAGTCTGGGTGGCGTAAATGTTGTAGTGACTGCAGGCCGGGCGAGAGAATGGGTGCCATTTCTGAAAATGCTGCGAGCAGCGATGGTTCCCATGATGTGAGGATGTCGTTGAGGTGAGTGTATGCGTTGAAGGGATGAAATCGAACACATTTGTGATCCGAATCCGAGTAACCCCTCGCTTTGCGGCCTTTGCCACAGAATGACGTCATTTGACTCGTGACCTCACGTGCATACGTAATCAAACATTCGATTTTACAGGGAGATCAAATCGAATCAAATAGCATAGCAGCATCAAAGCCAGGAGGTGCCGAAAAGCAGAGGTCTGGCCCTAAGCCAAGCCGGCGGTGCCTTTCATCCATTGATGGGTAAAATAAACATGTGCTAGGGCAAAGAAAGGGCCCATTGGGCTCACCTCTCTTTGCCCTCATTCGCGGCTCTTGCACGTCAACCCTTAAAATACCGTCTGCCTGATGTAGCGCGTGGATGATGGCTGCTGACGATTTCTCCCATGTTTGCTTTGGAACCGAGAACACATGGATGTCGGCAGTGCTCCGGCCTCTCGCATCACATCAGCGATGAGCGGATCAAATAAGGAAGGGTGTCATGGCGTACTGGGCCGATGTGTTTGAGGTGCGGATAAACTCGGGAGGGATCAGCCAGAAGGGGGGAAGAGAGGGTAAGAAGGATTGCGAGATAGGTATACGTGTCGTAGTCGTATTCGCGGTCGAGGGTGGTGTTGACAGATGCCATGATTTGTCGGATCTGGACTGTGAGAGACTGACACGAGGGTGCAACGAGGCGGACACGCCCCTGTGGGAGAATTGCGAGAATCAACAACAACAACGAACGACAACAGTGACCGTTCTCACTATCTATCTCCTACGTCAGTACTTCCATCTCATTCAATCTCCAAACCATCCAACCTCCAAACTTTTCTTTCAACGTCGTCCTCAATTCCCTCTCCCTCCCCAAGGCTCATTTACAAACGTAAATGTTCTCTGGACCTTTGGTTCACGTGAACCCCGCTTAGCCCGCATCCTTAGACAATGAACGCCTTGTGGAATTTCATCGCCTCTTATTTTCCCTCTATTCGCAATTACACCGACCTCCAAAACAACTTTTATTCCGAAGTCGACGACATCGACGACCGATCGTACGAACTTCCCACCACTACATACGACTCCATGCCCCTCCCTTCTCCTTCACGACCCGGTCAACGCCACGACCGACCAATTTTACGTACCACAGCCCTTGACGGCGATGGTGCCATAGATGCCGATCGAGCAAAGCAACTCGAGACCTTCAACAGCCGGCTTCAGGAGCAAGTCCTCACCCTCCAGCGCCAGCTAGAGCACATCCAGGCCGACTTTTCGAGCACAAAAAACGAACTCGAGCACCAGCGCTCGACTAATACTCTCCTCGTGTCCCAGAAAGGCCAGCTCTCAGTAGAGCTGGCACAAACATGCGCTGCTCACCAGGCTCAGGCCACCGAAGTCCACAATCTGCGCAGCTCCTACGTCGAGCTGGCAAATTCTGTTCGAACGCTGGAATCCAGTGGCGAAGAACTTCGGTCCCTCAAGTCATTCCTTACGAAGACAGACGATTATTCCGGCCAGCAGATAGTCCAAGCCATCCACGACCTCAACACGGAGATCCTCCAGCTGGCAGCAGCAGTATCCGATGAATTCCCGCTAACTCGCCGCTCACCTGGCTTGTGGAAGGAGTCGCATTGCGAGTTTATTCGTGAAGCCATCGGTGATGGCATGTTGTCACTCTTGCGCGATGGCGATCACGAAGATGATCCCACCGTCGTGCAGCTAGCCATACAAGCGTGGGAGGTCTGGTGCTGCCGTCAAGTCCTCGACGCCTTTTGTGCAGGAGCTCCACCCGAAGTTGACCGTTTCTTGCATGATGTCTTCCGCGAGATGCAGTCGTCTGGTGAGCATCTTAGTATCGGGATCGTTGCCAGTTATGCTGACTTTCGGAAAATCACGTACCAGAACCGCAAGCGACGACCTCTCGTTGGCGAACACTAACACATATGTACGCTCGGAGCGTAGCATCTGCATACAACGCACCTGCGCCAGCTTATCCTGGCTCGCTAACGTCATCCTCTCTTATCTCACCAATTTCCCTTCCCCCATATCCCACACCCGGCGTTACGGCCAACAACACTCCCGATCAACGCATTTTTGCTCTCCCAATGCGTTCACGGACACCGTCCAATGCGTCTGCAAGCTCGGTAGACGAAACATCCTCTCGCACGGGAGGTCATATCAGCGGCATCCTCGCTATTCTCTCCCTTGCCGGGTGCACCGACGAGCATGCGGTGCATAGTGAGCCTCTGCGCGCACGCTTTGGCGAAAAGCTTTCGCATATCGCCGAGCGGACGGAAGCTCTTGCCCATATGCTCCGCGAGGGCGTGAGCAGCGCGTGGTTTGAGGTCGTAGTCGAGCGACCCTCAGTTACTCCCCCGGTTCGTAGCAAGGGTCGCGCACCTGATGTCTGGCTCGGTGGCCAAGCGTTTGACCCAGCCACTATGGATAACATGTACGCAGGCTACGGGAGCGAAGAGTGCGGGGTATTGTGTACCGTTGCCTTTGGTCTGTCCGTGGTCAAGCGGAGAAAAGAGGGGGAGGCTGGGAGGGAGCAGCGACCCTCATACCTTGATATGAAGAGCGAGGCAGGGGCCACGCGGAGCAAACCTGACCTGCTGGAGAGCACGTTGCTGGTCAAGCCCAAGGTGCTGTTGGAAAGTGTGAAGGATCTTTTATGAACGATTGGACTCTTTCTCGAATCCGTTTCATTCTTGCTCACCTAGTGACCCGATACTGATGTGAAAGTGTAAGTTCCCCCAAAAACTGGACGTGCGGAGCTAGGGCTGACGAGAGGGGGGATGTTTCAGGCTTGCGTGTGTCCGCTTCTTGTTCAACTTCACAAATACCCCTCGGACGGCGCCAATGGTGGCTCTTGGTCTGTGAACGTCGTGCTTAGAGCGCCGGTCATGGGCCGATGACACCCCTTGGCATGTCGTCACTCAATGGTCAAGTGGTTAGGAATTTCAAGTTTCCTCAAGGCGAATCGATCGCCCAGCCGTGCGCGTACCAGGCATAATCCAGGAGGCAGCTTTAGCCTCAGCATTTCGACCTCCGGACGCTCCATACCCTTCACTCGTTTTGCGTCATCTTGCACATCCTCCATACATGCTTTCTCCCTCACTATGCCCTATTTAATGCGCATCGATGTCTCCGCATGTATTTCTGTGAATTATCCGGGAAGTCATTGCGTCATCCCCCATCCACATATGTTTTTTTTGTTTTGAAATACTGTAGTGTACTATATACCTCATTATCTCTCACCGCGTCGTGAGGGGAAAGCAGACCAGAACTTCTGAGTATCATACAATAATATCTTGGCTCCCTAGGCTTTAGGGGTCGGGTCGGGTCCTCGCCTCGCGCACCTGACCGGCCTGACCGCTCTCGCACGTTTTCTCGCAGGCTTCGTTTTAGCTCCGTGCCCGCGCTCCGACTGATGCCTAACACGCACTAACGGCCTCGCTACTGTAATACCAAGCTAGGCCCGAGGCCTTCACAAGATTTCATACCATACAGTACAATCCGTCTCTCCGTAGACTACGGCTGCGTCTCAGCACGGCCGTGCGACCTCCGCAACCAAACATCGTGTCGTTGTCGCAGAATGCCTGCCAGGCCCTGCCTTGCTAGCTTTGCTTATACTTTTGGCCGACCCTCCCCGGCCATCCGGAGTGGGTCAAAGTGAGTGCTGATCTCGATCGCCGGTCAGTCATGATGGAGAGCATGATGCATGAGCTGGCAGATCGGAGAATACAGCTGGAGCGACGTCGAGCATTTACTCCGGATCTCCACGTGGTGCAGTCAAGGGAGATAGAAAGTAGGAAGAGATGGCCTGCTATTGGCTCCTGCGGCAGAGGTGATCGTTTCAGAACTGTCGCTTGAACGTTACTGAAATAGTAACCCTCTTTTTCTCGCCGAACTGTGCTCAGCAGTGGGTGGGACTCGGAGGACGTCTCAGCGAGTTTTTTTTGTTTTCCCATGGCTCCAGTACGTACTCCCATCGGTTACATGATGGATGTCGTCATTGGCCCGGGGGTACAAGTCTGGAATCCTGCTGTAGTCTCTGCCAATTTTCCCGAGCCCAGTGGGCTCGGAGTGCCAGTGGGAAAGAAGTCGCCGTCATTCGTTCCTTCACGGATAATGCGGCAGGCAGCAGCTGTATGACCATGCATTTGTATGCATGGCCAACTCGCAGACACACTACTCATCCAACTGAACTGACTCACAGAGAGGAAATGTTGGATCACGAAAGTCTGGACCGGACCCGACGACGAGGGTTGGGCGCCTTGGGCTGGGCACCGACCACGAAGCCCGAGCTAGGCGCTGAGGCGCTGAGGACCGGATCAGCGATCATCACGACATGAATCTGACAGCTGGCCGCCTTCTCGTGTTGATGCGCTTGGCCCCGTGGCCGTAGACCCGGAGCTAACAAGTATTTGGGGATGTGAAATAGAAAGAAACCCTTGTGGGGTCTCCTTCGGGGGTGTTCGAGGTGTTCAAGTTCAAGGTGAGCGAAGTCGACCCGAGATTTTGTTTGCAAGTTTCTCAACACGATGCAAGCGACTCGGGGTGAGCACGGTTACCTAGGTTAATGAAAATTCCTCCGCAAAGGTGGTGTATTACTGTAAGTACTAGTCTTATACTCTTAGGTGAAGAGAGGCTCAAACCCTAATGCGCTTTTCCCCTTTCCCTCTCGCGCCCGCCCCGAAAATCCCATCAAAACATATAGTTTATCATCTCGATATCGTGCTCGATCGTGATAAACTCGTTATCATACGCTCCGTAGGTCGTCTGATGTCCACGTCGTTTACGCCCATTGGATATTTTACACACCTGCCCAGTCAAAGTCAAGTAGCATGATTCCTGGCGAACCGTCTTTCTTCACCATGATGTTGGCACTTCGAATATCGCCATGCACGAATCCTGCTTCGTGCAGACTGTCCACCTTGGCTCGGACTTCGCTTTCAAAAGAAGCCTTGGCGGGCGAAGTCACCAAATCATGATACAGTACTCGTCATCAATGAAATTCATGACAACAATGTACCATCCACCGGAAATGCGCTCAAAGCCTCTCAGAGCCGGTGCAAATCCCAGTGAAGAACATTTGAGATGTGCCTCCTTTAAGTATCGACGAACAAACTTGATGCATATTTTGTCGTTATTCACAGCGCCACGAAATATGCGTCTGTCCTTGTCGAGGTGAGACAAGTATTTAAATCTATGGATCGTGGCGTCGTCCAAAGAATGGTACTCGCTCAGGTGCGGGAATGCTACGTTAGGTCTCTGAGCAGTTATATGCGGAAGTTCGAATTCGTAGTAGTCTTTCAACGCCGACATAGCCATCTTTGTTGCCCCCAAGTAACGTGCGACTTGCATCAGCATATCGTCGTCAGATGAATGATAGAAGAACGGCAAGGTAGGTGCTAAGAGCGCTAAGACCTGCAGATGAGGACGATCGGTCCAAATAACCTCTTCTAAGACCATCAGCCAACTGTTGACCCAGACCGTTCGAGCGCCGCGACACGGAATTATGCAGAGAATTACTCCCCTCGCACTCTGAACGGCTCCACAAATGGGAACCAGGGCCTTTACTATAAAGTTTGGAGCTGCAGCATCAGGAACGTTTGTGCTGAGTGTAGCCATCCCGCGCCGTAGAAACCCGTTTCTGGGCTCGGATCTCGGAGACCGGAGATCCTGAGATAAGGAGATTATATTCGGCCCCATCTTCCAAAGCTGCACGTGCACACATAAAGTCACGCCCTCCCTATCAGCCTCCTCATCCACTAATAGGCTTTACATAGGAAAATGCCAAGAGCAACGCGGAACGCATTTCCGTGTCATTTGAGGGGGGATGGTCGTACAATCTCCGTACTTTGCGGAAATAACCACGCAGGAACATCATCGCATTCATACAAACTGTAACTGTAAGATGGAAGACAACGGGTAAAAAATCCCGAGGCTTCGCAGTGAGGTTTACATTATGTCGTGGTCGTGATACGAATGGGTGTTCCATTGACGTTGTTGCGTAAGAAAAAAGAGTAGCTAGGGGACTTAGAGCTCAAAGAAGGGATAAATGTGGTGACACCTATCGTGCTGAGAAGGACGGCGCATAGAGGGATTTGATGAGTGAAAAAGCGCTGTCGATCCCGTTCTTCAAAGGCCTTGCACTAGCGCGGCCACTGGCGGTCTGTGTGCTCGATGGGACGGGGTCCTGGAACCGTAAAGATGATTTGGGTTGGAACCACGTGGATGAAAATGAGGGAAGCCGATGAAGGAACGTTGGTGCGTGAAGAGGCGTAGCAGGTCGGACACACGGAAATCTCCAAGGAGTTACCTTTGAAGCCAAAGCATCAGGACTGTTTGCGAACCAATCCCACCGTGAACTTCTACATCTTGCCCAAGTCTGTCCGAGCCCACATTTCTGTTCCTTGGTTCTAGTTCTGTTGGAATCGCGCAGTTTGAGGCCTGACGGGTCTGAGGACGAACGTCGATCGATCCTCAGGCTGTACCCGAAATCTTCAAGACGTATGAGCTCGATCACTCTCATCCGGTGGGAGCACATATGCTCCTCGAGAAGGCACGTTTTAATCCCGAATCTTATTCGTCTGATTGACCACACCATCTTTGATCCATGTGTAGGCCCCTGCTGTCCATCTGAACACGATCTTCGAGGACCTCCCCGCGGAGTCGCAAAACTAGTTGGTCACGCAGCTCGCGCAACTCATGCTAGAGCTATCGCACCTCTCCTTCCCAGCCATCGGCTCCATTGCCCTTCCCTATTCAACCACACGACCCGCCTTCTTCGGCTCTTCCGCCCCTTGGCGCACTCACCCACCCGTGCTTCTACGTCGAAGGCCGCATCGCGCTCTCAGTCGACCGAGACCCAATCCCCACGGCGCGCGCATACTTCCTTGCTTGTGCAGAGCGTGAGCGCGCCGCGACCCGTGCGCTGTTCACGCAGGGTGCCCCCGCGGGAGCTGAGTACCAGACCTTGCTCGCGGAGACGCAGGCTATCGTCGAGCGCGCGGTCACGCTTCTTATTGAACTCGTGCAGCGCTGCGAGGGTCTTGATAACGCTGATCCTGAGCTGGCTCGGTACGCGCTCGATTTGCATGAGCTCGGACTGAAGAATATAGTCGTTGCGCCCGACGATCCTACGCGCATCGTACGTTCCTCATTTCTTCTCCCTCAAGTCTTCTTTCCCTTACCACTCTCCTTAGTTGGCACTCGTTGACTGGCAGTCGGCGTCCGTTCGGCCGTTGTGGCGTTGTGCGCGCACGCCGTACTGGCTGTTGCCCTCGATTGTAGGCGACGACGACGCACGCAAGCGGCGGCTACGCAGCGTGTTCCGCGCTGCGGTGACAGAGGACCCAGTGTTTTCCCGTGCTGTCGATGCGGACGATATGCGCCACGCTCTGGACGAGGTGGCAGAGTACGACACGTTCCGCGATGGCTTCCTGGTGCTGCCGACATTACAAAGCATGTATGTTTCCTTTTTTTTGGGCTCGTCCCCTCCTTGTGTTGTTGACATGAGTGACAATCACAGACTGGCTACGCTTCCTGAGGAGGAGGGCGTCGATGGCTTGTTGAAGCTATCCGATCCGCCGATACTCGCGGGCCGTGTCGCGTGCATATCGCTGTTCACGACAGGTTCTGGCTTGCTCTCTCTTGCGGCGTCGACGCCGGGTAGCCCTCTGGGCGACTCGCCCATCACGTTTGGTTGGAATCGCAAGCTATACCGATACTCTGTGCCCGCAAGCCCTCGTTATTCTGTCCCTCCGACCCCGATCTCATGATATCGGACCACCGCATGCGGCCACGTAGGAGAGTAGCCTTACCATAACTATGGTACTTGAGATTGTTTATGGTTTCGGTGCTAGCTGGGACCAGTAGAGTTTCGCCCATTAAATATAAATATTTCTGTCAAGAAGTATGGAGATTACAACCACCAGAAATCCAGTTTTGGTGTACTGATTTGTATGGAGGCAACGTAGCGCATAAAAAGGCCACTAACCGCACTGCCTGACAACAAAATAAAACTCCAGTGTTCGCTGTCATGGATGATATTAGGCTACACAATTCGGACAGCTAGACACAGGACATACCGTCCACATCTTAACGCACCACAAGCGCTATGTGCCATGCTCCGGGATACGGTCATTTGACAGGAACCGCGCAAGCTTCCGGTTCCCCTCTGCCAATGCCATTGAAAATGGCGTCCGACCGTTGTCATCATGAGCATCGATATCCGCTCCATATTCAATTAAAAACCGTGACGCGGTGAAGGATCGCATCAACGATGCCAGGTGTAACGGAGTCCTGTTGAACCGTCCCCGTACATTCACATCCGCGCCATGTCCAAGTAAGAGCTGCGCCGCCACATAGTTTCTTCGTTGTATTGCCTTGTGCAGTGGACGGTCGCCGAAGTGGTCAAGGGCATTTACATCGGCACCGTGGCTGAGCAGAATCTTCACGATGTTGATATTTCCACTTTCTACTGCTTCATGAAGTAGGGTCGAGTTCTGGATATTCCGGACATTCACGTCCGCACCGCGTTTCAGTAGGAGTTCCATGACGTCAAGTGTTTGGGATCGTAATGCCATGCGCAGCGGAGAGTCTCCCTGTGGGTCAAGGGTATTTAGATTTGCACCGCCCTTGAGTAGAAGTTCCACAACGTCAAGTAATTGTGATCGTACTGCCATGTGCAGTGGGGAGTTCCCTTGGCGACTAAGGGCATTTACATCACCGTGGGTGAACAACGATCGTACGATGCCGAGATTTGCTCTACCGGCGGCTTCATGAAGCGGAGTTAAGCCGTAATTATTCTGGACATTTACGTCTGCACCGTCCTTGAGTAGATGTTCCACAGCGTCAAGTACCTGTGATCGTACTGCCATGTGCAGTGGAGAGTCCCCTTGGTGACTAATGGCATTTTTATCTGCGCCGTGGGTGAGTAGCGATTGTATGATGCCGAGATTTGGTCTGCCTGCGGCTTCATGAAGCGGTGTCAAGCCATAACCATTCTGGACATTTACATGTGCGCCGTAGATGAGCAGCAATCGTGTGATGCCGTGATATACACTGCCTGCGGCTTCATGAAGCAGAGTCGAGTCGTCATCCCGGACAATTACGTTTGCACCGTCTTTGGGTAAAAATTCTATAGCGTCAAATTTTTGTGATCGTATTGCCGTGTACAGTGGAGAGACTCCATAGCGGTCGAGGGTGTTTGAATCTGCACCATGGCTGAGCAGCAATTGTACAACATCGAGATTTCCACCGTCTACGGCTTCATGAAGAATAGTCGAATTGAACATGCCCAGGTCATTTACATCCGCACCGAGCTCAAGTAGAAGTTCCGCAAAGTCAAGTTTTTGGAGTTGTATTGCCTTGCGCAATAGAGAGTTTCCCCACTTGTCATCGTTGTCGAAGGTCTTTGCATGTGCACCATGACTAAGCAACAATAGCGCGATGTCGAGACTTCCATTTCTATCAGCTGCGTGAAGTGGAGTCCTGGAGTCCCGGTCCAGGGCATTCACGTCCGCACTGTGTTCCAGTAAAAATTGTGCAATCGTGGTATGTCCCAAGTTTGCTGCCACATGTAATGGGGTGCCCTGTCCACCATAACTTCTATTCGGATCCTGTTGACACTTGATGACGAGGTGCTCCACGAGGCTTCCAACACCGCAAAGAGCTGCATAATACAGCGGCGATGGTTCAGTGTCTGACCAGTGATCTTCTATATCATATATCGATATCCATATTGCAAAATGTTTTTTGTCTGGGTCAAAAAGGTGCACCATCCCATCCAGTATCTGGGAAGCCACGCCATCACATCGAGCATGGTGGAACCAGTTTCGGGCGGCATATTTGGCAAGGGGAAAGCTGTCGGTAATGCGTTCGATGTGAATATCCGGTTGGAGTAGGGTGCTGATGCAAGTCTGTGCGAGGATTGTGTGGGCTGGTTCCGGAGATATGTAATAGTGGGAAAGGTCCCCTTTGTCTGACTTGGCGAGGCGTTCCGAGGTCAAGAACTCCTTTACGGAGTAGTGGGAAAACTGTACAACCCGGGAGTTGCTATTTCCGTAGTAGTTGAAGTCGTTGGAGTAGGAGTAGTCATTGTGTTCGATAATGGTCACTAAAGTGGAACACGCTGACAGCACCGCTTCATGTGCGTTTCCCGGACGTAAACTCGTGTTCAACTTGGGAATTGCCGTGTCAAACTGAATTGCAAGAACTTCTGCAAGCTCTTTGGCACGCAGCGGCCGACGAGAGAATGCTAGACATTGGAGAAGGCGGATGGTGTGTTCACGTTTCTCCCTGTCAATCCCCAGCAATATCCGCTCGTATGTTTCGTCCAGGGTCATCGGCAGCTCATTCAGGGCACGCCGAATGCTTGCTGGAAAGCAACGCCGCAGTGCATCCATTTGACAAACAACCCATCTGAACCTGCGTCGTGTCGTGAGCCACCACTGTACGTGATCTTAATGGCGATGCCTTACATCCCGTCCGCTTTTTGCGACAGTGAATCGATAACCATCTGCCTGTCCTCTAACCTCCATCTCCGCATGTTCGCATCGGACACGACAGCCGACTCGATGTAGTCGATAATATCCTCCCTTTGGCCCCACTCATCGTGAAGAGAAATAGCGTGAGATGCCAGAGGCTCGAGGACCATTCGGATGTCCACCTCGGGGCGACTCGTGAGACAGATACGTATATCTGGACGCTGTAAATCAACAAGCTCCTCCATGAGCTGCAAGACCTTTTCACGTGGAGAGGGCATTCCAGGCCTATTGGGGCTTTCGTCCACGGCATCCACTATGATGTACACTTTGCCATATCCAGGGAGTGCGAGAACATCTTTGAGGCATCGGATTAGGTCAACCTCGCTGGGTTGTCGTGATCCATTCTCGTGTGTCTCATACAGGCTTGATAGGATGTCGTAACCACGATGGGACCGAGTGCAAAGCTGAGTGAGAAGAGAGGAGAGAAGCCCGCGACGATCCTGCTTTCCAGTGTCCTTGAAATCAAAGTAATAATATACAACTGAAGCTAATCCAGTTGCACGTATACGTTCAATGTCCTTTATGATCGAAGAACTGGTCGCCGATTTAAGCTATGTCAACAGAAGTTGGCTGAGGTGTTACCCACCAAAGAACGCTCTTGCCCGATCCCGCTACAAAACCAGAGACCATCAGCGGTGGGGATGAGGAAACTATGGAAAACCGTACGATTCCCATGGGTCCATAGGAGAGAGCCTGTTGTTTTCCATTCATTGTAGATAGTCCCTTCAAGGAACCACGCGGCGGTCCCATTGTGATGGGCTTCACATGCAGTGTTGTGGTTAATCGATGGATCCGGAGGAGAAAGCCACTGTCGAGTTTTCTCTCGCAGTTGATCACCTGAAGTAGTATTAGTCTCGGCCTCCTTTGATCTCGATGGCACAAAAAAACATACATTTCATCTTGTTCAAATCATCCGATATCTTTGCATTGTAACTGGCACCTTCAGTCAGCCATACTCACTCACAGATCCAAGCTTATCATACCAAGAGCCTCTCGGATGCTATCTATTGACGCCTTTCCATCTGAAGGACAAACATTCAACATACTGTGAAGGAAATGTCAAGCAATGCTCCATACCGTCCATGACGACCTTCATATTGTTGAACAGACCATATACGACCTCCATGGTCTGCGTTGCAGTCATCCGTGATTCCTCCATGGTGAGTCGGTCCAACCTTTGCAACACCGCTTCAATATCATTCTCGCCAAGTAGTTTTTTTGCGAATTTCTCTGCGTCTTGCTAAGCTAAGCGAGATGCATCGGCATGCACAAACTCACTGAATCGGCCCTGTTTTATCTGCTCTGTCGCCAGAGCAAGGACTTCGAGCAGTTGAACCATTATTTTGACCAATATTTCTCCCACAGCACCGGGGATCTCGGTGAGGACTTTGAGGCGACCAAGGTAATGTTCGAAACATTCAAAAAGCTCGATGAGTGCGTCATAACTGGTGCTAACGCCCTTAGCAGCCTATAAGATTTGAGTGTCAAGACTGTAGACGCAGGCAAATAGGCAACGGGATACATACTGCGAGTAGGAGACCAACACCGGCAAATATCGCTTGTGCTGCTGGAATTCTCTAGAGGGTGGATGATGAACTTTCGAAAAGGATATGTCGATTTGGTTAGCCTCACCAAACCAATGCCCTCGCCAAATACGCCACTGGTAGAAAGCCCAAGAAGAATGTCAACAGTTGGCTTGAGCCGCCTCATGAGCTTAACCTTCCAATCTCCATTCCGAAACTGGTTGAAGGCATGAGCTTGTTCTTGAAGAATTGCGAGTACTGCGTCAGAAGAGTTACAGGGTAAGAGCCTGGTGGTAAGCGGATCTGTCGTAATGTCCTTTCCGGTCTTCTGTCTGTATTCCGTCAGGGCAGCGTTGAAGAGGTCCCGGAATCGCGAAAATGACACGTTTGGACTAGAACTTGGGGAAGACATAGAACTAGTTGGATGAGAATGAGGGGAAGTGTTGAAGAAATGTGGTAGGCGAAAAGCGCATGGCGCAAGGCGCGGGCCCGGGAGGGTTCGCACGTATAGCCTCTTCCATAAGAGGCCATCACAGCCAACCAAGCAGCCAACTGAAGTACTAGTTGACCCAGGCCGTTCGAGCGCCGCGACACGGAATCATGCAGAGAATTACTCCTCTCGGACTGGGAACCAGGGTCTTTAAAGTTTGGAGCTGCAGCATCAGGAACGTTTGTGCTGAGTGTAGCCATCCCGCGCAGTAGAAACCCGTTTCTGGGCTCGGATCTCAGAGACCGGAGATCCTCAGATAAGGAGGGTTATATTCGGCCCCATCCTCGCACAAGCACACATTGTTCACATAAAGTCACGCCCTCATTATCAGCCTCGTCCCCACTAATAGTGCTTTACTTGAGAAAATTCCAAGAGCAACGCGGAACGCATTTCCGTGTCATTTGAGGGGATGGTCGTGCAAGCCTCCTGTGTACTTCGCGGAAATAACCGCGCAGGAACATCGTCGCATTCATACAAACTGTAACAGTAAGATGGAAGACAACGGGTAAAAACCCCCGAGGCTTCGCAGTGAGGTCTACATTTCGTCGTGGTTGTGATACGAATGGGTGTTCCATTGACCTTCGTGGGCAGTTGCGTAAGATTAGGGGACTTAGAGCTCAAAGAAGGGATAAATGTGGTGACGCCATGCCACAGGAAAGTGGTGGCGGCGACGGCAGCAAGGACAGCGTCGTGACATGGCAGACTGGCTATGGAGAGACATCCATCGTGTGTTTCATTGTTGAGTTCATGTTCAAGCGTACAGCTGACAGCTGTGGCGGGCACTGGCGGCGGCAGCAGCGGTTGTGGTTCTTGGGGTCGGCGATGATGTTGCAAGGAGATCTGTGGCAGTGAAGACAAGGGCGTGAGAATGCGCAGTGGTGGTTGGCCGCGCTTTGAAGGTTACAGAACGTGCTGCATGGTTGGACTTGATCGAGCTTGATCGATTAATTACAGTACTTGCCAGTGCGCGAACCCTTCCGTGACATGTAGATAGAGAGTTTGTCAAAAACAGATACCCAGATGCAACGACTCGGACATACCTCCGTGCTGGAGATCACTGGGCCCAGGAGCGGCAGCCAGTTCTCGTGTTGATTTGAGACTTGCGCCATGCCACCTCGGGGCGTTTTTCTTTCAAGTGTGGCGGAGAGCAAGAATCCTTCGATACGCACCGTATACGAGTAATAATGCAAGTACGACGCCAAGCGTTCAAGTTGTACGAAAGCTAAAGTGTTGCAAGAAAGATCGAAAAACAGTCGTGTGGCGCCCATGTCATGGGTAGCAACGAAGAAGGGGAAGGAGCTGAGTTGGCCATGGAAGAGAGAAGGATAGGGTCCCTTCAGTAATACCGATGGTGCGATGGTTAGTCTGGGCCTTGGGCGAGTGTGGACATTAGGCTCTTCAAGTTCCCGACGCTACCTATTACGAGGTCTTCCCGAGGGCATCGCAAGCATACACGTTCTCCAGCAACGTAACAATTGCAGGACTTCTGAAAATTTTCGATTCTCTGGACAATTGAGTCCAACCCCAGTCGTCTTGGATGTTGACCCTTTGTGTTGTGGTATTCTTGTCCTTCCAAAAATGCCGCGATCAACGGAGGGCCCATATATGACTTCCGTCCTTCCGGTGAGGTGCGTTCTACCCAAGACACGAAACCCGAATCGCCCGATGTAGTAAGAAGTAGGTGGGGGGGTGGACTGTTCTCAACGCCAGACATGGAATCCCGGGCCCACGATTTGCCGTCGTAGTATATCTAGAACCTCAAGTGCGGGTTTCGTCACCATCAAGGAGAGATGTACTGTACTGTAGCATCTGGTCCTTGACGCAAGCACGATGACATATTCTCCGAACTGAGCACGGCTGATCAAAACTGTCTAGCAGGGTATCGAGTCGGCGGGCCATAGTGAAAGGCGATTGTCCGGCAGTCGGAGTTAGGACAAGCATGCACTAAAATCGTGTGTAAAAGGCTGGACGGACAGTGAGTACTAGTGAGTGAGTGTCCACACGCAACTTTGACAGTGGCATCAAGGATTCCTTTGACACAATTGTGCGAAAATTTGCAGTCCACGATCGTTGGCCATGGTGAGCAAACAGGAGCACGCGGTTGACAAACAAGTTACTTTTGATCCGCCCAGCGTTCCAATCCGGGCAGAGCATTGCCAGTGGCAGTGGGATCCGCGATATAAAGTCCTCAACACGAGGCGACGAGAGATCCGCATGTGTTGGATGCGAAGACCAGTCAGATTTGGAATAGGAAATAAAGCATACCAGGCACCGGATGATTATGCCACGATGGTGGTCATCACGGGCACCGCCGAGAGCACCGAGTCATCCATCGACAATCGATCGTCAACACATTTAAAATTTCAACGACGACCTTACAACCATCCATCCCCCGTTCCCCACTCAGTATATCATGATCGAGTCAAATCCTCAGACAGCCGTGCCGCCGCACCACTCACACGCGATCCAGGGCTCGAAAAATTCCATTACTCCAAGAAAAGATCACTACAGAGCGAATAAGGTAACGCGAGCATAACAACACTAGAGTACACAGCATCCAAGGAAGGCATACAGGGCATAAATATAGTAAACAAGGGCAGGTATGATCAAGCAAAGGAAGATGCTGCCAAATACAAATCCGGTGAGCACTGCGGAAGAACGAGTGTTGAGTGAACTTACAATGATGATATATCACGCCGTAGCGCTAAGGCCCATCGCTCGTGCACCCGCACCAACCGCGCCCTCCCAAGCGAAAAACCGCTCCCCCGATAACGTCTGCAGTTTTCCAGGACTACCATAGAGGTCCTCATCACCCCACCTCGTCATGCCCCGCGAACGCGCCCAGACCGTGACGAATAATATCCGCTTCAGCCTCCGATTGAAGAAGAACCAATGCGAGCTCCACAACAATGCACCGCGGCGGCGCAGCATCGTGAGCGTGGTGTGCGGGTCATCGTCAACCAGTGCACGCAAGCGGCCTCCGAATGCCGGGCGATGGACGGGCGCCGCCTCGTCGACATCATAGTCGTCAAACGCGAAGGGCTCGTCTCCCGAGTCGTCGGACGAATCGGAATCACCGACGGACTTGACGTCGTCCTCGTCGTCTGAGAAGTCGCTCCCATGCGGGTCCGACTCGATGTCGGGCACGTACGTGAATACCTCGCATTCGGTGAGTCCTATTACTTCGTCGAGTGCGCGATAGAGCGTCGGGTGTGTGCCAGACACGATCTTCGGGGGTGCGTATGGGCTCGCAAGTGGCTGCACCGGTGACGACGATGTCGGTAACGAGGAGGGGAAGAAGTCAACCGAGGTAGGTGGGTATGATGAATAGGTCCGAGGGGCGCGGACTCCGGCACGGTGTGGCGCGACCAAGGTCGTGCTGAGTGCGTTGAGGACACTCGCACCACTTTGTTCTTTGTGGAAATGTGCGGGCTTGACGTCTGAGAATTCGTGATCAGGGAATGCGACGTTGAGCGTCGCAATGAGCAAGTAGAGTGTCTTGCGCGACGAGTGCTTGTCCATGGGGCCGAAAGGGGTCATCTCGGCCTCTCGGTCGAGGGCAATGAAGGAGGGGAGCGGAGGAGAGTGTGATACATCGTCGTTGTAGGCACTCTCGAGGGATTTGAAGAGCTTCTTGTCGCGCTTGATGTTCTTACAGCTATAGGCCTCTATTCGGGTGTGGACCGAGCATTCGGGGCCTTCGTGGGTGAGGGCTTGGGCAAGTCTGGCCAGGTTAGGTATTTCGATGTATTTCATGGCCCAGGAATAGGTTGCTGCTGAGGAAGGGGGAGATAATGTCGAGGGTAGGATGTTGAAAGGGGGTGGAATGCAAGGGAGGGACCTTCATACTCAGCCAACCAATCACATATCTCCCGGACATGTCTCGCACGTTGCTCAGCTCCGCAGCTATACCACTTCCCCGTTGCCTCTCTCGATCTCGCCACTCCACACACAACCGTATAGAGCACTTCCTGCCATATACTTATGGTTTAAAAATAGCTATTAGTCTAAGATAGGTATCTCCCGTTGGCGCAACGTATGCGCAGTTTCATCTTACAGCTTCGCCTTGCCCTTCGTGCTCTGATAGATAACACAACAAGTGTCATTGCTTAGCATGCCGTAACGACGACGGAAGTAAAAGACGGTACAGGACATACCTTGAGGACACCATCAAGTTTCGTCGCCAGCATCATGTTTCCTTTCGTCTTGAGCTTCCCCGTCATGAATGCCTTCTGCCCCGTCGTCTTCCCGTCCGCGAGCTCGACAAAAGTCTCGTCAGACAAGATGATCGTCACGTCCTGCTTGAGCCCGAGCGACTTTGCCTCCCCTTTCTTCACCGTGCACGTCTTCTTCAAGTCGATCGTCCACCACGCCTCCTTCCCATCGGCATTCTTGACCCTAAACTCGAAGATGCCGTTGTTCTGTGAAGTGTCACCCAGGAGAGAACAGTTCAAAAATGGACAAATAAGCAGGAGTGGAGCGCGCACCTTCTTTAGCTGCGCCGCCTTCTCTTCGGCGTTGTATCCTTCGAAGACCGCAGCGAGCGCAGCCAGGATCTCAGACGTCTGGGGAGAAAAATACGTCTAAGATCGAAGCAATGGAACAAAACCACTTACCTTGTATCCTTCAACTTTGATGTCGGACATTATGTTTTGTTGAGGGAGACAGGCCAACTGAAGTGTGGGGAAGAATTCAAGTCTTGATTTATAAGCAAAATCACCAACATGTGATATCGTATTCACGGTCATCGCTAACACCTCGGGAACACAACCGTTCAAAAGAGGGCTCGTCTTGAATTCCGCGGCCTCGTTATTATGCAATATAATGAACGTATGCTACAATAAAAGCTATTCAACCATGTCCTACACGAGAATAGTGACTGAGAGGGGGCAAGGGATATGTGTAAGGAAAAAACAAATGAGCGTAAACGAACGTCGTGAGATCACAATATTCGACTGAACAGACCACGCGGACGCCTTGGCGTAGGCTGTGCTTCAACACGAAGAGGGACAAGCTGTTGAGCTGCTTCGTGACCTAGTGGCATGATCAGTAATGGCACAGGAGGTAGTAGTGGACAAACCTCCTCCAACTTGTCCTTTCGGTCTTGCAGATCCAAGTGCCGCCTAATTTCCGGATTTTCCTTCGCAAATTCGACGATCTCGTTGCGATCCAGGTCGTAAAGCAGCCGCGATCAATCTCCCTCGGGAACTGATAGAAGAACTGGTCCAGTAGTTCGATGTTGATGAACATGGACGACGTATAGGCGAGCTTGTCCGCGACGACGTTCAAAAATGCCTCGGGACAAAGCAAGTCGCTTTCGGGCCCGGCTTTGCACCTCTTCGATTTGAGCGCCGCAATGCGGAACTTGAGGATACCCAACCTGTCACTGTATAGGGCAGCATGGCGCGCTAGAGTAGCAGTGAGGAAAACACTCGGTAGAGAGAAATTGCATCGAGAACGCACCATCGACGAGTTGCGCGGGAGTGTATTTATATGACTCCAGCGGCATATCGACGGTCTCCTCGCTGGCACTAGCTGCCGCTTGCGCAATGCGCCGACTCTTCTTCTCTCGCTCCTTCTCTTCAGATCGCGGACGTAGCTCATCAAGCTACCGAGCCTCCGCTGCCGCCAACCTTCTTTCGAATATCCTTGAGCTTCTCCTCGCACATCCCGATTTCGCGTTCAAACAGCTTGATAGCTTCCTTCCGACCGTTCTCCCACTCGCGCTCGTCGACCTCTACTTCGTACTTGTACGGCTTGATGCAATTCTCGACTTGGTCCGAGGTAGGCGGGATGCGGTCGCGCAGTATCATGTGTGCGAATTGCACCAGGCGCTCGCTCGCGCGTGGGTGGAAACTGAATGGTTCGCCGGCCGCGATGCTATCTATGAGAGTGCGCAAACCGTCGGCCACGAGGAGCGTCGAGTCACGTCCGACTCCAGATTGGTGAGCAATGAGCCGCCGCCTCAAGTTTGTACCTCCAATATGGCTCGACGTCGGTCGGTTTGAGGCGTCTGTCTTCTCCGAGAGCAGTGAATTCGCCCACGCGATTGTCACTCCAATATAGTTGTTCTAGTACATCCATAACACGTTCATCAAGCATGGTCTTGAGCTTCGCACGCACGGCGGCTTGCGGAACTGGGCCATAAAGTCCCTGAAGCGCGCTTTGAGAGTGTCGATGGTCTCTGCAACGTACGACTCTGGGGAATTCGTCGTCTTATATTGTACCTTGAACTGGTACTGCGCTCCTCTAGCTGTAGCTGCACAGAGTTTGTGATGCCATGAAGTGATGATGCCATAGACGATTCGAGGACTTCCTCGAGACGCTTCTTAAGAGTTTCCGTTCCTACCATAAGAGACGAGGAGCTATAAAAGTGATCTCGATTATCTCGGAAGTACTTGTCGCCATGTCGCTGCGCGACATCCGGGGTCTCTCTGTCCTTTTCCCAGACGGTTTACACACAACGCCGACATAACCCAAATGCAATGGATAGCGGTTTCCAGACAAGATCGCCGCGCCGTTCTCTGGTGAGACGAGATCCATCTTTGTGATGACACCAAGGGTCCGCAGTCCTAATGGATCAACCTTTCTGCTAGCCCTAAGAGCGGGGAATTTGCAAGGTCCACATCGGCAGCGCAGACGGCAAGGACGATGTTTGGCTCGCGGATATACTTCTCGCACAGCGCAGAGATCTTTCCTTCAGCGATTCGGGCTGGTCCAAGAAGAGATCTGTACATATCCAGGAAGGTCGATGAGAGTAAGGTTTGGGACGTTCGGGCTGTATATCCGGAGGTCGATTGGCTCATCCGAGACAGCCTCCGAAGATGGAACAGCAAGGTTGAGGTCGGTCAATGTTTTCTGGATTTGCGAGAAGTCTGAAATCTTTCCAAGACCAAGCGACGGGAATTCGCCATATTCAACTAGTTGCTCATTTGGGTCGTTGGCTGTCTGGATGAGTGTCAGCTCGATGGGGCGGCGCGTGACCATGTTGTTCCCCCTTGCAGAAGGGTAAGATGTTGATAGCGGCTGAGAACATGAAAGTAGCTCACTTTGGGAGAAACTCGTGCCCAACAATTGTCTCCAGAACGGAACTCTTGCCCGAACTCTGGCTACCGATGACAACAATACTCGGTAGCTTTAACGAGTCGCCCTGATCAACACTGAGTAGTATTCTCCTGATTTCTATGAGCTTTCTCGTCAAATGCATGAGACCATTCTGCCGTGAGTCCGTCAGAAGGTCTTTAGTATCCTCAGTAGCGTCCAACGGGGACGACATGGTGGCAGCCACCAGTGCGGCGACCGCGGCTTCATCGCCACCTGGACGACCCCCGCCTGGAGCCCCACGTTCCTGGTGGTTTTGGTCGCCTTCGCCGTGAGGACCTTCCGTTGACGAGAATAATCTCTAAGAAACTGTGGCGTTTCCAGCGTGGGCAAGTTCACGCCCTGAACTCGCTCCGATACTGCTTTTACTCCGCAGACGCAGTGTCAAAGATATCTGCGGCGGTGTCCTTGACGGAGGTGATCCAACCTTCTGACTTTTTCCTGAACTCTAGAGGGAAATATAGTCAAACGAGAAGGGCGGAGATGACCAACTCACCCTCAAACTTGTAGTTTGCGTATGTAAATCCACCAGCGCCGAGAGTAGCACCTGCGATCGGCACCCTAAACGCCCTGGCTACAATCCTGGGTATTGACGCATAGGACAAACCGCGTGCTCTCACGCGTCGGAAAGGAGCAAGGGAGGAAGCATAACGGGGACGGAGACGAGCCGGATGTTGCATCATAACCGTGGTGAACTGTCTGTGTGCCGATCTGGCACTGTCGGGAAGTCTTCGCGAGGCATAGAGGCCATATGTGACCGCTTTTGAGTCGAGAGTGAACGGAAGCGGGAATAAGACATGACGAAAAGGGGTGATCACGGTGATTCAGAGGACGGGAAACATACGAAGGTCACAGCCTGGGGAGCGAATGGCTATGGGGTGAATGACGCGCGCTCTTGCCGCCGTGGCCGGGTGATCGTGTGAAGAATGTTACCTCGCGTACGGTCCGAGATTTGACTCGGAGAGCTCTCAGATGTCTGATATACCACAATCTGACGTATCTCGTCCCTCAAAACTCCCAACTGCAAATCTACTTCCACATGGCGCGGCGCCGCTAGCCATCGAACAGACCTCGGCCGAATACTTGGAGGCTGTTGAGGAAGAGTGGAACAAGAGGGTCGATGTCGAGATAGAGACTCTAGCTGATGGCATGGTCGATTTAGTGAACCTCGCCTCGGTAAGTTTCCACGAAAATCCCTCTGTCGTCTTGACCTCCGCACCCGTGGTCAGATCAACAACAAAGATAAATTCAAAATCGCACAGGAGACGTTCCAAGCACAGTTCCGCGCAGAGTCTATGGTTCTCTTTTCTTTCTTATGCCCCCGCGCCACGAATTTAGAAGTTTCGATGCAGATAAGGGCGGCCAACTCCCTGCTCTCAATGTCCATTCTATGAAACTGCAACTGCTCCTATCAGATGAAGCTCAAATCGTAGAAAGGCGGGACGCAGAGCTGCGACAACCTTACAAGAAAAGAGGAAGCGAAGGCTAAGTTGCTGAATTGCTGAGCAGGTTGCTCAAGTGACCCTTTGGCAGGTCAACGTCAACTCGCACTTGATACGTGAGTTTTGTGCGAACTCTCCGTTGTTTCGACTGTCGAATCTTCCGGACGAGCAAGCACACAATGGACGCATTACCTCTACAAATCTCTACCTCTACCTCTTCAATAATCTTATGGTCGATGTCTTGTCTGTGTCCACCTCTGTGACCACCCTTCTTCGGCAATTTCGCTCCCTTCCCCGTTACTCTGTTGTCTTTTTTCGTCATGCGATGTTCAGCATCCTCTGCGCTCTTCCCTGTCACTCTACAGCAATTCTACCTCTTTTTCTTGATGCATTACAGTACCACTATCTCTTTCCGTCAATAATATCCGAACGTTGCGCTCAATCCCACTCGATACTGACAACCATGTGAATGTCAAATCTTCAAACGCTTGGGTAAAACCGCCCTTGAAATCCTTTACATGGGCCACCTTCTATCCATGTCGTTCTTCAGCAACGAAGGCCGGACTATATATCGTGAACAAAGACGTCTTACTTTTGCCTGTCCTCTTCTCACTATGTAAATTTCAATTCTGATAAGCAATGGCGGCCGCTAGTACCTGTATTCACTCATCATCCCTATCTTCATTATCATTTATCTCTCCATTCTTATCTCATTCTCACTCTCCTGCCCCTCTCATTTACCTGCCGCATCTCCTCCTTGTTCTTCCCCCTGTTCTCTCCCTCCCTCTGAGGTGCCATGTATGAATATAACATGCAGGGTGCGATATTGGTGAGTAGAACGTGGGATGTGGCGAGTAGGGCAGCGGTGGATTTGTGGATATGGATAATCTGCGAAGCTGTGCATCGCTGGAACGCCTGAATGGGCATGATGGGGCCATACGCCTAAGGGATGACAACAGCAGTGAAACACTACGGGATGGGCCTACACATGCCAAAACCCGCAGTGGTTGCAGTGGCCATTGAGGATAGGCAAAAGGAGGGAGTTCTGGACGGCTATACATGCAGAAATTGGTCTGGAAGGATACGGTAAGAACCAGTTGTAGCTGAAGGATAGTTTGGGATCGCTGGAGACGGAAAAATAAGTCAATAGATTCAACACCACGACAATAGCACTCACACGTTCGCTGGGCTGAGTATGATGATTGTGTGATTGTGGGGGGGCCGTAAGCATCCATAGCCCGCAGGATAGACCAAACAGAAGGTCGGAAAACCCATCCGCTTGTGTCCGATGATACGCCCCAGAGAGGCACAGCCCCGGGCGCACCTCGTGGAGAAGGCATGTCACGATCCCAACGGGAGGGTTATTTTGTAAGCTGTGCCATCCATAGCCCTATTATGGCCGGCGACATGCGGGAGTGTGAGTCGTCGTGCTCTGGCATAATGGCCGGGATGAAGACTGGTGGGAAAGCCATGCTCGATGGCAGAGGACGATGAGATGGGGCCGAGTGGTTCATTTATGGAGGTTCGCTTGTGAGCATGAGGTCATAACAGACCCATTTATCGCTGGTGGAAAGGACATGTTGATGCACAGGCATAGTTAGAGGGAGGACATGACTAAAAGGAGAGAAAACGAGACTGCCTGAGAAAAGCTGCGGGCCTCTCCGCAAATGATCGAGATCCAAGCTGCCCAATCGGAACGGGTCATGTGATCACATTTGAGCAAGGACACGTCAACAAGGCCAAATACGCGTTGAACTGCACCCGGGTCAAGACCCGGGTCTGCCATTGCTAAGAAAACGGGTATCATGTCTCGTTCCCATTCATCCTCCTCTACCTCGGAGAACAGGCAGTCAATATATGCGATTAACGCTGAAAGCTCAAGACGACGGTCCCAGATTGCCTCAGAAATCGACGAGGCAGATGACCCACTTGCCTTGTACGACTGCTTCGTCAAGTGGATCTTTGACGAATACCCACGCGAGCACCTCACATCATCCGGTCTTGTTGAATTATTAGAAGAAGCAACTAGGAGATATAAGGATGATTCCAGTTATAAAAGCGATCTGAGGTATCTCAAGCTATGGACGCTCTACGCCTCTCTCGTGGACAAGCCAAGCGTAGTATACAAGTTTATCCTCACCAACGGGATCGGGACGGTCTATGCACTTCTCTTTGAAGACTATGCCTCGACCCTGGAGAGAGACGGCCGGTGCGCACATGATTTGATTTGTATCATTCAGGTCCTCATGCCTTGAAAGTCATTCAGCTGCAAGTGATGTCTATCGCGCCGGTATACAACGCAAAGCGCGGTCCGAGATTTGAGATATTTGAGAGCTCTCAGACATGTCTGATATACCACAGTCTGACGTATCTCGTCCATCAAAGCTCCCAACTGCAAATCTACTTCCACATGGCACGGCGCCCCTAGCCATCGAACAGACCTCGGCCGAATACTTGGAGGCTGTTGAGGAAGAGTGGAACAAGATAGTTTATGTCGAGATAGAGACACTAGCTGATGGCATGGTCGATTTAGTGAACCTCGCCTCGGTAAGTTTCCTCGGAAAGTTTCCACGACAGTATCCCTCTGTCGTCTTGACCTCCGTACCCGTGGTCAGATCAACAACAAAGATAAATTCAAAATCGCACAGGAGACGTTCCAAGCACAGTTCCGCGCAGAGTCTATGGTTCATTTTTCTCTCTCATCCCCCCGCGCTACGAATTTAGGAGCTTCGGTCCAGATTAGGATGGCTAACTCCCTGTCCTTCATCGTTCATTCTATGAAACTGCAACTACTCCTATCAGATGAAGCTCAAATCGTAGAAAGGCGTGACGCAGAGCTTGCGGCAACCTTACAAGAAAAGGAAGAAGCGAAGGCTAAAGTTGCTGAATTGCTGAGCAGGTTGCTCAAGTGACTCTTCGGCAGGTCAACCGGTCAACCGGTCAACCGGTCAACGTTCAACTCTCGCTGGATGACTATCTGTGCGTTTGTATGAATTTTCCGTTATTTCAACTTTCGAATTTTCCGGACGAGCAAAGCGCACAATGAATGCATTTTCCTCTGCAATGTCTCTATCTCAACCTCTACAACCAATAATATTACGGTCTTGTCGTTCACGTGTGCAATCTCGCCCCCTTCCCCATTACTTCTTTATCCGTCCAATGTTCGGCACCCTCTGCCGCTCTTCCCCCCATCACACTTCAGCAATTCCACCTCCTTTCCTCTGATTGCACTACAGTACCGCTCTCTAATACCCGATCCCTGCGGCTCAACCCTTCTCACTCCATACTGACAGCCCTGTGAACGTTCTATCTCCGAACGCTTGTGTATAACCATCCTTGAGATCCTTTACATTTGGCAGCCTTCTGCCCATGTCGCTGGAAAGCGTTGTTCAACAATGGAGAAGGGCATAAACCTGAATGTTTTGACAAAGCAATGGTGCAGCCGAAGCCGCTATACAGCACTGCATTCACTCTCATTATCATTTCTCTCTCCATTCTTATCCTCACCCTCACTCTCCTCCTGCTCCTCATTTACCTGCCTCATCTCCTCCCTGTTCTTCACCCTGTTCTCTCCCCCCTCTGAGGTGCTATGTACGGATATAGCGTGTCTGGGTGCGGTATTGGTGAGTAAAATGTGGGATGTAACAAGTAAGGCAGCGGTGGATATTGTGGATATGGATAGTCTGTGAAGCTGTGCATTGCCGGAACGCTTGAGGATGGGGCATAATGGGGCCATGTGCCTATATGATGACAACAGCAGTGAAACGCCATGGTATGGACACTGTTCATGGCAAAAACTGCAGTAGGTTGCGGAGGCCATTGAGGACAGGCAGAAGGGAATTCTGGACGGCCATACGTGGCGAAATTTGGTCCGGAGGGATACGATGAAGAGTCGAGGGTAGCTGGAGGATTGTTTGGGATCGCTGGAGATGGACAAATAGGTCAATAGGGTTCAAGTCCACGACAAGAAACACTCACACGTTCGCTTAGCCGGGTATGATGATTGTGTGATTGTGGGGGAGCCGTAAGCATCCAAACGCCCAGCAGGACTAGACCAAATAGAAGGTCCGGAAAACCCATCCCCATGCGTCCGAGATAAGTGGGCAGGATATTCCTGATAATTGCGCAGAGAGGGCACGACCCCGGAATCGTGTGGAGAAGGCAAGTAACGGTCCCAAGTAGGAGGTTGTCTGTAAGCCGTGCTATTCGTAGCCCTATTATGAGGTGGTGGCATGAGAGAATGTGTGTACGTCGTGCTCTGGGCATAATGGCCATTCGAATAGGATGAAGACTGGTGGGAAAGATCATGCTCGGTGACAGAAGACAATGAGATGGGGCCGACTGGTTCATTTATGGAGGTTCGCTTGTGAGCATGAGCAAGAGCATGAGGGTCATGGACAGATCCATCTATCGCTGGTGGGGGGCCATGTTGATACACGGGCATAATTTGGGCGGGGGGGGGGGGGGGGGGATTATTTAAGTGTGTCCCAGTGGCGCCAACCAAAGTCAAGTGCACTTCGTACGCACTTCGTAAGCTGTGTCCTAGCGCGCCACCAAGTCTGGCGCATTACACTTCGTACGGCTGTCGTACGGCGCACTTCATCCGGCGCACTCCATCCGGCAAGTCATCCGGCGCACTTCATACGGCGCACAAACACGACTATATAACGATCGGAAACGAGATCTCAGCCCGTAACCAAGCCCATAACGTGGAGCTCTGGAGGCTCGACTTAGCCATCGTGTGAATAAATATTAAAAAATTACGGAGGAAACAAACTTGGGAGGTTGCCGAGGCCTTAGTAGTTAGTACAGTACCAGCGTACGTTAAGCGCACACCTCATTTTCTCTCCCTTTCCTAAAATTCCATTCCTTCCACATGCCATCCACCCGTCTGACATTACACTAGTCGAGTACAGAATGTCAGAATATATGGAATATTCTTTGTCACATTTATGCCGGATCCTTCCTGATCCAAGTCCTGATCCCAAGATCACAGCCGTCGGAAAGGGTCATGTGATTACATTGGAGCAACGCGTGAAGGACGCGTCAATAAGGCCAAATACGTGTTGAACGTCTGCCATTGCCAAGAAGACGGCTATCATGTCTCTTTCCCACTCATCCTCCTCTACCTCGGAAAACCGACAATCACTAGATGCGATTAACGCCGAAAGCTCAAGACGACGGTCCCAAATTGCCTCGGAAATCGATGAAGCAGATGATCCACTTGCCTTGTACGATTGCTTCGTCAAGTGGATCTTTGACGAATACCCACGCGAGCACCTCGCATCATCCGGTCTTGTTGAACTATTAGAAGAAGCAACTAGAAGATATAAGGATGATTCCAGTTATAAAAGTGATCTGAGGTATCTCAAGCTATGGACGCTCTACGCGTCTCTCGTGGACAAGCCAAGCGTAGTATACAAGTTTATCCTTACCAATGGGATCGGGACGGTCTATGCACTTCTCTTTGAAGACTATGCCTTGACCCTGGAGAGAGACGGCCGGTGCGCACATAATTTGATTTGTATCATTCAGGTCCTCATGCCTTGAAAGTCATTCAGCTGCAAGTGATGTCTATCGCGCCGGTATACAACGAAAAGCGCGTCCGGTAGAGCGTTTAAAGAAAAGATTTGACGAATTTCGACGAAGAACCTCTTCGAAACCACCCATACCACCACCCTTGCCCCAGCTCACCCTCCCCAAGGCGAAAGGCACGCCAGAAGCCAATCTACTGCGTCGACAACCACTCAAGAACTACGACAACTCCGCGTAACAGAGCGGTCTCAGCCCAGCTCTGCCACTTCTTCCCATGCTCCTGCAGCGTCTTTGCCGTCAACTTCTCATTCTCATAATCGGTACGCTTACATGCTCGCATCCCCGGTGGCCGGAAGACGCCCAGAGAAGCTGAGACTTAATCTCAATCTGTTGTTTACCGAGGAGGGGGGAGAATACAGCATGCCGGAGGCCCGCGCACGTTCCATGGGGCTCTTAGGGAAACGGTGGGGCCCACCCCTTGCTTCCGAACTCTCTTGTGCCAATTCATCGAAGATGCGAGTCAACTTCAATGACGATGGGACCAAGAATACTCGTAACTACACTGCTCAGAGAAGCCTAGCGGGGGGTGAGCCTACTGTCACCATCAATACCAAAGCAGCTCTCGCAGATGTCTTCGGCATGTACAACTCACCTGAGAAGTCAACTCGCCTTCCTGGGACTAAACATGCTCCTGTACACGCTGTTGAGCGTGTGACACCCATCAGTTTGCTTCCTCAAACTCGGCCAGCTTCGGTTGAAAATGCAGGTCATTCGACGACATCTCCAAGTGAGGGTAAGTTCACTTCCTTACGAATACTTTGGCGTCACTTAACTCATTCCAGGTTTTACACCCTTCGCAGATGAAAATGCGGGCCGCAAAGAAAATGCTCACAAAGTATTCACCTTTTTTGTCCACAGATGATAAACTGATCAACTCTTAGTTTAAACCTTTCGTCAGTGAGAACCAGCAGGCACGGCCGCCAGCACCTGCACCCATGTCTGTACGCCGAGCCTTAGCTTCCAAGGATATCGGAACTGCTGCGTTAACGCTTAAGACGAAGGGCACAGGGGACGGTGATAAACCAAATGTCTTCTCAAAGGTGTTTACGCCCGTCGAAAAAGAAGATACTAAGCCAGCCGAATACTCACTGCAACCAGAAAGCCAATCTTTCCCGGCGGCAGGCCAGAACGTAGCTCTCAAGCCGGGCACTCAGAAGCGTACGCTGCTCGGTGGCGCGCAGGCTCCTTTCAAGGTTTTCAGCCGTCCGCCGGAAAAAGATTCTGTGTTTTCGAGACCCGATAGCTTTCCCCCTTCTGATGAGGATGTCTCATATGCCACCCCTCTCCCGGATTCAAGTTACCGTGCATCCCTTGGGACGTTTGTCCCTCAGAGACCAGAGGAAACACAGGATGTACTATCTGAGGATGAGGAGCACCAGGAGCACGAAGATGTACCACCAAAGGCTCACGAAGACGATATTGAAGACTTTCAAGCAGCTCAAAAACCCCCACTTGGTGGGCGATTTGGCCAATTCAATATTATGACGCCCATTTTGGAGAAGACGTTTGAATACACATCCACTGGCCGTTTCTCTATCCTAGACGGTGATATCTCGGCCGCGGTGGAATCGAGGGAAAGGACATTTGGGAAGCCTGATGCAGTCAAGGCAGCTGAGCGGTTAGCAGCAGAAGTTCGGAAGGACAATGTCTTTTCTAGCGAGCAGCGGGCGGCCCATTTCCAACGCAATTCTAGCGATGATGAAGAATCCTTATCTTCATCATTCGAAGAGTCTCGGTTTTCCCGGCCACCACCATTCCGTCTGTCGGAAGGACACACAATCATAACAGGAGAAGAGTCGGAGTTGCGAGCCGATACCGCACTAGTTGAGGAAAAGACGGGGACACTGAACCTGTCTGACGAGGCTTTTACTGCGTCTGCTTTTAGCCTGCCAAATCCATGCAATCCCTTCGACCCCCCAATCATTTCTACCTTGCTCTTGCGCTTTCCAACAGATCCTCACTGCTATCATGTGCCTCGGGAATCTCAGCTCCTCGACGATTTGCAGAAGTTCGCACGCAAACAGATGAGGACAAGTCGCTCATCGATTCGCGGACAATCATTCTCTTTGCAGCTCGGAGACGTGCACTTTCAGGTGCACGAGAAGCTCGGCGAGGGTGGTTTCGGGGCTGTGTTTGCGGCCAAGGCTGTTGAGGCTAAAGCCGAGGGTAATGATGATGAGGATGACGAGGACGAGGATGAGGATGAGGACGAATCGCACCGAGTAGCGATCAAGGTTGTCAAACCCAGCAACGCTTGGGAATTCCAAATGTTGCGCAAGGTTCACGCTGACCTACCTGCGCCTCTCCAATCATCCGTCATCCAGCCACACGCCCTGTACGCCTTCCAAGACGAGAGCTTCCTCATCCTCGATCTCTGCACGCAGGGTTCCCTCCTCGACATCATCAACCGCGCAGGCCCGGCAGGGGTATCACAGCAAGGCGCATGCCTCGACGAGCTGCTCGTGATGTTCTTCACCATCGAGCTCCTCCGCCTGCTCGAGGGCCTCCACGGCGCGGGGCTCATCCACGGCGACCTCAAGATCGACAACTGCCTCGTGCGCCTCGAGGACGTCTCGCCGCCCTCCGCCTGGGCCGCGCAGTACGACCCCGCGGGCGCGGGCGGCTGGCACAGCAAGGGCATCAAGCTCATCGACTTTGGCCGCACGATCGACACGAAAGCGTTCCCCGCGGGACAGACGTTCGTGGCAGAGTGGGCGACCGACGCGCGCGACTGCGTCGAGATGCGCGACGGTCGGCCGTGGACGTACCAGGCGGATTATTTTGGTCTTGCTGGGATCGTGTACTGCATGCTTTACGGCAAGTACATCGAGGCGTCCTCGGTCGTACCCGTCACGCCGCCGCCGCAGGAGCAGGCCAACGGACCGCGGTACAAGCTTGCGACGACGTTCAAGCGGTACTGGCAGTCGGACTTGTGGACGCGCCTGTTCGACGTCC
Source organism: Russula vinacea (assembly GCA_022376525.1). NCBI lineage: Eukaryota > Fungi > Basidiomycota > Agaricomycetes > Russulales > Russulaceae > Russula > Russula vinacea. The sequence continues at coordinate 250,363 of WTXL01000021.1, read as the reverse complement.
TGCTCAACCCTTGTTCAGTCAATCCCGATGGTGCTTTGCCTGTATCGGACACTCTCGCGCCATTGCGAGTCGAGATGGAAACGTGGCTACAGGCAAATTGCAACCGGAGCAGTAACACCCTGAAAGGGTTGTTGAAGAAAATCGAGTTATCCGTGATTCGTGGTGACTGAACTGTTCTGTCATGCTGGGGAGAATACCTTCGATATCGCGTATCTGTTGTTTCTTTTATTACCTTTTGCAATAGCTTTCTTTGCGTGAAAGATACAAACGCGAGCGAGGGGCGCATCGAATGAATGCATGGATGGTGTAGTAGGTACAGCATAGCAGATCAGCGGAACAAAGCTACGCCGTGCTAGACCATATACAGTAGCCATGCAGCCCTCAGCTGCGCGTAGAACGCCGGCCCTCCGAGCAGAAAGTAGAAAGTAAAACAGACAACACCGACAACCTCCTACATCATGCGTGGCCAACACCGCCCATAGGCACAGGCGGTGCAGGTCCTCCATCGTAACCGTGCGGAGGGCCACCAGGCCCACCAGGCGGCATCATCATTGGATACGGGACGGCTTGGGGAACTGTAATTTAAATGAACATTAAACCTGATCGATAACAAAGATAAATCATGTGACATACGTTGGGGGCTTTGGTGGTAGTATGGATGCGCGTGCGTGGGGATTGGGGTAGGGGGCATGGACGGCCGAGGACCGGCACCGTTCGGTGGGGGCGGGTACTGTCCAGGAGGTGGAGCTTGCATGTACGATTGTGGGGCTGGGAATGCATTAAGGGTCCAGTGTTTGCCATTGAAATTTTGGTACGCACGTGGCATCTGACCCATCTGCGGTGACGCGTACATAGCCGCTGAATAGCATGTTCAGCAAAAGCAGAGAAAGACCAAGTCAGTGCTCACCGTTCGGTGGGGGCATATTGGGGGGATAGGGCATGGGTTGCACAAAGGGTCCAGGAATGTAAGTGCCTGGAGGTGGTGGTGCCATACCAGGCATCATAGGCTACCAAGCATATCATTCGGATCATTTCGAGTGGGATCAGTAAGGATGACGGACCTGTCCAGGATACCCATAGGGTGGATATGTATACACGTATCCCCGGGGAATCGATGGATCTTCCTCGTACGGGGGCGGCGGCATTGGTGGTGGCCCAGGAGGGACCATATGTGGTGATTGCTGTGGCGGAGGTTGCTGTACCGGCGGGAACAGCAGCATGTATCGTTTGCCCTGGTATGGCCAATTTGCGTCTGTCCAGAACAGCATGCGATCACCGGAGACGGTAAGACAAGAGTGTCTGGTACGCACTGACGGCGCTCGCCTCGGCGACCTTGTTAAATTTGAACGGATTAAAATCATCCTTGACGTGTACGGGCGCCTTCTTAAGCACGACCTTTCCAAAGAATGGGTTGGGTACGGGCGGTGAGGTCGAGGACTGCGGAGAAGATTGTGTTAGGTCACGGGCTTGCACTGTATGTAATGTCTACATACGCCCTCAGGTTTGGCCTTGGGAGATGAGTTCGCCGAAGGACCAACAGCCGTGTTTGGAGAGGCCTGAGACCGGAAATTAGCAACGTCAGTAAGTTCACACGAATGGTAGGATGGTAAGTTACAGGGGTAAACGCTACAGCTTTTGGATTGGGCCTAAAAGATGTTGCATTGACGTTAAGCTTCGCAGCCGCATCCGCCTTTGCAGGCTCGGCATTCTTAGTAGGCTGTGCACCTGAGCCTGACCCGGAAGGTTTCGTTGTGACTTGTGTTGTACTATTGGATGGCTGCGCTACTGACTGCAACTTCTTGCCCTTGAAGGGTGGAATAGGCTGAATGACCATATTGATCCTTGCATTCTTACCGGATGTAGAAGTAGGTGCCTTGGTAGACACAACAGATGGACTGGCAGCAAGCTTCGAAGAAGCCATACCAGAGACATTACCAGAGGTGGATGGTGTAGCCCTACTTGTACCTGTGGGTGTAGGAGGGGTAACTGCAGGTGTCGCGCTAAGCGCCGCGGTGGCGCCAATCGCGCGCGCTTGCGTGGACGAGGCGTCCTTAGTAGATTTCTCAATGATGGCACGCTGTTTATCCTCGTCTTTGGCAAGAATCTTAACAAGGTCATCCGGGATGGGTTTGTTCAACTAGTAACGGTTTAGACCTGAAGCACAACAAATTGATGGGAGATAGTCACCTTAAAACTCTGGCTGAACTTGAGCAGTTCAGCCATGCGCTTATCCCTCTCGCTCTTGACTAATGCCTGGCGCTTCTGAGTCAATCGCTGCTTCTCATGTGTCACGAATTCACGGAATGCGGGAAGTGCATCCGCCGGGGGCTTTACACCGTACAACGTTTAGAATTAGTAGTGAAGGTGCATTGGATCGGAGAAATACCTTTTGAGATGCGGAAGGCGCGGGCGAAGGCGCTTTTGACGAGGAGGCTGGCGTAGTTGTATCGGAATGGGGGACACTAGAGCCGTCTGGAGCGTTAATAGACACCTTAGGGACATCAGGGTCCTTGACTGCAGCACTACCAGGCGCAGAAGGTGTGGTAGTGGCAAGAGGGAGATTCTTTCGCGCTCCCGGTGGAATATAAGCATTCGAACCACGAACGACCGCTCCGTACCTGACCGCACTCAGTAAATCCTTACTGGGGACAAGGCAAGATACGCGACGTACTTATCTTCCTCGTTAACTCCACCGTCCTCGATGTTGTTCATGACACGCTCTTCCATGATATGTGGATTATTCGTCGTACCCTGAAACGCCACCGTAAATGAATTGATGGGTGGGAAATGGTTTCAACGTACCCGCATAATCTCATTCGCCAACGCCTGTGCTCTCCTCTCCCGCTCAGCAAAATCGGCCCCAGATCGGTCCAACTTCGTAGTGTACAACTCCTCATCAAAACCGGTCTTGACGCCAAACAGCTTCTCATTGGCCGTGAACTGATTCCATCCCGCATGCCCCGAGGAACCAGCACCGAACGTGACGTCGTCAGTGTGATGTCCAGTGTGATGTCCATGAGTGGGCCCAGAGGGGGGGACTGCAGGTATGGGCAAGTCAGTTTGCCAAGCCTGAAGCTCACGTTCGCGGCGCGGGGCCTTTTGGCTGATATCAGTGTCAGTTTTGAATGCTACAAAACAGAGGTGCTAGGCGTGAGAAGAAGTGTATAAAGAGTTGGTTACACCTACAATCCCCATTTGGAACCTTAGCATCTGCAGGACCAGAAGTCCAAGTGTCGATATCAAGTGCAGCAATAAAGAGCTGATCCTTGAGGGGGGCACCGGGAGCAGAAAGTTCCTTGACGTCACGGAGAGTAAGTCCGGCCGCATTTCTTTCCCCTGCAGTAGAGGCCACGACGCCCTCATATCGTTTCGCAGTCTTGGTAGAAAGGGTTACGGTCGTACCCTAATCAAATAGTGAAGGTGAAAAGGCTATGTGAACACCGTAAATATCACATACAGTGAGGCCGGCAAGGGTTTGAAGCAATGTCTTCTCCTTAGTGTCTGCACGCGAATTCGTAGTTGAAGGGGGCGGGGCAGACGTGTTGGAATTAGCGGGGGCAGGCGACCAAGAGTCTATATTTGTTGATGCGATAAAGAATTGGCTCTTGACGGGAGCACCAGGGGCAGTGAGCTCCTTTGCATCACGAAGGGTTACACCGGTTGTGTCACCCTCGCTCTCAGTAGTGGAAGCGATGACACCTTCATAGCGTTTTGCGGTCTTGGTGACAAGGGTGACTGACGTCCCCTTTTGAGCAAGGTGCATAAGGATCCAACAGTGATGGGCCGATGATAGATAACACGCACCGTAAGACCCGCGAGATTTTGAAGAATGACTTTGTGATCCTGGCGAGGGGTGGGTGTCGAAGGACCGAGCGGGGGGAAAGACACGGCTTGAGTGGAGGTGGCGGGGGGAGGGCCATTGGGAAGACGAGCATTATTGGGACTGGGAGAAAAGGACGGAGAAGGACGCGCTCCGCCCCAGGCGGGCTGGCGGCTACATGGGACGATGAGAGGGTTAGCGGACGGGGCGAAATGGGGAAGGGAGGTGAGACTGACCGGGTAGAAGAGTTGTCACCGGGATAGCCCTTCTTTGGCTTTGGCTGTCGTACTGTTGCGGCCATGTGATAGATGGATGAACGTAGAGGAAAGAGAACAAGTGAGTAGAAAAAGAGCCAAGCGAGTGCAAAAAGCGATAATGGTCAACGAGTATGGATGGGGTGGGAAGAAAGATTGTGGCGAAAGGGCTCGTATGAAGGCGTGCACAGGCTTATGAAGAGAGAAAGACCTGCGTAAGGTAGAGTAGAAACGGAGGAGAAGTGTCGCGGATGTGCGAGAGAGCAAGATTGCTCGAATCTCAAGCAAGGTGCAATGTGCAGTGGAGGAGAGCAACAACCTCCCGCTCGGCGATTCACAACACAAAACATATGAGGACCCCACGACACCCCTCCTTCCTCTACCCTCACACCCCCTCCCTCATCCTCCATAGTACCCTTGTCATTGTTCTCAGAGTTCCCATGAACGCCTTCCACCGGGCTTCATCATGGGTGGTTTGTGCACGTAAGTGGTCCGTGCACAGATCCAGAGGTGCCCATCACTCATCCGGGGTCCCACTTCCACCCGTCGACGCTTAACTTTTCTCGGTTAGATGCTGGCCATTTGTTCTCCCAATCTGTTGGTTACTATCAAGTCTACTTTCATTCAATGGTGCATATACAGCACAGCCGATATTACAATGCAGCCAGTGCTTGCCATTTGCTGGTATCTCGCACAATCTCGCCAATCATCCATCCACATCCCCGCGTCGGAGTCTTCCCAGCGAATCAGCGATGATTTCCGTTCCTTTTCAGAATTTGTCGAAGCTCTTCCCCGCACTGCAACAGCTGACGGCGAAATGCACTCGACCCGCACTCCTTTATTCCCCGTTGCCTCGTTGCTAGGGAAGTGGGCGGTGCATCGAAAAAGTCCCGGACATCCAGATCACGCAAGTGAGTAGGGGGCAGTGCGATGCGCGTCAGAGGAGAACAAGCTGATTGGTTGTGGTGTGCCTTTCTCACACGAATCCCAAAAAAATGATGTGAGAATCTCGACTTATGATAGTCTAGATATCGGACATTACCGTGCATTGACATCCATATGTTCCGACATCCAGGGCCAGACTGATGCTGTGGAGGCCCATGGGGGAAAACAGGCGCATGTTTGCCCCTGAAATCATAGCCAAGATATTGATAGAAAACGGCGCATTAAAGCCACGACACTGGCGCTCCTCGGACAGCCTCGGACAGTATGAGGACAAATGCAAGGGTAACTGATATGCGAACACAGGGCCGGAACCAACACCGGAGCATCAAAAATGCGTCGTCCAGGATTAGATGAGAGTCTACAGTACGTTGCCATATCCTAGGAACAAATATGTCACACGAGGTCTGCTTAGTTCCGGAGGTATTCCGGGCCACGGCCTCGTACCAGTGTAACTTAGATCGATTATCGCGCCCGCCGCGTTTCATTCATTTCTGGCTCATGCCATCATGTATAAAAGCCTGTCTCATGAGATACTCTTGGCGCCTGAGTCCAAAATTTCTCTTTCCCAGTTCCCTACTCAGCGCCTGGCTCAGCGTTTTCTTTCCCACTGACGCACCGACGACTCTGACGAGATAAACACTGCTCTGACCGACCCTGCCGAGGACACATTAACAATGACTGGAGTCCCCTCAACTCATGTACACCAGATTCAACAAAATTATCAGCTCCGAGACATCGAGCCACGCCCTGCCATCTTTCGCTCGTGGGAAAGGACCCGTCAACGACAGGTACACTGGCTAGTTGAATGCATTGCTGAAATGGTGACTACCTCGTCTTCCGCGGTCCTCTCTGGTTCTAACCTTGGATAGTTCGGCGTTTTCTGCTATTGCTATGCAGGATTAGGCGCAACTGCGGCACTTATTGTCGGAAATATCTTGAAGCTTGACGGTATAGGGTGTAAGTCGGTCGGATGACGACCAGTAATCCCCAAAATGGATGCTTGCTAAATCCCTGACAGCTCTCTTTACGGTCGGCGTTGCCTACGGTTTGGGAATCGTCGTCGCACTTGTAGTTTCCACGGCGACGTCTGGCGGCCACTTTAGTCCGGCAGTAACCCTGGTTCACGTTCTCTTCAATGGTCTTCCCCCAACCAAAGCAATTAGGTGAGCGAAACGCCTCCTTGATAAACTGCGAGGTCCCACAAAACTGATATTCTTGCGAAGATATATCACTGCCCAGATTTTCGGTGGCTTTGTGGCCAGCTTTTTCGTGTATTGGCAATATAATACACTTATCAAGGTCTGCATATATGTCCCGGCTGTTTTCTCAGCAGCAAGGTTTGCTCATCAATTCGCAGGATGCTGAAGCAGCGCTCAGGGCGCAGGTGTGTACGACACTACAACTTCACCAGCGTCGGGCCTGCCGGTATCTTTGCCCTGTATGCCAACCCCGCAAATCCCCTCGCCCTGGTCTTCCTAAACGAATTCGTATCGGTATGCAGTCGAGTTTATACCGTGGATCCATAATAACCAAACGCCCCGAATCCTGGGAATAGGACTTCTTCATCGGCATTGTAATTGCTGCGTGCCTTGATCCGACGAACTTCTTTACGCCTCCTGTCGCAACGCCTTGGATCGTAGGCCTGACCTAGTAAATAGTTCTTCCTGCGACACCAGCGGTAGAGAGCTGACCCGCCTATGTTTTCTAGCGGCACTGCAATCTGGGGATTTTCGAGCAACGGCTGTGCGTAGCCCACACTATTGCTTGAGAGCATGCAGATGACCCATTTGTCGTATTATTTTTAGTGGCCGCAAACACCGCCCGTGACCTGGGTGGGCGATTGGTTGCTATTTGCGTCTGGGGGACAAAAGCCAACGGGGGCAAGTATGCCGCAATCGCCGCGCTGACGAACATCCTCGCAACTGTGGCTGCGTATGCATTCTACGAGTTTATCTTCAAGGATTCGAGCCGAGGTAACGTGGCACATGATCTTTATTCTTGGGTTTATGCATTTACGCCGCACCAGTGCTCACCGTTATTGGGAAGGAATACCACGATAGCCGTGTCGCGCAAATGGAACATCGGCGATACCACCTTGACAATCCCAGTGTGCGTTACGGATCTGGTTCCGATTCGGAGAGGGGTAAGCATGTGGTGAATTTAGAGAAGTAGAAGGTCCGAGTTCATGTGGTGTATCTCTAATGTATATTCGGATCATAAAGATGCAGTACCAAAATACAGTACCAATCAGATGAAACCAACGAAGCTCGGCCGCCTAAGAATTGACCCCACGACGCTACGCACTTAGTTTACCTCGACAGCAGGTTTATGTCTAACCCGATATTTCCCGTGCCGACAAAATACCTTGCATTTACTCCATTAGTCCTACGGTACTCACATCCGCTTAGTGACGGATAATACTTGACTCAATATCCTCTTTGCGCGGACTACTCAGAGCTTCGCATTGGGGCCGGAAACACGTGCGACTCTGAGAAGTTATGAGTTGGCACAGCAACGTCGAGGTCGTAGAAAATTTGTACTAACAGCTTTCCGGTGTTACCTCCCGTGAAGAGCAAGGGAAGCGCACCGGGTGCATTTTCCAAACCCTCGATGATGTGGTATTTGCGGATGATGCGACCCTCGGAAATCCATTTACTGAGGTCTCTCAAGGCCTCCGGGTATCGCTTAGCATAGTCGCTCCTGCAAGAAAAGTTGACCCACTCCAAACCGGGGAATAGCAAGCGCCGATGCTCACACGACGAAGCCTTCTATCTTTGCTCGCTGCACTATGAGGTTCATGTAGGCAGAAATCCCTTTGGGCTTGAGAGCGTCTAGATCGCGCATAATCAGAACTAGCGAGCCAAACGCAGCACGACCCGCGCACTGTAATCAGAAATGGCGCCTGACGAAAATATCATTGGCACCGTAAATATTTTGGTAACGTCGACATTGTTGGCACTCACCGCACAGAGCAATGCGTGCCTTTTGCTTGAGTCTCGTCATGGCAAAGTTCAGTATCTCACCACCGACATTGTCGAAGAAGACATCAAGGTATCCGACCGTGTCCTTAAACTCTTCGTGAAATGTGGGACTTTTGTAGTTTAGCGCCGCGTCAATCTTGAGCTCCTCTCTGAGCCATCTGCACTTCTCATCTGTACCCGCAATTCCTATGACCTTCGCGCCGTACAGTTTACCAATCTGACAGACCAACGAGCCGACTTGGCCAGCGGCTCCAGAGACCACGAGGGTCTCACCAGCCTTGATTTGTGCTACATCTAGCAGACCCTGTCTCATCATTATTAGCAAACGGTTTAGTGTCAAAACTTATACTAGGATTGCGTACAAAGTATGCCGTAAAGCCACCTAGCGTGACAACAAACTCGGACGGACCTTCATAGAACGCTAGATAAGGTACGCACCGGCAATTCCCAAAGGCCCTAAGAAGTCGAGTAGTTGGGCGCCTGGGGGATGCTTTGCGCAACCCCTTGAGAGCATGATCCGCTGAACGAACGGTAGTCGGGCTCACATGATCTTTTGAAACACTGCTCCCTCCTTCATAACGGCATACTCCGTCCAACCTGTCCGCGGATATAGAAGGAAAATATAGCAACGCCGAGTGGCCTCTCACCTGTCATGCCACTCACAATGTCACCAGCGCGAAGCTCGCAGCCTTCGCCCGCTTCGACTACGGTCCCCACCCCGAAAGACCGCATGACAGCGCCGATCTCCACAGGGGCCACATAGCTCACAACCTCCTTCATCCAGCCCCGCATCGCAGGGTCGAGAGAAACCCAGTCAACCCGCACGAGGACTTCGCCCGGCCCAGGTTTGAGGTCGAAGGCAACTGTCTCCTTGCGGAATGTGTGGGGGTGATGTCCGTCTTTGGACGTTCAGCAAAATTTATTCTTGTGTAGTAATTTGGGAGCATTTTTTGAGACTGTGTGCGAGCGTGAGTGGTCCGTCAGAGTGCAAGGCATTGGTCCGGGTACTATAAGTCCTTTATACGTGAAATTTGATCGGCGCTTGGCGCTTAGCGCTTAGTTATCTTATCGCCCTGGACGCGAGGGAGGACCTACTAGTAGCCACATGATACTTGTCAGCAGTCAGCAGTAACTTACTCTTCAAGAACACCAGAACATGATCACCCTTTCAAATTGTAATCTTGGCCGCCGTACTTACGGCCTCTTCATAAGTGTCTCCGAGTCGCTGACTGAGTCTGACTCTCGCAACCCCACAAACAACTAATTCATTCAAAACAAAGACACCCTTCATTATGGTAACCGGAACCTAGCTGCATAGTAATCCCAGGATTACTCAGACTTGCTGGTCTTCGTCTCAGGACCGGACACATGGACAACTCTGGGTAAATTAAAGGGGTCAGAACAGGGAAAACGGGTCGAAATGACAGAAGCAAACAGTTTTCCCGTATTTCCCCCTGTGAAGAGCAAGCGAAGCGCTTCGGGTGCATTTTCCAACCCCTGGACAATGTGGAATTTTCGTACTATGCGACCCTCGGAAATCCATCTGCTGAGGTCAGCCAAAGCCTCTGGATAGCAATCTGCATAGTCAAATCTACAGGCGACGATGCTCCGGTTAGTGTTCAGGCGACGCAAGTCACTCCTTCGAACAGACATACACAATGAAGCCTTCGATCTTCGCTCGTTGGGTTATGAGTTCCAGATACGAAGAGAGGCCTTTTGGCTTGGGAACATCTGAAACGTGGGACTATGGGAACTAGACAACTCCCAAAAAAACGAGCGTACTGTAATCGGAGATGGCACCTAGCGAACGTCATTTGGTAACTCAGTATGGTCGGTCGCATTAGTTCCTTACTCCGACTCACCGCATAAGGCAACACGTGCCCCCTTCTTGAGCCTGGTCAAAGCAAAGTCCAAGACCTCGCCTCCGATGTTGTCGAAGAACACATCAAAGTATCCGACCTCGTCCTTAAACTCCTCGTGGAATGCGGGGCTCTTGTAGTTTAGGGTGGCGTCAATCTTGAGTTCCTCTCTGAGCCACCTACACTTTTCTTCCGTGCCGGCAATTCCGATGACCTTTGCCCCGTATAGTTTGCCGATCTGGCACGCCAACGAGCCGACGGAGCCAGCTGCTCCCGATACCACGAGTGTCTCGCCAGCCCTGATCTTAGCAACGTCTAACAAACCCTTTCTTGCAGCGTTAACAGCGGACATGCGGATCGTCGAATACGACGTACAAAGTATGCCGTCAAGCCCCCTGGAGGAGCCAGAAGGCCAGATCGATCCAGTGATCACGAGAAACACTGGACAATGTGCTTACCGATGCCCAAAGGTCCTAAAAAGTCAAGCAATTGGGCCCCCGGAGGGATGCTGACATGAATTCCTCAGTCTGCATGTCAGCGAGGAGCATTATTATGATTCTCACAATAGCTTGTGGGTAGCCTCCTCTTTCAAGATGGCATACTCCGTCCAACCTGTCTATAAGCACCGCGCTTTTCAAGGACATTGATACAAGGGCCACTTACCGGGGCTGCAACTCACAACGTCACCAGATACAAGTCTAGAGCCTTCGCCTACTTTCACGACGGTGGCTAACCCAAGAGCCCTCATAACCTCGCCTATCTGCACTGGAGGGATGTAGCTCCTGGCGTCGCGCAGCCAACCCCGCATTGCGGGGTCTAGCGAAAGCCAATCGACTCGGACAAGGACCTCACCCGAACCGGGCTGAAAATCAACCGGAACATTCTCGAGGCGGAACGTTGTACGTGTGATGTCTGCAATGGGTCGCTCGTTGAGCACAATTCGTGTGCATTGCTTTGTGGACATTTCCGATGGTGGGCAACTCATGAGGGAAGGCTTGCCGTTCCAGCACCTTTAAATGGCATCACTACACCAGTATCCATTTTTCCCGGAGCGCGATGGGTTACACCATAGTGATCAACTGATCCCACTCGGCAGATTGCAGCCCATTCAGCTCTTCATCTTTCGGCGGAATATCCCGTGGACCAGTCTGAGAAAGACGATCTCTAAGTAGATACCCAGCGTTTCCCACAAAGGCATTTGATGCTGCGGCAAAAGAAACCGAGTGACAGGTGTCATTATACAGAGCGTGAAAGTAAAGGAGACTATCTAATCAGCAGGTGTATCAATCAACTTTTACAAGCAACCATGGTCCTTCATCAGATGATTTAACACACCCTGTTCGATTGTGGTCTCCCAGAGCTCCACCTTCGCCCTCTCCAATTCCGTCATGAGTTGCCGTCGTCGATACTTCGCACGCTGAATAATTTCTTGCTTGTTCAATGCTTTGCCGCTTGAAGGGCCTTGATTTTGACGTTGTGGTTCTGATAAAGAAAGGATGGGCGAAGTCGGAGCAGTCGCAGATACAGCGGGCCCTTGTACCGGCGCTGCTGAAGGCGCTCTAGATGACATGGGAGACGTTGTGACACACGAACTAGGACAGGGAGGATGAAGCGGCAAGGAATCTGAAGACGACGACGACGACGAAAGGTTTGAAAGAGACGATGCGCACGGTATAGAATTATAAAGAAGAGAAGCTACGAGATCTAGCGAAGCGGTCTGTGGGGCAGCTGCAGGGGTTTGTGGCCTTTGACACTGAGTCTCGGATACCGTAGGTACGGGGTCAACATCTTCGACATAGGAGGGACAGGCCGGCATGTCATGATCGAAGAGTGATACACCGGCTGTGGGCTGTTGTTGGTCGGATGTTTGGCCTTGTGGCATTGATGGGTTGATAGAGGACCATAAATTTGCATGCTGCTGGAGGTATGTCCTAGCGGCGGCCGACCGTTTGGCGCCTTTGACTAGCACCGTAAGTTGAGTGAGAAGTTGTCTAAGGCGCTCCTTCTCCCAATGAAGACGATATTTAGTTGGGCCTTCTCCTTGTTGAAATGGATACGGCACGTCCCAGTCAGCGGCCCCCGCAGGAACCGAGTTCAGTCTCCGGCGCTTCGGTGCGACGCCGCATTCCTTGCTAAATCCATTGGAGCCCGAGGAGGTAGGGGGGGAGGACGGCGTTACAGCAGGGGGAATGCTGGATACTCCAGTACTGGTAAGTAACCGTAGCAAGGACTCCAACACCGGGAAGATATTTCTCTGCTTTACAAGCGATGAAACGACCTCCTCGCTTGGAGGGGATGGAAGCAAAGAAGAATCAAGGGAATAAGTGTCTCCCTTCCCCAACGGTGGTGGATCAAGCTCGTCCTCGACTATGATCGGGTTTTGTGAACTGACTCCTCTGTGATGCCTCGTGGAAAGAGTAGATGGGTCCAAACCGCCAATCAGGCCAGCATGCCCTAGAAGTGCTTGCTGGCTGCGCAAAAAGTTGGGAGGTAATGGTTCGTCGGGATCGGGGAAATGGATTGGAGGTGAAGGGGGATGTGGTGTGGGAGACCGAACCCTACCATTCCTCGAGTTCCTGGGAGCCCTCGATGCCCCGCGAGGTGTCGCGGGCCGCGAACTCAGGGTGGATGGGGGGGTAAAATGAGTGGGCGCGGGCGTGGGCGTGGGCGTTAGCGTAGTCGTGACCGTGGGCGTGTCTGGATTTCTTTGAGGCAAAGGACGGTTCAAAAGTAAAACTGCCGGATCGATGGCAAGTTCAGAACAATAATGGGAACCAGGAAGTGCAATGGTCCCCACGTTTTCTGTAGGCCCTGGGCCTGCGGGGAGGGCTAGTTGTGGTGACCTACCTCTGGCCGGAGACGGGGGAGGGGAACCAAACAATGAGCCGTCATCTTCTTCATCTCCGGCGGGTAGAGCGTGTACGCCGTCGACTTGCATGCCTGAGAAAGGAATATTTAGACAAGGAGGCGAAGGAAAAGCAGCGGTAGAGACCTTTCAGTGTCGACGCCAGCTTGGGGATGTGAGCAAGGTTGGTGTGCTGAAGAAAAAGTGTTTGGCAGGGTGACTCAGACACGTCTTTATGCAATCGTCCTCGAGGTCGAGGGACAGCCGAGGGGGCTCAAGGCACCCTCATCCCGACCGTATCTCTCCACACGCCCATCCACAGGCCTTAGGTTCTCCTACCGTCTCCCAGAGCCCTTCGTTTCCCCCACACGCATTCCCCACTCCTTTTCCGACTCCGCAGCATGATTATCCCTCTCAATCGATGCCTACCGCCTATCCATCCAGTCTCCTGTCACCTCCAAACTGGCAGCGCCCGAGAGCCAGTAGCTCGTACTCGTTGGAATCGGCAACCCTAGCATTTCCTGAGCCTCAGCTCTATCGCCAGACATCAAGCGAGATGTCTCTCATCCACCCCCACCTCCACCTCGGACTCCAAGACGGGATTTGGAAACAACTCCCCGTATAACCCCCGCCCTGTCGCATCGCAACTCTACCAAATTTCAGGGCGCAGAGGTAGCGTTGCGGTTCCATTTCAGAAAGACATCGCTCATGTGTTTTTTCGCCTGGACTTCAGACAGACCATGATATCAGTAAACTCAGGTACGAGGCCCGGCTCTGACATCGTGAATCCGTAACGTTAACGATGTGTAGCCTTGACTCGGCAGCCGGACTTGAATTATTTCAGTCTGGTAAGATCCCTGAATCCGAACAAGAATGGGCTCGGTTCATCCCACCTCAAGCACTCGAAGCTCTTGGGAAGAAAGAGGTCGAACGGCAGTCTGTTTTGTTCGAGATTTTCAAGTCGGAACTAGATTACGTTAATGACCTCCAGACCATAGAAGATGTACGGTGCATCGAACGTTCGTATCGTTATGACTGAGTTCTTCCCTAGGTCTATATTACTCCAATATTAAGCGCTCCATTCGAGATAATGGCCAAAGAAAAGGGGAAGATGTTCGTGTCTGAGGTCTTCTGGAATATGGATGAGATTTTGGCGTACCATCGACATATGCTTCGGTCTCTTTTTTCCCGTCAGCGGGACCAGCATCCCCTGGTTCAGAGCATAGCGGACATCATCCTAGATAGTACGTTTGTTTTTGGGAACATGCGTTGTCTTCTCTGACCTTACCGGACAATAGATGCGCTTCGGTTTACACCTGAGTATGAGTCCTACATCAAGCACTCACCTTTATCGTTAGAACGCCATCAGAAAGAACTCGACCAAAACCCTGTCTACCAAAACTTTATGGAGATGTGTTCTGAAGACCCTCGACTTAGGAAACGGGATTTTAAGACACTCCTGTCTCGTCCCATTACTCGACTGCCAAGACTGAAGTTGATTTTAGAACGAATTCAGCATCTGACCGTTGAGGGTCATCCGGATCTTGAAACCATCCCTATTGTGCTGTCTGTTCTGCAAGATTTCATTAAAAGTTCAGAACCTGGTATTGCGGCTGCAGAAGATAAGGTCAAGTTTGGAGCAATTTACAAGAGCTTGGTAGACCCACAAGGCGAAATCACTGTGCGTTCAGGCCGGTCGATTTGGCTGAGCTTATAATCCCTCTCAGGATCTTGATTTACGCGATGAGTCGCGAACCTTAATCCATTCAGGACCTCTTGCGAGGCAGAAATCCGACACTTGGCGTTCGTGGAGTGATATATTTGGCGCCTTGTTAGATAACTACTGTGCGCAGTTGCGCCGTCATTCCAGTGTTAGGACTGACTCGTGTTAGTCATGCTGCTCAAGGAGGAAGTGAGCACATTGGGAACGATCAGGCGCAGTCACATAGTAAGGGTAAAGCTACGACTACGCTCAATCTCTATACCATTTCTGCTTACTCCACTCCGTCCAGCCGATCCCGCTAGAATATTTGCGGGTGGCATCTTTCGAGGAGCCCCCGGTGGTCCGAAAGGAGCGTGCGGACATCATAAGCATCAGCTCGACCAAACAGAACATGTATCCTTTCACCATATATCATGCCAATACAAACATCCCTCGTCAATATACCCTTTATACCCTCACGCCGACGGCTCGGATCAACTGGTACAATGCGCTTGTAGACGCGATTGGTGTCAGGAAGGTTAGACAAGACGCGAATAAGGTACTTGTACTGCCCTATCAATCTTCTGCGTGTCTCATTATCAAATCTAGTGGTACGGACCCCAGACGCTGAACGACGGCTTCTTCCGCTCGCCTTCGCGCACCTCACATGCTACAGGAACGCACTTTACTGGTCGTATCCTTTGTGTCGCTTCATTTCGTAGGTTTGCCTGTCTTATTTCGTTGATCAGCGTTAATGAAACCCCCAGCGTTTCAAAAGCGGAATTACCTTGCTGCTGGCTGTACCAATGGTATATACGTTGGTATCCGTGCTGACTCCTGTGAGCTATGCTATATCTCGCTTATCCTGGTTGTTAATTTGCTTGCCTACAGCATTTCAGAGGGTTTTGGAAAACATTAGGCCAACCTCAGTAGTTGCCGTCCCAGAATTCAACAAGTTCCTGGTCCATTGCGACACGGCGTTATTCTCCTATCCTCTTGATTTAGTCATTCGTGTTTCCCAAAGGCGTGAAACACCTGAAACTCTCGAGGACTCGATGGAGAGGCTGGCCCAGAAAGATGGGAGTGTTTTGTTCTTCAAAGCAGGTCGCGTTGCCCATCGAACATTGAGTAAGGGATCTGGTCACGTATCGAGCTGTCCCGTTTCTCATCCCCAAAAGTTGTTTATGCAACAAAGACATTCAGGCATGTTACATTGCATGTACTAGAATTAACTGGCCAGGATGAAAATGCAAAGCTTTCGGCGGATCGTGGGTCGTCATTCCGGTCTTTTGGTTCTGTCCGTCTCGATACGTCTGCTGAAACGTTTAATCGTTAACCATTCCTTCAACAGCCAATGCCTATCCCGCGAGATGCCCATGATGCAATATTTCTTTCCAAGGACGTGGCGATTTGTGCGTCCAAGGCCATTCATATTGTGAGGCCGCTGAAGTAAGTCCGTTCTTGAGCAACGGGTCGCCAATTAACAATGAACCAAGTGTGACTGTCTCGGCGATTGTGGTGCCCAAGTTTTCCGACTCCCCGAGTGGCGCAAGTACGTTCCTACATGTGCTCAGAGAAAAGTGCGACGCGGCGAAGATCCTTGGATTGGTGAGATGTGAGAAGACTGAGTTCCTCTTAGTCTATGACGGTCAATATATTTTTACTTCCTTATTCGTTCTCTTATTTATTATCTCTTTCTAGATTTTGGTTGTTACATAGACAAACACGGCAAACCCGCTCGTTCAGCTGGTTATATTTCTTGGGAGTGCAAAGCCACAGCGTATGCTCATCGTGGGCGCCACCTCTTGCTATTTTCGCCCCGGTTTATCGAGGTGCGCTGCATTGCCTCTGGCAAGCTCATTCAGGTGATAGAAGGAAAGGATGTACGACTCGTACATTCTGGTTTGACGGAAGAGGATATGCTTGTTGCTGCGATGACCGGCGATGTTGACGACGAGAGCGGCCTCAGCGAGAAGGTCCAGGAACTGGTACAGACCACGGCCATCGACGCACAGGGACGCGTGGAGCAACAGTGGGACGAATGGGACGTGTAACTGTTCTGTGAAAGCTCCAGCTGTGTATTCACGTGATCCCTCCGCAGTAATGTCACATTGTCATATTATCCTCTTCACGCCACCTAGCGAGGCTGTGTAGGTCATTGACAGGAAGACGGACAGCATACTGTACGGACATAATACAAGAAGTTGACGAGGCTGTCCCGAAAAAAAATTGTGCAGCCCGTTGACACGTTCCAGGTTGCTTTCCAGACCGTTTCTGATTTCGTGCCAAAAGGCACTTGCACCGCCATTCATAGCCATTAGGAACGGCATACACTCAATGTTCTGTGACGGGGACACTAGCCGGGCCATCTCTGTTATAGATTCACTACTACTACGTTAGAAAGACCGATGTGTAACCATTGCCTTCCAGTTGGACAATGTTGTGTTCTTGGTTGTGTTGCCGAAGTCCGATAAGATTACACGTGACCTTATGCTGTATTTCTCTTCACATCACTTGCTACTCTTGGCAGGTCCAAGGCGCTCGCTCACAAGCACGCGCACCTGCACTGCATGTTGGTTCCTTTATGGCAAGTGTTCTTAGAGGTCCTACAGAATGCATTTGCTGACACCATGAGAATAACCCAGTCTCTTCTACGGTTCTACCTGGCCATGTACATAAATCCGTGCCGCAACAAAAACATCAGCCTTACAGCAAATTGCCCTAGATCACTCGTCCGGCGATCGCGCAGTGCGATTGTCTTCGTGAGGCTGTGGCTGCTGCGTACCGTTCTGTATAGTACCGCGTATTCACAGCATTGACTGTGCTATAAAAAAAACTGGAAGACACTGTCTTGAAGCCAAGTCAACTCCTCCCCTTTCTCTCCCGTCCCAACTCGCCTGACAGAAATTATCATTTCAACCCTCACTCACACTGACACTCGCCTCCAGTCATGCTATCAGTGACAGCTGATGACCCCGCTGTGCCGGATTCGAGCGCGCTTCTGGTACCCCAATCTCTTGCTACGACATCAAATGGAGATACCCTTCGACCGCCCTCGCCTGGACTTCAGAGCTCTAGCAGTCATTCAGGCGCAAACTCCCACCTGTCGCTCAATAATTCTGCTGTTAGCTCCAGCACCAGCTTAGGAAGTGTTTCGGCGGAAGCACGACGCCAGGAAATTCGCGATGCCTGGATTGACGAGGAAGGCGAGATTCCTGTAAGTCGGGGACAGTGGTAACGCTGAACTCTTGGCTGACCTGGTTCAGGTTCTCAACAAAGACGGCACCTGGACTCCAATTTTCTCTGGAACGCTTGCGTGCAAAGATTTTGGCGACAAGAGCTCGTGGAAAGATGGGTGCGGCGCCTTGTTAGACAGTCATTGTGAGCGATTGCGCCATCATCCTACTCTTGTTCTGACTCGCGTTGCTGTAGTTTTGTGGTTTGAAAGGGAAACAAGCCCACCACAGACGACCAAGCCCAGGCATGTGATCAGGGTAAACGCGTCGCTGCTTCTCCTTATTACCCTCCAACTTATGCTGGTCGTCTTGTCTAGCCTATCCCTTTGGAATGTCTACAATTGGCTTCTTTCGATAACGAACCAGAAGTCCGAAAACAGGACCTAAGCATGCTTAAACGAGTCGGGTCCTGTTTCCGTTTATCACCAACAAAGGAGCAAATGTATTCTTTACAATATACCATTCCGCTGCCAAGATAACGCGTCGATATACCCTTTACACCAAGTCGAAGAGGGAACGCAATAAGTGGAAAGATGCTCTCGAGAGGCGATAAAGACACGGAAGTCCCAACAAGATTCGGGAATGGTACCATAATTACTCTTGCCTTTCCAACCGTCTCTCACGAAATTTAGTTATACGAACCCCAAGTTCTCAACGATGACTTCTTCAAGATACCTCCACGCGTCCAATTCACCAGTGGGGTAAACTACACTGGCAGTGTCGTTTGTGCCGAGTCGTTTTGTACGATGCTATGACTTTTGTCGTTGATTAGTACTCACGCGACTTTCAGCGATTCCAGGGGAGGATTTCATGGCCATTGGTTGTGCCAGTGGCATATACTTGAACAAGCGTGCTGATGGCCACTGTGAGTCGTTGAAACCCCCGCCTTTTTTGGTCACTAATTTGTTACCCACAGCATATCGGAAAGTCTTGGATTTCAATACGCCGACTTCGATAGTTGCCATCCCAGAATTCAACAAGTTCATCGTCCACTGTGAATCGGAACTATATTCATACCCTCTTGAACTCGTCATTGGCGTTTATCAAGAAGATGCTACATCCCAACCAAGCCTTCAGGACTCTGAGGAAAAGCTGGCTCAAGGAGATGGTGATGTTCTATTCTTCAAGGCGGGTCGCGTAGCCAATCGAACATTCAGTAAGCAACTGAAACCTATACTGACCCATTTTCTTATCGCTTATCCGCAAAATAGTCGTCTATGCATCGAAGAGTGGCAAGAATGTTACCTCGCGCGTATTCGAGTTGACCGACCAGGGACAGAGCCCCCAGTCCCAGACGATCCGAGTTCGTCATACCAACCTTTGGGTTCGGTTCGTCCCCACATGCACTCTGAAAGGTTTAGCCACTAATCTTCTGCGCAATAGCCGCTTCCTATTCCAGAGGACCCTCTAGAGGCAACATTCATTCTTGACAAGGTGGCAGTTTACACGTCCAAAGCCATTTATATGATGGAGCTGACAAAGTACGTCTGTCGTTTACTCATTGGGGTCGTGAGTTGATTATCCACAAAGTGCGACCAACCCGTGGCGTGAAGTGGCGCTGGAACTGTCGGATTTCAAGCCAAGTGCTTTTAAGCGGCTGCTAACACGAACGAAGGTGTCCTTGAGACTTGGAAAGAGCGACACGCCGAAGATCCTCCATTGGTAGACAAGGCAAACATCCTCGGGGTAGTAAAAAACCAGAACAATATGCTTGTAGTCTACAACGGTCAGTAAGTTACTCTCTATTTGTATATGTGTCATCTGACAGTTTTCCAGACCTTGGTGTTTCGTAAACCAAGATGGCAAGCCAACGAACCAAGATGGCAAGCCGACTCTGAACCAAGATGGCCAGCCAACTCGTCCGAGTTTCTACATGGAATGGGAGCGCAGCGCTACATCATATGCGCATTACGGTCTCCACCTCCTGCTATTCTCGCCAGGATACATCGAAGTGCGCAACATCGAAACGGGCAAGTTGGTTAGAATGGTGGCTTTTGATGATCTGCGTGACGGTCTGCTACGCTCCGGTTGGACGGAGTGGCCCAAGCTTGTTGCCGCCATGCCTAGGAAAGAGAACGATGGCAGTTACACGGCGAGGCTTGTGGAGCTTGGTTACAGTGGTCATTGATGCTTGAACTGATGATACGGGTGGTTGTGAATAGGTGGGATACCCGACATTCTAGTGGAAAAGATTTTTGTACCCTACTTTCTGTGGATCGGCGGCTGTATTTTCATGTATACCCTAATCTACCTCGAACCGCATTGCTATAATTGCAGAACATTCGCGATAATTCCCTGGGTGTGTGCCTACCTTCTTTTGCCACCACAATAACATCTGCCTCGGCAACAACCTCATAAATGACTTGCGTACATCCCATACCCATTCAATGCACGTATCTGTAGTGTCAGTAATTCCGGTTACCAACTAATCTGATGGTTCCAAAGGGATGGAAAACAAGACGTCGTTGACTGTCTGTAACTACGATTGACCTCCTCGTCCTAACTAATGTAGATCCATCGAGAGACAGGTTTTTGGTTATTGTTGATTTGGGCTGATCGTTTGGTCGGCGCTGATGGGATGTATTTACTGTAGTACACTCAAGGACAATCGTGCACAGTCGAGTAAACGTGCCCTATACCATCCTCGAATCTTTCCGCGTGCTCGAAAGAGTGGTGTCACCTGCCTATCTCGACCGCATCTCCGAGTCTCTCCCGCTGCGCAAACGGGCCGGAGTCCACCCGATGGAGAGGACGACGAGATGCAGGGCACACCCTTGGAGATCATGAGGCGGAAGCGAACTGAAGAGTGAATCTGAGTGAGTCGGATGCACAACCGGGATCTCGGAATCAGAATCAGGCTCGCACGTTGCACCGTTAGTCAAAAGATGCTTCATCAGATCAAAGGGCCAGTGGGGCCACTCACGGCTGTGGGCGTCAAATACTGCAACCTTGCTTGTCTCGCGCGACATGCAGTCATCGTCATTAACCCCCCCGGCGCCAACACCGTCGCGCAACCCTGTAGGGCCCAATCCCTCCGGCTCCTTCAGCACTGCCCCTACCATTCCAGCTCTGTAGGATTGTCCTGCACATTCCTCTGAATAACCATTTACGACCCACTCAAACAGGATCCCGACCTTGCCTTTGACAGTTAATGGACTAGACCCGCGGGGTCCAGCCCGTCCAATAACGCCTACGCGTCATGTAACGGTACCACCCGTGACTCCTCCAACGCATTCTCTACCCAATCGGGGTCGGAGTGTTCCGGAAGTCTCTTTTCCCCAGCCTACCATACCGTTGCTTGATAATCTACCCATTGGCCTTAAAAGACCGGATAATGGGGCCGAAAAGGCCACCAAGGCACTTTTTGAGATCTTGAGTTACCCGGACGGTGAAATCCCTGTAAGTCTGTGGTGTTAATAACACCAACACCAGACTCACGATAGATGTCTTCCAGGTCTTCGACAAAGATGATAACTCCTGGACGGTGACTCGTTTCGAACAGGTTGCAACCCTAAAACGTGACAGTGGTCCTTGGTGGGATATATTTGGTAGTGGGCTTTCGTGGACCGATGCATATTGTATCCTGTTGGACAGCCAGTGTACGTAGCCGCACCATCATCCTTCTCTTGACCTAACTCGTACTAGTCGTGTTACTCGTGAAAGAAACGAGCCCAACTGGGGAGACCAAGACCAGTCATGCAATCAGGGTAAATGCGGCCACACCTCCTTTTGTCATGACCTCACTCGAACAATCTCTTTGACTAGCCAATCTCGTTGGAGTACTTGCAATTGGCATCTTTTGATGACGAACCGGAAATTCGAAAACAGTCTCTAGGCTTCTTCAAACGAATCGGATCTTGTTGCCGTTCAGCGCCAGAAAAGGAACCAATGTATCCTTTCACAGTATATCATGCCGCGGCAAAGATAACTCGTCGATATACCATTTACACTAAAAAGAAGACGGAGCGCAATAAGTGGAAGGTTGATCTTGAGAAGGCGATTGAGGCACGGAAGTCCCAACAGGCTCCGGGAATGGTACGCTTATTGCAGTTGACTACGTTGACTTCCCAACCGTCTTAAACGGAATGTAGTTATACGAACCCCAGGTTCTCAACGACCGCTTCTTCAGGATACCTCCACGCATCCAGTTCACCCGTGGGATAACCTACACTGGCCGTGTCGCTTGTGCCGCGCTGTTTTGTAGGACGCCTTGACTTGTTTGTGATTGATTATACTCATGGACTTTCAGCGTTTCAACGGGAGGATTACATCGCCATTGGCTGTACCACTGGTATATATGTTAGCAGGCGGGCTGTTGAGTATTGTGAGTTGTCGAAACTCTTCTTGTCTTATCTACAAATTTGGTCGCCCACAGCATTTAAGAAGGTCTTGGAATTCAATGAGCCAAATTCGATAGTGGCCCTTCCAGAATTCAACAAGTTCATTGTCCATTGTGAATTGGCACTGTCTTCATACCCTCTTGATAAGGTCATTCGCGTTTCTCGGGTTGAGGGTGATGCCGTATTCCAGGACCTTGGCGCCTCCGAGGAAAAGTTGGCTCAAAGTGATGGGGATGTTTTATTCCTCAAGGCGGGTCGCCTGGACGATCTAACCGTGGGTAAGCGATTGATGTCGTCCGCTTTTCTTTGTTTCTCATACCCAGGAAGTTATCTATGCGACGAAGACCGAGGAAGGGGTTAAATCGCATGTGCATAAACTGATCCGCCTTGATGGGAACGCGCTGTCCCAGCGAAGTACTTTCCATTGTGTCCGGTTTGTCGTCACATCTTTCAGAAGGGTTGAACACTAATCATTCCTGCAACAGCCGATGTCAATTCCGGAAGACCCCATGACGCAACATTTTTTCTCGATAAAGTGGCTATTTGCACGTCCAAAGCCATTCATTTCGTGGAACCTACAAAGTGAGTTTGTCGTTTTGCTCCTCGGGGGTCGTAAATTGATCGTTTACAAAGCCCCGAAAATCCCCCCCTGAGTCGGTGCCTAAAATCGCAGAAGAAGCACACAAGAAATCGAAGGTGCCGTTTAGGAAAGGAAAGCCAAAGAGATGCACCAAAGGTTGTTCAACTAGTGGCCAAGGCAAACGTCTCGGAATGGTGACGTACGAGAATGATCTCCTTTAGTCTACAACGGTCAGTAACAACTCCCCTTTTGTATGCTCGTTCGTCGTTTGACACCTTTCCAGACCTTGGCTGTTTCGTGGACAAAAAAGGCGACTACGCTCGTTCAAGTTATTTTATTGAGTGGGAGCGCAAAGCCACAGCGTTTGCGCGTCGCGGGTCACACCTTCTGCTGTTCTCGCCGGGATACATCGAAGTCCGCGACATCGCAACGGTCAAGCTGATCCGAATGGTGCCATTTAATGAGCTGCGACCATTACGCTCCGGGATATCGGAAGGGCTATTGCTTATTGCCGTCATGACTGGCGGTACTGAGGACGATGGCAGCCGTACGGAGAAGCTCGTGGAGCTTATATACCGTGGTTATGATTGATACCTGATCTAATGGTTTGCTTGTAGTTACGTAGGATGGATCTCGCTTGGATATGCAACTTTTTAGTGGGAAATGACTCTTGTAGCTTTACTTTTCTTGGGTCTGGGCTGTCGAAATTATTTCCGTATGTGTCTATACTGATGACCCGGGTGGCAGCCCGAATCATATGTTCATGTGTTCACATCTTTCCCTGCGGTTCTCGGCGTATACAGAATCTAAGTGGGTTATACAGTCGTCGATTCTACGGGCACATTCAACAATACAGCCCATCTCTATTCCGTACCGATAACAGGCATGCACCATCGTCACTTTCACCGACCACGATCTCTCCACTCTGTCCCAGCCCTAGTGCGGCATCATTGATAGGTTCTTGGCGAGAGCCACAGCGCGTGCATCCCACGTCCGAACGGTATGGTCAACGGACGGACGACAAAATGACGAGATGTGGTTTTGTTGGGTGGACCAATAGCCCGTAACGGCATCCCAGCCCGATCGCCAGTCTCTGGATGAACCATGGGCCGAAGATCAAGTAGGTGTCGATTAACCATGAGGCCAGTCGCTGTCTCGCGCGTGAAGGAGGTGTGGGATTGAAGAACACGACGAAGGGGTGCGAGCCTCCCATAGTCTGATGGGTTACAAGGACAAGGACTCAAGGAGACGAACCACTGTGGGGGACGCATCGGTCATCGACGAGACCCATGCACGGATCTCCGAGCTGTTGAAGACATGCAAAGGCGTGGTATCGTCAGCTGAAGCTACCGCGTGTCTTGCACCGAATCAATTGGAGCGCCATCTGTACATCACGTCCAGGGATAGGACAGCTATATTCGCCTAGTCACGATTAGCATATATCTGAGGACGCCATCGTCCGAGCTGGGAGCCTATGAGTCATGTGTGCGCTGTACTGTACAGTACGGCGGTCTAACGTAATTCCTCAATTCCTCCCACCGAGTTCGATCCGCCCCAAACACTCTTCAATGTCCGAGCTGGAAGCCTAGTAGCAGATATCGAGAATGGGGGTGACACAGGTATCTTGGCTATTGTTCGTCGCCTTGCTCTTGTTAAATCAATCAATGGGCATAGTATATACCCGCGACCGGCCATCCAAAAGAGAACCTGATTATGGCGATAGCTCATGGCCTCTCTACGCCATGTACACCAATATTTCACAGGAAGATGACAATAACTTGGCTGAACGCTGTCAGAGAGATACAGATGGGACTATGGTTTTTGTGAGTGCTCGTGTCGAACTCCTTGGACTGCGTATACTAACTGGACAATTCAGGCGGGTTTATTTGCTGCCACCGTCGGCGCATTGCTTACAATCTCAATCCAAGACCTCAAGCCAAATCCCAAGATACCTCTGCGTTCTACCTTAAGAACATATACCAGCTTCTCGGCAATCCGAACGCATCTCAAGTGTCCATTTTATCCCCTTTGGCCTCACCGCCCCCGTTCTCTCCGCCTCGATATGCTATCTGGGTGAACTCACTCTGGTTCTTAAGCTTGCTTATCAGTCTTACGGGTGCCACATCGGCTGCTTTAATACAACACTGGGCACATCGGTACATCACTGTCACTCAGCAGCCATGCTATACTCCAGACCAGCGAGCGCGCATCCGTGCATTCTTTGCCAGCCGCCCTTGGGGACAATACGTTTCTTGGAGAAGTGGCCGATCGCCTTTCTACCTACATTTTTCCCTCTTCCTCTTCATGGCTGGATGCGTCATTTATCTTTTCAATACCAATCGTGCTGTCTTCGATGCAGTGGTTTCGTGGATCGCAATTTTCACCACCGTATATATAGTTATTACGTTGGGAGGGACTTTCGTTCCCCACGAGCTACTCTACACACCGTTTTCACCATTACTTTTGCACTCTTTTCTCGGTATATCATATGCAGTATTTCAAGCCTGCTCGTACATAAGACCCCTTGATAACCTCTGCGATGGTGCCAGGAAGCGATATCGTCGCCTGAGCGACCGTTATAGCGAGGGTTTCTTACAGGGTATATGGAAAGTAGCCGAAGAAACTGTTTCAAAACCATCTCCAGAAATCGACGCCTCTATCATTGAGCGGATATTGCTTGCCCTGGATGACGACCACGCACTGGAAGCATTTTTTGACACCATCCCTGGTTTCTGTAACACAAATTTAGTCGACGTGCCTCTACCTTCCCTATCGGAACGAAGTTGCGACAAGCCTTGGAAGGATTCTTGGATCGCACTTTCTCGTCCAATTCGGTCTCCGAATCCGTTAGGAGCGATCGACTTATCACCTGCCTTGATGTGGCCATTGCGGCACTCGAACCCAGTGCAGTTTCACGCCTCCTCGACGACATTTCCGATGGGAGGCGATGGGGTGAAGCGCTGCAATCCGTTGAATTGGGCCACTCTTTGAGACGTTGGGGCCACGGTAAGAATGATTTGATTGACTTACATATACGGAGGATCGTCGCCTGCATCCTAGCCCGCGCTCGGGGACGCGATGATCGCTGGATCATGCTCGCTAAGGACGAACTCGGCGTACCAGATCTTATTTTTCGGGATTACCTTGCGCATGGGGATAGCGCGTCACTTGCCATCTTGATCTACACGATCCGCCAAGCACTTCAAACTCGTCGTTCGCAAGGAGACATCCTGCGATCTCTTCTCCCATTTAACATACACGATACGCTTCCTGCGCTACAGCACGACTTTTGTGCGTTGTGGAATGAAGTCGTCCTAGAAGCCAGGAACGAAGGGGCCGACAAGACTCTAACCGAGGTCCTTCCAGAGATTCGCCATCTTTTCGATGTTTTACATCAAAGGACCGATACTGCCCCCAGTGTGCCATTCACCACTTTTATTGATGATCTCGACTCCACCCTGTGCCAGCTATCGTCGTATCCGTTGTGCAACGCCCCCAGTCATGGTACAGACCAGACCGCTCAAACTCCTGTTCCCGGCATATCCTCTTCACATACGTGCACGACCCAACTGGGCAATTCGCCCAGTTACTGGCCCCACCTTACTTCGCCAGAGAAGCAACGTTTTTTTGCTACTTCACCGGACATTGCCACCCCCTGTACGATGCAAGGCGACACTGACATCTCGTCCAACGCCAACCTTGTACACAGTGCTCCCCAACAAACCAAGGAAACAACCGCCGTCCCTCTCGCCATCGTTCCTGGCCCCTTGTAGCGGTGCCATTCCCGAAGAGCCCCTTCACCCGTAGTATCCGTTGTCATTACTGTAAACCTGATCGTGTCTCGCACTCAGGGTGATCTCCGTATTCATCAGTAACAAAAGCCCTTCGCACACTTCTTTCCAGGTTACTTCCATTTTGGACGCCCGTGCTACCGCAAACATTGGAGCCCAAGTGCGCATAACAATACCGAAGATTTGGACCCTCCTATTCCATGGGGTGCTCTTACCTCACCAACCCAGACAGCGTCCCCTTGCTCCTGCAACCCCCACAAGCACTTTACGGCTTGAGGACCGCCAGCATGGAATAACCAAGTTGTAGTTATGACTTGACTCTCCCAGACAGAGAGGACTATGATAAGTACACGTTGACAAGCCCTGACTTGGTTTGGAACGGTGTGCACGCATTTGGGATGGACACAGCACAATGCTGTGTTTGTATACATCAACTACCTACTGTTAGGGTCACAGCATCCGTTCCAAGTACACTGCCAAGGAGGCTGTTCGAAAGGAATGTTCTGTGTTCAACTTATCTACTCACCGTTCTTTGACGGTAACGGCTACGCCAAGAACCCACGTTAGAAAGACTCGGACTAATTTGTAACAATCATTTTGAAGTTGGGCAATGTCCTTGAACGGCTGAAGAACACCCGTGGACCCCTGAGTTGAAGGCGTTGTACAGCAGGTCGAAAGCGTCGTTGTTTATCTCACAAGCACGCGGACCCGTTTCATGGCCATGTACCCGATCCGTGCTCGCCACCACCTACAGCAATTGCCCTGTATCACACAGCAATTACCCCACAGATCATCCCATGTGGCTGTGGAGTGCTGCAAACTATGGGGTACAGCCTCGATTCACCATATTCATCAAGTGGCCTCGCCCTCTCGAGAGCCCCCTCACTCACCCCCCTTCCTTGTCCCACAGTAAGTTCACTCTCCTGAATATTATTTAACTTAACCCTTACTCACACAGGCCCTCGCATCTAGTTATGCAGACAACGACAACTAATAGCCTTGCTGTGCTAGGTTCGATGCCCCCGCCTCGGGCCACTGCATCATGCGGACTTACCCTACGTCCATATCTGCCTCTAGGCCCTCCTTCAAGCTCTAGCAGTCATTCATGGCCATTTTATTCCCCCCTATCGCCTCCTGATTCTACCGCCGATCGCTCTAGCAGCTGCGCAGGAAGTGACACAGTCACTGACACGATGGCCACAAAATGCGGAGAAATTTGCGAAGCCTTGTTAGACGCGGAAGGCGAGGTCCCTGTAAGTCAGGAGAAACGATAATGGAAAGCTCTGGGCCAACCTCTTTCAGGTCCCCAGACTCTCCACCAAAGATGATGAGATCCGGACCCCGGATCTCTCAAGAATGTTTGCAAGCAAAAAGGTTGGCGGTAAGAGATTGTGGAGATGGGTGTTGTGTGTTGTTAGACAGTTATTGTGACCCGCGATTTTTCTTCTGGCCATTCTCTGGTCCTCTGGATGGGTGCTGATTATCTGCTCCGAGGATTCGGATGCCGATCCTTCATGGTTAGGGTATCCGCAAGAATACGCGAGAGGCGCATCTTAAGAACGACGACTAATACGGGGCTTGCTGGCCCACTGGCAACCGTGTCACTATGCGTATTAAGCGATGATCACGGACACACCTCGAGGGTGTCAGGATCCGGGTGTGCGACCGTCACCGTGACTGGGCCGTGAAGTCCGTGGCAAAATAAAGTGTAGACCCTCACGCCTACGAACTTCGGTCGGAATTATTGTAAGTAGCTGTTCTATTTTCCCTAGCACCGCAGCTGCTCCATTTTCCCTCTCACCGTTATTTGCGCAACCCCCAACCCTCTTATAAATGTGTTGACGCGCTCTTGGGACAGGACCTATACCCAGCGGATCCTAGGCCATACTATTGGCTGAGTTGTGGACCAAGCTAGCAAGCCAACTCGTTCAGGTTAGTATATTGAGTGGCGGCGCAGAGGCACAACGTTTGCGTGTCGCAAGCTACTCCACCTGCTATTCTCGCCCGGATACACTGAAGTACGCAGCATAGAAACCGGTAGCCTGGTCCGAATGGTAGCAGATAATGTGCTGCAACCCTTACCGGTTCGACGGAAGGGTTATTGCTTGTAGCCATCATGGCTGACAGCGCTGAGGACGATGGGAGCCGTACGGAGAAGCTTGTGGGGTTTGTATACCGTGGACATTGATACCTGAACTGATGCTTTGCATGTAACTACCGTAGGATA
Source organism: Russula vinacea (assembly GCA_022376525.1). Lineage (NCBI taxonomy): Eukaryota > Fungi > Basidiomycota > Agaricomycetes > Russulales > Russulaceae > Russula > Russula vinacea. The sequence continues at coordinate 221,783 of WTXL01000021.1, read as the reverse complement.
GGGTAGGATATACAACTTTCTAATGAGAATGATTTTTGTGGCTCTACTTTTCGTTACAATCATTTCCGTATCTCCCCCCTTGTATCGTGAGGTTGAACAATGTAAGATCGATGGCGCGTGCCATGCGGTACTTATTGACCCTCGAAATGACATCAGCGGGATGAGTGAGCTTTATATTTTTGGCATCTTTCCGTGCGGTTCTAGGCGCAAAGATCTATGCAGTTTACACAGTTATCAAACGCACGGGCATATTCAACATCAATCTCGTCTCTCTATTCCGTACCGAATACCAGACATGCACCATCGTCACTTCCACTGACCACGATTTCCCCACCCTGTCCCAGTGCGGCACCATTGATAGGTTCTTGGTGTCCTTTGTGCTCCCGGACGAGAATCCCAGCGCGCGCATCCCACGTCCGAAGGGTATGGTCAGCAGACGACGAAATGACAAGATGTGGTTTTGTCGGGTGGGCCAATAGGCCCGTAACGGCGTCCTGTGAACCAACGTCATTCAATCAGCATCAAAAAAATCAAACGGAAAAAGACTAGCAGGCGGGCCAAGTCGAAGAAAAGCGGCTTACTTTGTGTTCGAGTGTCGTGCGCAACCGATTCGTTTTGAGATCCCAGATGCACACCTTGCCGTCCGTCGCACCAGTGACGACCGTGTTTGCGCTGGCCGTGCCGTCGACGACACTACCGACAATGTTGACAAAGCAACGGCTTCTACGCTCTCGCCGTCCGTGTGGCCGCCAGGGCCGAGATGACCTCGCCCTTGCTCAGGCTGACGACGCGGACGCCGCCTTCTGCGCCGCCGACGACGGCGATGGTCGAAGCGGGGTTTACGGCGAGCGAGGTGATGCCGCCCAGGTTGAACCGGGCGTCGGTTCCTGTTAGCTTGAAAAGTGGGGTCGGCGAGCGCGGGTCCCAGTAGATGAAGGTGTTGTCGGCGCATGCGGTTACGATGCGTTTGCCTAGAGATGGTTTTGGTGCCACGCGGTAAGTTATGTCTGGCTCTTTCTGCTCACCGTCTGGCGTAAACTCTCCGCACTGGACAGACCCCGTGTGGCCGGCGAATACTTGCATGGTATTACCGGATGGCACTGTGACGAGACTTTGAGCCGTTCAACTTGGCGGCGGAGTGACATGTGCTTACGCTGCCATAACCAGACTGTACTGTCATTAGAGCCAGCGAGCAAGACTGGGCCTTTGGGGTGCCACGCAGCCACTACACACAGGATCGGAACGGTTAGTCTCCACACATGCAAGGTACAAAACAGTGGGAGTGCGTACGATCACTTCGTCAGGACCTTGCAGCTCGGTCAAAAACTCCCAGGTCTTGTAATCCTCCTTTCCGACTCTTCTCCACACTCTGACCTTACCGTCCATGCCGCCCGTCGAGACCATCTCACCATCCGAACTGAATCCCACCGCACTCACGCTGTCAGTATGGCCCGTGAGCTTCACGATGATCTCGCCGTCTGTAACATCCCAGATGTAGCCAGCATCGTCGCCGCCGCCGGATACCGCTAAGCTTGTAGTGGGATGTGCGGAAACAGTATAGACAGGTCCCTCGTGGCCAGAGAAATGCTGGATAGAGTTGTCCTCCCATATGACTTCTCCTTCGACCCCACCAGCGTCATCGTCCTCATCCATGGGCTCATCACCTTGATCGATCTCGGCAAATACATCATCTTGCTCTATGAACTCTTCCTCGTCTTGTTCCGCGTGTGTTGGCTGGTCTGTGGTAGCCATGTGTAGAGGGGAAGGGATGTTATGATACGCGAATGAGTATTAAAGGGAAGTTTTATAGTAGAAGAGAGCTTGCGTCAGTGCTGAGTCAACAGCAACATTTATTGAAGGAGTGCCTATGCTGCAGCACAGTCAGCTCTGGCAGCGCATGGCACACAGATAGGCCAGGATCGCCTAACCGCATTACTCTAGCAGCTCCTGACACGCGAAAAGGCCACGTTGACCACTCTGCACCGCTGATGTAATACCTCTTTCTTATAAACACTTTGTCTTTTTTCTTCGAACTGCACACACACCTCATGAAGTTTTTATCATCAATTTTTTCGTTTCTCTCCTTGCTGGAGCTCTCGCCTCTAATGTCCTCGAACTAGATCCGAGCAATTTCGACAGCGTCGTAGGACAGGGCAAACCTGGACTGGTTGAATTGTGCGCGTCTCTCTTTGACCTACTATTGTGTAGTTGTTGATGTCACCCCAGCTTTGCACCTTGGTGGTATGTCCCTTCCATCTGGTCATGAAATCACTCTCTTAGACGTTCGTTACTGTAAATCAGCGGTCACTGCAAAGTAAGATTTACGATGGGGCTTTGGTCTCGCTTGCTCAGGAGGTTGTCACACAGAACCTTGCTCCTATCTATGAGCAAGTAGCGGATGCATTCAGCCATGCAAAGGACAAGGTCATTGTAGCAAAGGTCGATGCTGACGGTGCTGGAAAGCCGTTGGGACAGAAGTACGGTGTTACTGGCTTTCCTAGTGCGTGGACCTCCAACGCGTCTCGTCTTCACAAATCTGATGGTCACAGCTTTGAAGTGGTTTGACCCTCAAGGGTCTATTTCAGAATACGAAGGTGGTCGGGATCTCGACTCTTTGGTAGAATTGTGCGTCACTTGATTTTCGGCGCCTCGAACGTGTTCTCATGCGCGCTGAAATAACGCGTTTGCCAGCATTGCAAAAAAGTCTGGCGTCAAGTCGAACATCAAGCCCCCTCCCCCTCCTGCGACGGCTATCCTCGATATCCACACATTCGACGACGTTGTCCTCGTAAGCAACTTGGTGCCCTTCATGTGTCCCGTTCCTGACTTGGGTTCTCATAGAACAAAGACCATGATACAATTGTCGCGTTCACGGCGCCTTGGTGCGGCCACTGCAAGAGTCTGAAGCCCACGTACGAGAAAGGTAGACACCACTCTTCTGATCGCCTACCGTCTGTTTACGCTTTACGTAGTTGCTCAGGACTTCCTTCCCGAAACCAAAGTACATTACATTCGCTAGCCGTCCACCATTCCGATGTTGATATGCCTTTCAGTGTATTGTTGCCAACGTTGACGCTGATTCCGAGGTCAATCGCCCTCTCGCTGTCAAATACGGCGTCCAGTCTTTCCCTACGATCAAGTTCTTCCCTAAGGGGGGCGAGCCTATCGCCTATGAAGGTGGCCGTCAGGAGGCAGACTTTGTCCAGTTCTTGAACGAAAAGTGTGGCACCTACCGTGCTGTGGGCGGTGGTCTGAATGACCAGGTGTGTGCTGATGGCTCTCTTATCAAGCCATGAGTAACCAGTTTGCTCAGGCTGGCCGTACTCCTGAATTCGATGCGCTGGCTAGCAAATTTTTCACTGCTACTGGCGCTGCGCGCGATGCCATATATAAGGAAGCGTCCGCCCTTGCTGCGGAAGCCGGTCCTATTGCCGCTCACTACCTGCGGGTGATGGAGAAGACCATCTCTGGAACGGAGGATCATATCGCGAAGGAATCGAAGCGGTACGTGTACTCTTTTTTGTCACTCGATTTCCGTTTTTATCGTGTATCACAGCCTCGCATCGATCCTACAAAAGCGAGTATTGGCATCTGCAAAACTTGATGAAATTAAGATGAAGGCGAACGTGCTCGCAGCATTTGCCGCGGAGAAGGTGGCGGAAGCAAAGGATACGATTGAGCGTGCGATTGAGGAATTGTAGCCTGAATCGTGTATGTGGTGAACATAGCCTATCCTAATTATGACTCCCGTCCGTTGATACCAACTGGGGCAAATGGCGCGCCACCCACTATTGAAATATTCAACGGGGCTTTAACACGGCTGGCGCTTCCCGCACCCAGGCCAGTTGAAATCAATGCCTTTCTGTATTAAAGCTTCGGGCAATAACTCCTCTCGTTCTTCATCGCTGTCACCACGTAGTACTCCCACCTCAGTCCGCCGATTCAGAATGCCCGATCCCGTTGTATCAATTCAGGCCAAAAGGTTTTCATCGGGCCAATGGAAATACGCTCCGCAAGCTCCTCACGATAACAGCCTCCCTACCTCGCTAAATCTCATCACATGGAACATCGATTTTGCCACGCCTGAGGCCGCTCGGCGCCTTACAGCCGCACTGGACTATCTTCAATTTAACGCATTCCCGGAGCAACGGGGGGGCAAGCCGCCGCATTGCCTGATCCTGCTCCAAGAGATCAACATCGATGCTTTCGACACGCTACTCGCACATCCGTGGGTCCAGGAGTGGTTCAGGGTTGTGCCGGGTAGCGCCGAGGCGGGCTGGCCAAAGGGCGCGTGGTATGGGACGGTCACGCTGGTCCATGCCCCGCTCGCAAAATCGGTGTGCGTCCACTTCGAGGAGAGCTGGATGCAGAGGAATGCGCTCGTGACGGACATCACGGTGAGCGGGCGCAACGTCCTGCGGGTGGTCAACACGCACCTCGAGTCGCTTCCGATGGGCATGCCGTTGCGCGTGAAGCAGATGGGCGCGATCGCGGGCATGTTGAAGGAGAAGGCGGGCACGCTGGTCGGCGGGATCGCGTGCGGGGATATGAATGCGATTTCGCCGGAAGACACCACGCTTGCGGAGAAGAATGGCTTGCTGGACGCTTGGGAGCGGGGCGGCGGCGGCGGCGGCAGCAGGCGGGAGGGGGACGAGGCGGAGGGGACGACGTGGGGGTATCAGCCGAGGTCGCAGTATCCGCCTGGGAGGCTGGATAAGATTTTGTATACGGAGAGCGAGGCTTTTGAGATTAGGGACGTGAGGAGGATCGCGGTGGACTTGAAGATGTCTGGAGGTGATTGGGTCAGCGACCACTACGGGTTGGCGTGCCGCGTTGAGGTTAAACATGATTGACGGCCTGCGTGCATGCATGCCTTGTGCTTTTACTATCTGGATGTTACTTGTTGTCAGTGGGTACATAAACGGTGCTAGCCTGAACAAATTCAGACTAAGGGAGGGCCCGAAACTGGCCGAGTAGGCACGCCAATAGTCGGGATGCGAGGCACAGACTCATGTGCCCGGTGAAGGGAATTAGAACGGAAGAATTGTTCAATATATCTTTACGTGGTGCGATCGCAGACAGACATGCAGGCGTCCATGCAGGCCAACTTGCGGCGAGGCAGATAGCTTACACGTGGATATCATCCTTTCCAAATTCCAGACGGAAATCTCATGAGATTGTAAAATCAAATCATGTAAAATCAAATCTATTGGTGTCACGGGTGCCGAACAGGGCTCCGATCATCGTTAATTTGTTATCCGCACTAACCACCACTTGGTCCGATACGTAACGTGAACTGTCCGACGACGACAGTGAGCATACCATCTGAGCCCCAGGGGGTTCCCGGTCGCACCAGGTCTCGGATACGGGAGGTATGCAACGCAGGGTGGCGAATCGGCAGTGGACCACGGGACCATGGGGCTAAGGGGCGGTTGCCACGGTGGAGCACATCGGCGACAGGACACGTTTTATTTAGTAACACGTTGACAAATAAGGGACGCCATATAAAAATCGAACGTTCATGCCGTTCCCACCTTTTTCCATCGCTGTTTTCCCCCACCTGCAGCCTAGCACCACCTAAGCCTCTTCCTGTTGCTGTCCCTTGTGGCTTTGGTAGCTCTCGCGATGAACACTTATCTTTTTTCCGTCCTCACTGCCATCCTCTTTGTGACCGGGGTATCTGCCCAGCTGGTTTGCAACACGCCGTCAGTTTTGTTCTCCCCCCCCCAGTTATGTGCATCTCCTCAACTCGTTCTTTAGAACGAATGTGCTTTCTTGCACGCCTCTTCAGGTTACCTGGAGTGGTGGACAAGGTGTGTTTTCCTTCTTCGTTTCTCGAAAGCCGTCAACTCACGCTTGCCATTAGCCCTTACACTCTTGTACGTATAATCTCTCGTTTCTTTGTTTCGAGTTGTCGCTCAAGTTCTATCTCTTCAATAATATGTAGAGGTTAGTAGTCAACCATGCGTATCATTGCTTCTATTCTCATGCCTTGCCTCTACTTTTAGCGTTCATGATGGTAACAACCCCAGTACCCCGCCTTGCTCACTTTCACCAACCTGACTGGCGGCTCCTACACTTGGAGTAGCGTGACTTTTGCTCCCAGTTCGTGACCCGACCGGCTCGATGAACCAACTTCTTATACATAATCGATAACAGATACTCTGCTCGACCTCAGTCTCCGTGATAACACGGGTTTAATCTCACAAACTGCTGTTTTCACGGTTCAGACAGGTATGTAATGCTTTATTTGATAAATCAGATTTCTCATGTATAGTTCAGGAAGCACAAGCTGCTTGAATGGAACGACCACAGCCCCCAGCACCGTGGTCGCTAGCACTCCAGCTTCAGGAGCAACCACAAACGCCAATACTCCTGCGACGACTGGGACGACTGGGACGACCAACCAAAACAAGCCTACATCGAGTGCATCTGGGTCTGGGTCTTCTTCGTATGTTTTCTGTGACTATCTGAGACCATAACTAATTCGCATTACAGTTCGCCGAAGTCTTCCGGAAATGCTGCAATGTCTAACGACATCTCTTATGGTATGGCCGGTGTTCTCGGGGCGGTCGTTGCTGCCATATTTGTCTGAACCGTATGAGACTGTTCAAAAGCAGACATTTGTCAGTACGAGGTGCTATCTTGGACTGACTGTGATAGTGGACAGCTACGCGTTTCTGGACTTCCTCAACAGACCTTTCTTTTGGTTGTTGCTTTGCTCCCATCTTTGCTCCTGTCTCCAACTCGAAGCGAGACATTTATTTCATGATTTAGTTTCTTCGCATCCTGATACCATTACGTAGTTTGCGTTATAAATCTCGCAGTGTTGATTCCTGATGACTCCTTAACTCTTATGTGCGTTCATACCTGCGTACGCAATTACTTACACACTTGATGATTACGCTTGGAAAAGGGTCTGATTTTATTGGTCGCCTTAACAACTTCCCGTAAAGGAACTGGCGAGCGTGTATGTCGGGTTGTCAAGTCAGGTTTACACGGTTACGGCCGACTGGGAAGTACGGAACAATTATGATCGTTCGAAACAAGGAATCGGGATGCATGGTTCAAATCAAATATGGCGTCATTGTTGAATGTTGCTGTCCTACGTAGCGTAGAGTAAATTGTCTTAAAAAGCTCTCATGACATGAAGGTCATGCGTTCAGCGGTGCCACGACGTGCGACGTGGTATAAAACAAGGTATAAAAGGTGAGTTCTAAAGTGTTCACGTACGCGTTGGTGACCATTGGACAGCCTACCACAGTCGACTTCCGAAGGCAGGAGGTGTAGCAACCGGAGCGGTCTCTTGAGTCTTGGCGTTTACGAAGAATTTGAAGGGGTCGGAATCTGCGTTAACCTTCTATCCAGTTTTGTTGTCGGATGGGGATCAATGAAGTTGCCCCGTACCCGTGGAAGACCGAATTGTAATGTTTACAGTACAGTTACGATAATCGCCACGCCCACGGAGTTGTACCTTCGCGGCGAACGGACGAAACGGCCATTACCCGTCAATTGAATGCTATATGCTATAGACGCCAACTGTAAGATTTAGAACTTTGATAGTGTTAGACGAGCAACCTACTGGTATGTCTCATCACTGCCGTCCAGCTATCGAAGCTCACGACGTCTAGATTCAAGAACGTGACGTGGTACAGCGGAGTGGGCAAGACTTGCAGCAGAGCCGCACACTAAACCGAAGAGATATTCCGGAGTCCATTCATCCATATATAAAATATAAAAGAAGACGCCTCAAAGTTGACCTTGGATACCCGAAGTGACCCGTACCACCGAGTACTAGTGTCGCGATAATCAACTTTTGGAGGCTGATTGTGTCAGGTTGGGAGGGGGACTGAGACACGACCCAGGCAGGCGAGAGAAGAAGAGAGAAAGATGACCCCCTAAAATAACAGTGGAGAACCGCGAGTCCGTGACAGAGAAAACCACATCAGTAATAAATTGCAAAATGTTCGAAGACCGCTCGCAGGAGTCGAGGAATTGGGGCGGCTTGGGTTGGCTCGGCTCGAGACCTACCTTGTTGTCATGTGTCGGCGAATGACCACAAAATGGAGCAGAACTACTGCACTGGAAGAAATCGGATCATGGACCCACGCAGCGTGAGTGCAGGAAGAATGGTACAACAGCACAGCAACCCTACATGTACGAAGTGCAATCCTTTACCGAGGTTTGGGGTAGTCTTGCGTAGTAGTACCAGTGAACCAGTGATCGTAGGTGAGGACATTTCGAGCATTCGCATCAATTGTGAAACTTTCTTCGTTAGCGTGGAGGTTCCATGGAGTGGTCTTCCAACGAGGACAGATTAGCGCAGCATCAGTGATGCAATCAGTGCCGACGTGGTGCATCAGGTGATCGTCTGGTGGACGGTACTAGCCTCCTGTCTTGCGTCCTTGTTATAGGACCCAGAAGCTGCCCGGTCTGTAAACACCACCGCACACAGCGAGAGAAGAGCTAGACAATGCCGCGGAGACCCAAGGGATGGCTGCAGCGTCGGACTGTTGCGAGAGCGCGCATCAATGCACTGTACCGTCTCCTGGGGAGCGACGGAGACTCGGATACGGCGTGGATCTGAAGAATGAATCATGTGATACATAAAAATTGTACACTGACCAGAAGCACAACGAGATCATCTCTGTATGTCCCCGAGCGAGTCGTTGCTTCCGAAGGGCGAAGGACCAATTCGTCGTGAAGCTGAAATTTTCCATGACAATTCCATATTCCGCAGCTCTCGCTCCGCAGCTCTCGCCTAGGAAAGACGGTTACAATACCCCCCAAAGGCAAATCCGATAATGCTCCTGGGGATCCAGATCTAAGGGACAAAGAACTTACTTGGTAATTAAGCCATATGTTCACAAGTGTTGGGCTCGCCTCCTGTATGCGGACAGAGAAGGGAGGGGGAGGGGCTGATGAGGACACAGGCGTCTAGTGCCTAACCACAGGCTCAGGCCGGTAGGGTGGCTAACGAAGGTCGAACATACCGGCTTGTGGGCGCTGGCTCAGCTATCATTTACGGTTGATTTTGAGGAAACAGGCCAAATCCTGCTCGAGTGGTCTGTTGATCTCTTCAATGACTCGTACAACATACGATGAGCTGATACAAGGGCTAGATAGCTGCGATTGTACTTCAACAGTGTTCCCGAACGGTTCGTGTCGTCGTCACAAAGATATGCCACCATGACAAGTGGGTAATGTGGTCCATCTGAAGGCCAGGGTCGCTCGATCCTGGACGTCCGGATGCTAGTAAATTGCCGAGAAGTGTTGAAGAAAGCGCCATCAGGTTGTGTACAACATGGTGGGACCTCGTCCTGATATGATAATGAGATGCAGGAAAGCCCGAGAATGGGGGAAAAGGGATCTCCAATGAATGAATGAGCAGACACCAGGAATACAACACACTCAACAGAGCACCACATTGGGGTTACGGCGGTGTGCTAAGTTATTATCTGATCAGAATGGTCGCGTGCGCATGAATAGAGTTTCGATACGGTCTAACGCCTCACAGGTCCTACGACCCACATGATATATCCGTACCACATAGGTTCGTTGTAGGTTATAGTCCAAAACCCCGTGGGTTATGAAGGTTCGACAGCCGTATCATGGTCCGGCCTGGCCTTCCCCGTAATTGAACACATGGACCAGACAGACACGTGTAGCGCCGAGGTTCGGTAGAATCGACGCTTGGAAAGAACAGACCTGCTGGTTGTGCGCGGTGAGAACACCAGAAGACTGCGCGCGATCCGCGTACTACCCCATAAAGGGAGTAGAGTCTGGATCCTCCTCATTTGATGCTTTCATCGGCTGATGCATGGGCGACTGGCGAAGGAAGTGTAGAAATGTTGAGATCACGGTGTCCAGACGCCTCGTGTGTTCACGCCAAACGCCAACCCAAAAATAGTGGATCCAATGTCGGAGATTTCCGGATGTCAACCTGTATCACCAAGTTTGCCCCGGGGAAACCCATTGAACGGAGAACGGAGCAGGCCCAGGAGATGGGGTTGGGGTATATGGTTGGTTTGGAAGGTGCCAATCCAAACTTTCCAGACTAGTACAACCGCCGCTGCGATCGATATAGCGCTTAGTACCAGCAAGGCCGCGGGAAGAAGCCCGAGAGGAGTTGGTCATTTGAGTACAAATCGATATACTCGTGTGTATCCGCACCGCATTCATTTGGCATGCTGATCCTTCAGGTACAGTATCCTCGTCAGGACATGAGCTTGATCACTGCTTGATCTTTTGCGCTTAACCCACATTGGTTGATCCGATTTATGTGCGCGTGTCGACGCCGCCAGGTTCAAGTCTCTGCCGCGGAAATGATTGCTTCGACTGGAATGCGCTACTTCTCTATGTGGAGAATCGCATCGTTCCCGCTAGTCGGTCCTCGTGTACGGTTCTACGTTCAAGTTGGCGTGCAACCGAGGCTTGCTGTTGGCATCTAACGAAACACTGCGCATAGTTTGAACTTGAAAAATAGGGTTCAAACACTACCACAATCTTCGAGGGCAGACGACAGAATCTAGGTCCATCACTACTTGCGTGTGACCATTGGTATGACGTATCACAGGACGTCTACGATGTCCGCGGGCAAAGCCAGCCAACCTTTTATCCCGTCTGTATTTTCGTCAAGGTGCCACCAATATTTGAGTACTTCATGGGGTTTTCCCGCTTTCCTCGTCTCTTGTTGGCCCCCTTTTCAGCCATCTGTTTCCTCTCCTCTCCGGTTCTTCTCTTTCTTCCGAGCCAGATTCGAAAAAATGGCCTTCTCTGTCTCTGACGCCTCTCCTGCTAGTAGTGCAATCCATGCGGGTCCATGGTGGAGACATCGCGGTGCGTATTAATTCTCCCATCGTTTACTTGCATCTTGACACGACTCCGTCTGAGAGGCGTCCTGCGTTTGAATTTCTATCTCTTCCTTCCACTGCTCACAGGTGCATCAATGGTTACAACTCATCTCTTGTCAATGGTTGGAACTTCCACATTCGTCAATGCCTCCGATGTGTCTGATGTGCTCCCGACAGGCTTGCAGATTCTCCCAGCATGGCGGCACCAGTTTCTCAGTCCACATGGAAAGACGCTAGGTATTCCCTATTTATCGTGCGTATTGAGGTGAAGAGCTCACCTGTAGTAGGCATGATCAGCTCAGCCCAGATAATAGGTAGCCTATTAGTACGTCGCAACATTGATGGCGCCAACCTTGGCCTTTGACGTGTTTGGTTCTACAAGGGCCTCCCTTTGGCTACCTTTTTTTCAGACCGGATCGGTCGACGGCTGAGTCTGGTCGTGGGAGCTATCTTGATGCTTGGTGGTGTAGCATTACAAGCGGTTGCATCAACGGTCGGCGTATTTGTTGCAGCACGACTGCTTGGTAAGGCAAACTGCAGCTGGTAGCACATTCCGCGATATTTAGCGATACCTCCTTTAGTCGGCGCTGGGCTCATATTTGGCACTATTGCCGCACCTTTGCTGATTACAGAGCTTGCTTATCCCACGCAGGTGAGTTACTGCCGTTCTCTGTAAGATGTAGCTAACGACGTGGTTCTATTTCTAGCGTGACAAAGTTACTTGGCTGTATAATACAATGTGGTATGTGGGGAGCATTCTCGGTGCGTGACTTGTTCGTAACCTCAGACTCATCCTTACGTCGTCTAGCTGCATGGACCGTCCTTGTAGCTTATGATACCGCTCTCAATCCAACCTGGTCGTGGCAAGCCCCGGTAATCGGCCAAGCCGTGGGCCCCCTTCTACAAATAGTCCTGATTTGGTAGGTCTTCCTTTCCCTTTTGCTATACATCAGCGTTGTTTAGCTTCTCTCACGATAGGTTTGTCCCTGAAAGCCCTAGGTGGCTTATCTCACAAGGCTTGGTGAGCCTTTTTCTCTTCCGTTTCCACCGATATATCGTCGAACAACATCCAAATACAGGAGAGCGAGGCTTTACGAATACTTGCTCGCTTCCACACCATCGGATTCGATGAGCAAGACCCTTTAGTCCAATACGAGGTGACACAGATTAGAAAGGCTTTGAGAATGGAGGCAAAAAGCAACAAAACGCTTCATTTGCTACCTTATTTGCCACACCAGGAAACAGAAAGCGCATGCGAATTGTCCTGGGCATCGCATTTTTCTCTCAATGGAGGTAATGCCTTGACACCGTTCTTTAAGGTCACCGTGCTCATTCATGCCTTCGAACAGTGGGAATGGGCTACTATCGCACTATATCAATCTGGTGCTGGAGAGCATCGACATCACCAACACGAGGAAGAAGGCGACAATCAATGGGTGCCTGCAGGTATGCTATTATGCCTTCAACCTCGGCTGTAATGTATAATTGAGTTTCCAGATCTGGAACCTTGTTGCCGCTGTGACTGGAGCTCTTCTCGTCCGTAATCTCGGTCGAAGGACGCTATTCATAGTCTCTAATGCTGGAATGCTCACATGTCAGCATTTCGATCATTCACCACGATGGCATGCTAAAGACATCGTGTACAGCATTTTCGGTGTGGACCCTCACCACGTCCCTCTTTCATACGAATTCTATGACAATAGCTGCCAACGGTTGGCCAGAATCGCCTTATAATCGTACGCTCCTGACTATTTTCTTATCCCACAGTTACCATTCCATTCATTTTGGTATTCTATCTATTCTATGATTGGCTTATACGCCAATGCTTGTCGCATACACGTTGGAAATTCTCCCATTCCACATACGAGCAAAGGGTTTGCGCTCATGGTTTGTTATGTTACCCATCGCTCTCGTGCCGTCTTGCTTACGATTCCCAAAGAATTTAGTTGTATCGTTATCACTGGCATTCTCCCAGTTAGTGGATCCTTGGGCCTTCGATGTGATTGGTTGGAGATATGTAAGTCTAAGTCTTACCTCGGAGCTTTCTGGTCTCATCGATCATAGTATCTCGTCTACTGTGGATGGTTGGGCTTTGAATTGGTCTTTGTTGTCTTGTTCATAGTGGAGACACGAGGGCGGACCGTAGAAGAAACTGCTGCACTCTTCGATGGGGCGGATAAAACTGACTCCCTGGCTCAGATGAGCAGGGAAGGCGCCGTTATAGCCATACGGCGCCTGTCAATGTCGGACGACGACGACGACGACGACTTTTTTTACCCTGGCAAGATACGCGAACTTGAGTCCTACCAGCTACGACGTCCCCAGCTCATCCTGGCGAGAGATCAATTGGACACACGAGGGCGGAGATGAGATGTTTTCGTTCCAGGGCGAATTTGAGATATATATCGTGACCATAGGTTTTTTGTTTATTGCTGTAGGTACAACGGGCTGATAATGCTACTGCTGTAGACGTCGAAAACCAGCATTTCGCGACGGCGCAGTTGTTCACCGTGCCGCCGGAATGTACGGAATCCATACTTCAAGTGAGCCAGGCCTGCACGTGAACGTACCCCATCCGTCGGCATTCGTTTTAACGCGACTATTGGGTTCAAACAATCCAGTATATTCCGTGTTGATGCGGCGCTTCAAGCCCATCTCATCATTAGAAGGGCATTGTACATCTGGTTGGAAGCTTCTTACCTCACCGACTTTCATTCGTATGTAACGCCGTGGTTCGGCAGTGATCCTATAAGATAGGGCCTTAACAAAGGGGCGCATGTCTGTCATTCGAACGAACCTTGTCCTTTCGTTGCTCTTTGAAACGAGCACAACACAACCGCTGTGGGAAGCATCACCCATGCGAACAAATCCGATACAGTATGGATGATCAAAGTAATCTTGTGAGGGTCCATATGCGAAATTCTTTCGGGCGCTCATAAGCAGTCGGAGACCCTGCGCAGTTAGCGCATCATAGCATTCACTCGGATACAGGTCGCCATAAAAAACGCAGCTGTAGGTGCGTCGTCAGCAGATTGTTTTTCGGAAGGATAGGGGAACGGACGGGTGACCCCGGCACGTAAGAGGATTATGGCGTAGGCTTGTAGCTTGAAGGAAGCATTGACCTAGCTGAGCTTGAGTCAACAACATAATAAGAGTGACGGTCGCATACCCAACTCTCCAGAGATTGTCCAATTTGCTAGCGCAGGATAAGATTAGCCTTCATTTCCTGGCTTGCTTACATGTGGATTACCGTGCTGTCCAAGTGCCAGTGAGTAGGAGAATGGTGCAAGGGGTGTGCCTACTGACTCATGATTATCGACAAAGGTCACTGCATCATTGGGACGGGCTTTCAACAGCGTATTGTCCAGAATACGTCGCAAATCGTACCGTCTTCTACTGGCATGGTAAAAGTTGTCGTGTAGCGGAACATCGAAAAACGCTGTCTGGAAACCGTTACTCAAGGAAGGAATGGAGAGGCTGAGCATAAAATGTATACCTGGCCTTCGAATGCCTCGACCCACGAGAGGACCCGTGGTAGACTGCGCACACGAGGATCAGCACCTTCCCCTAGGACGGAGGCAGATACATGCTGACATCGGTGACCAGTACTCCGCTACCATGAACGCGCGCGACCTGCCGTCACGCGTACGCACTTTCTTGATCTACGTAGTGACCCCATCAATACGACAGGGAGTGCGATGACGGCTGTTTTGGGGGACACTCACCCACTGCAGAAGAAATTTGCGGTCGATGTGCTTGATGGCATCGAGACGGAAGCCGGCTCCGCCTGTGGTCTGGCCCGTTGTCCATCAACGGATCAAGGTGTGGGTGGAATAGAAGCAAAATACATTCAAAACCCACTCTGACCAGTTGTGCATATCTGCCTGGACATCGGGATGCCGAAAGTCGACCTACAACCTGAGTCAACCAATGGCCGGTTGATGACGTGACGAACAGTCCCACATCTGCACCGAGCAAGTAGTCATAGTTTCCGAGTTCGTTGTCTACGTTGGGAGACCAGCCCTTGTGTCCCTTCCCTACAAACTGGTATATTCCCCGCTTCTGCGTGCGCTGATCCCAGTCTATACCTGCGAGATGGCGACAATCACTCGGAGAGTTTGGTGAGTCCAGGGAAGTATCTACCGGTAAAGTGTTCTTGAGTCCAACGGAACCTGCTGTACTAAGGATAATGTAAACCCTGAGAGTTATGCCTCGCGGTCAAATCCGCTCACTTTACCGCCTCGAGACCTGAAGTTGAAGACTGTCCATGCCTGCGACGATATAGCTTCAACAAGATCATTAGTACATTAACCGTAATTACCTCAATTTTCTTGACAGGCCCGATTTTTTTTAACCGGTTGGAGTTGTCGACGGGGATTGCATCGACAATCTCGGTCTTATCGGCGCCGGTTTTATGCTTGGGGGTGTTGAAGGGCCAAATTATCATGCTAAAAGCGGACTCACATTGAGTACAGCATCAATCAAGACATCTATGCCGTGTCGTTTTGCGACAGATATCGCTCTGAGGAGCTCATCCTTGGTACCCCACCGAGTGCTAGTCATCCCTTTCTGGTGAAATTCACCTAAATCCCACTGTGATAAAATACCGCTAAGAACAGCCAGCTCAGGTGAAGATTGGCGAAATTTACTAAATCGTATGCATCGTATCCCTCTGATTTCTGGTGGCTCCCTTTATTGGGCGGGGGCAACCAAACCTGGGTGACACCAAGTTCGGCCAGCTGTGGAACCTCGCTTTCGAAATGCTTCCACCAGCTCATGTCAGGTTGAGCGCAATCCCACGTGTAGAATTGGATCTTTGGGGATTAAATAAGAGAGCACACTCCAAAACTGACAGCTTTACCATGAGAGCATTTTCAGCGTTGTTACCAGGGCCCAGCGACATCCAGGTCAGGGCACCAGGAGTATTTTGACCCATTTGAGACCGCTTTGAAGGCATCTTCCAACGCGCAATGCACGTCTGAAGGTTTCGGCAGGCGTTCGAGCACCGCCGGCAATCGCCGTCGTTCTTGCTATAAACTTGTTTTGTCATCAACTGCTCCTCTCACCGTTACGTGCACTACACCATTCGGACCCTTTGCTGGCGACTAGTGCTAGATCATGGGGTGGTGAAGTGCACCATATAAATGGGCCTCTTTAATCGCTCTAGTCACGCTGATCTACGTAGACGAGAGTTTCATGATGTGGCTACAGGACACGATGTTACAAATATGACCAAATAAAGTGGAGTCACGGTGTTTTTGGCGTGTTCCTTCGTTGCTTCGTCCCATTACATTAGCATGGAAGAAAGTATCAGCCTTGAGGAAACAAATAAGATACGTATTTCGCTCGGCCTCAAACCCCTCACAGATGACTCTACGCCTGCCGACGACAAGGAGAAGCAGGCTGAGACCAACTATGCGAAGCAGCGCGAGGCGGAGGCGAAACAACGCGACACAAAGTATGTCCTTGTCATCCTCTAACTCATCGTCGAATTGATTGTACTCTCTGTGCTCTAGACGAATCCAGGATCGCATTGCCAAGTGAGTGTTATTTCTCTGAGCTGTCCCTGCCATTACTTCTACTTTGGAGTTTCAGGGGGCCTGCTATTGGGTGATGAGCTTGCTCATGCAATGTTGGCAGGGTGAGAAACAAGCGAGAGCTCAATGCGTCTCTCCGAGGATCTACTTTGGGTGACGCCGATGCGGACACAGACGATGCCCTCAAATGGATAAAAAAGAGCAAGAAGAGGGAGAAGGAGCTTGCGAAGAAGCGGCAGGCCGAGCTTGAAAGCATGGACAAGGTCTTTCAGGAGGAATATACCGAGAGTGGGTTTAAATCTCATCTAGTTCTCTCCATGCCTCTGACATCAATCTGTCGCAGAGGACTTGGAGGGTTTGAAAGTTAGCCACGACCTCAGTCAACTTGAGGATGGTGAATCCCACATACTTACCTTGAAAGACAGCCGCATCCTTGATGGCGAAGGTAACGCATGTTATCCCTTTTTCCTCGCCTGTCCAGCTTACCTCCTTTCTTTCAGACGATGAACTTCAGAACGTGGAGATGGCTGAGGCTGAGAGAACGAAACAGCGGAATGAGCTTAAGATCAAGAAGCGAGACTATACCGGTTACGACGATGATGAATTCGTTGAGGGACGCGAAGGCATGAAGAAGCGTCTGTTATCGAAGTACGATGAATTTTTAGAAGGACCCAAAGAAACAGTGAGTAGTATCGAGTCTATCCTCTCCCACTTCATTCACATGGTGTTTTAGGGCTTTCGACTTGGTGGTTCAGACCTCCTCTCAAGTGTCCCTAGTACACGAACAGAGGGGGAGGAGCAAGCTGCCGCACCGGTTAACAGGGCATTACTCTCTATAGATTATACCAGTACGATGCTACTCAGTTTGCATGAACCATTACTAACTGGCAGTCCAGAAAACATTGAGTCTTCTGATTATCTTCAAAAAGGCGATACTGGTTTCAAGAAACCGAAAGTATGATTTTCCCCCATCCCCTTCACGCGTTTCTCACCCATTCAACAGACAAAGAAAAAGCGCCAATCACGAAGGGTCGTTGAAGACTCCGACATCATCCCTGTTGGAGATCAAATGGAAATAGACGTCAAGCCAGTTGTCCCTCGTGTTCGTGATCTCGACGCGAATTTTGTCGATGACGATGAATTGCAAGCTGCACTTGCTAGCGCTCGCCGGGCTAAAATCAAGACGAAGAAAATCTCCCCAGAGGAGATCGCCCAACGAAGTCAGTACTATTCGTTGTAGCGTGTCTATTTTACTGATCACGGATTTCATCAGTTGCCGAGGAACGTGCACGCTCAGAGGAACCCTCTGTCATTGATCTTGTCAAAGTAGAAGATGGTGAAGCAGATCGAGAAAATTCTGGCGGGCTAGTATTCGATGATACTTCGGAGTTTGTGCGAGGAATCACATACGATCCTGTCGCGGTCAAGAAGGAGGCTTCTGAAGTCGATGCTGCGCGTTGGCAACGATAATCCAGGCATCGCCTAATGAAGATACCCCGATGGAGGAAGCCGAGGAACTCGAAGCCGGTGAGGTGGTAGTGAAGGATGAAGATGAAGACGACGATGCAGTGTTGAACGCCATCGAGACCGTTATCCGAGTGACTGAGGCAGAGGAGAAAGCTGCCTCAGAGAGTGGGAATCTCGGCGTTGGCACATCCTCAGAGCAGACTTTCAGCAGTGGCATGGCGTCGACACTCAATATCCTCCGGCAGCAAGGTCTCGTTGCAACGCCGAGCGCCGACCAGATTGAGCGCGAGCGCGTTCAGCTACAGCGCGATTTATGGCTCGCTGAGCAGCGCCGACGCATGGCACAGCGAGAAGTTGAGCGCCTCAAGTCGCGCGGTTCAAGCAAGGATCAAGCACAGCGCGAGTACGAGAACCGCCTACGGGACCAACAGGAGGCGCGGTCTAACCTCGAATCCTTCAAAAACTACAAGCCAGACGTTAATATCGTGTACCATGATGAATTTGGCCGCGCACTAGATTGGAAGGAGGCTTGGAAAGCGTTGTCCCACAAGTTTCATGGCAAAGGTTCGGGTAAGATGAAGACAGAGAAGCGTTTGAAGAAAATTGCAGAAGAAAAGAAGAAAGAGGCGATGGCCAGCGGTGACACACCTCTGAGCATGAACAAGGCGTTCCAGATTCGCCAGGAAAAGACTGGCCAGGCGCACTTCGTTCTTTCAGTGGGAAACAGGGGGTAATTTGATTTATTCTCCGTCCTCTTCACAATTCTAACTCGTGCCTTTAGTGCTGTCCCACAAGCTGCCGAGTTTCTCGATGCACAACCTCTCTCCAAGGGCAAGACAGAAAAGACAAAGAACAAAAAGAAAGACACGAACAAGTCTACGAACAAGACCCTCGACAATGGCTTCATGACTGTACCTGCACCGCAGGCCTCGTACAACGACAGTACAGGCACCAGTCCCGTGCCCTCACTTCCTGGGACCGAGACTGGCTCCCCTGCTCCGCGACCTGGGTTCTCCAGAATTACATCTGCGGTGGTATCAGATGTCGTCTCAGGGAGCGGGAGTCCAGTCGCCGGAGAGCGTTCTAAGGTGGCATTTGGGTTCTCTTCGAAGAGAAAAGCTGGGGAGGATGCGACCGGGACCCCACCGCCAAAGAGTGCCAGGCGTTAAGGAGTTTCCTTAAGTATGGGGTTTTAGGTACCGACCATGGCTAGACTTATTATCCATAATATCACGGCAGTGAAGACATAAATTTGGAAGAGTTAGTGTTGACAGGGCCTTCAAGGAAAAGCAAGTGTCCCTAAGTGAGATACCTAGATATGGAGATGGAGATATGATTATGAACTGCCGGAGTCGTAAAAAAAGCAGGTTTTGGGAAGGAAGCACTATCTATACAGCATTACCAGCACCCGGAAGGAACTTATAACATATGATACATGGGACGAGGATCGGATCAGTGCCTGGCAAGTCAAATGGGGGATCATCATGCGGGTTGATTACCAGGATCACCAGTAAATTGGGCTATGATCGTGCCTGGTCCACGTTGGTACCTCGCACTGCCCGCAGTTCGGTCAGCACGCGCTCACGCTCTGTGCGCCAACGGCCCAACTCCTCGCGCAACTTTTCGACGCGGTCTTCGTTCACGGGGTGGCTCGAGCCCACGATCTTCAATGCGAACGCACGTTGTTGGGATTGGTTTTCCATGTGGTTTTCGCGGTGGTGCTCGCGGTCAAAGGCCGCCGATGCGACACACTCCGACCCTGCCCCTGCATGACCTCGACACGGTTCTCCCAGAACTGCACGGCCCTACGGGGGTCGAAGCCGGCGTGGGCCAGCAACCTAGCATAATATTATTATCAGCGTCCCGTTGGGGAAGATAAAATGTTTTTTTTGGGTTTTTTTTGGGGGGGAAGGGAGATAAAGATCTCATTTACCTCGCAGAGACGACGTCTGCCTCGATCTCTTGTTTCGTGCTCGTGCAGTACTCGCCGAGCTTCGATAGCTCGCCCGATCCCGCCTTGCCCAGGTCGGCGACTGCGTCGTTGACAAAGGGGCCGAGGAGCATCGTGACGGGAAAGACGAGCGCGCGGATAAAATCTGAGAGGAGCGAGAGCACGCCCGGGACGAAATCGTCATCGAGGAGAGCGTCTCGAGGTGGTGCGAGAGCACGAGGTGCGACAGCTCGTGCGCGAGAAGTATCGCGAGATCAGTCGTCTGCTCCAGTGTTGGATGGTGCTGTGCTGGAGGCGGCGGTGTGGTGAAAAACAGGCCGCCAAAAAGCTTCGACCAGAGTGAAGAAGATGAAGTGCTACTGCTTGCGGGGTGCAATGATGCACCGCCACTGCCGCCAGGCTCCGCCCGTGCCGCTCGCTTCGAGAGGATGTCGTCGAGGAAACCCGAGTAGACGACGATACCGCCCGCGCCGTCGGGTCCAAAGCCGTAAGAAAACGCGTTGCGTGCGTCGGGGTCATCGACGACGATCAGGGAATACGGCGGGCCGGCGATGACGTGCGATGGGGCAGACCAGTTGCTTTGCATCAGCTGGCGCACGTACTCGGCTGCGCGGGGGCGCGGCCGTAAAGGGTATTCTGCGGGAGGGGGCAACGGGATGTCGTCGTCGCCCCGTTCGAACCAGAGCGGCGCCAGGGACTTTTCGTCGCCTAGCTTCGGAATCACGGTCTCGAGGGTGCGGAGGGTGTCCCTGACCCAGGCGTAGCGCCAGTCAGAGGGTGGTACTATTTTTGGCGGACTGGGTTTGGAGATGATCTCCCCGACGGCTCGATACCAGCCCGAACCAGCCAACTGGGTTGCAATATCGTCCTCTTCCTCAGGAGAGAGCAAAATCATTCGCCATCTGCCAGACATTCATCAGAAACTTGCGAGGGGAGCAAAAAGAAATGTATTTTTTTACCTTCCAGTTAACGGTGTTCTCTCTAAGCTAGCAACGACTGCTGCCCAGAACAGGACAAATGGTGTAAAGACGAGGGCATGAAAAAGGATAGTGCGCCTGCGTATATTCTGTAGTAGTTTCCCTTGCTTTGACACAAATTCTTTCACGGGGCGTGGGAGAGCACTGTCTCCCGATTCCCTCTTGACAATTTCGATTTTCTTGAGCATCTTCCGCGACGCATGATTTCTCACCAAGAGAACAGGAATGAACGTAAGCGCAATACGACCAGCCGTGCGGATAACCTCAAGCACCGCAGACGACTGAAAAGAAGTCGGGATTTAATAAATTGACGCCGGCGCAACAGGCTGCAGGCGCACCTTCAAGGCAGACAACATCCCAATGAGATAGATACCCTGCACTCTCCTCGAAGAGTGGAAGGGCCGTGACGACGATGGGGCATAGGAAGGATTTGGAAATAACGGGCCAAGCTGCAGCAACACAGAGCTTGACTGGATGGGAACACGGCAGCACCTATGAGTCGGCGAGCGGGGATGGCGCTTGGACGAGTGCGTATGCGTATGGATGGCACGTGTCGCGTTTTGCGTTCGAGGAGGGGACGAACGCAACACGGGGCGAAGAGCAGGTCTGAACATTTGGCGGAACATTGCGCATGGCGTGAAGGGGTAAAAGAGCCAAGATGGCTGTTTGTTTTGTGGAATGATTGAATAACGAGAAGCCACGTTGGGGCTGTGAAGGAGCATCTTATCAGACAAGCTTCACGGACCCGTTTTTGCCTCCGCCCCTGACTCGAAAGAGTTTAAAGCGCTGAGATTGATAATGCAGTATAATAAGGTTCGCTTATGGAGCGTTTCCACATGCTGGCAGCTGGATACTGGAAACGAGTGGTAATCTTTCCGACGGGTGGCGTTTTGGCCGACGGGGATCATCCCACCCGAGTCACAATCCTCTGCGCGTAAATCCATCCTGACATATCCAATACAGTATCGCTCTCACAGCCTATCTTCCGGCTCCAGTCACTCAGAAATAAAGGTCGCCTCATTATATGAAAATCCCTCAACCTCCAGCCCTCCTGCCAGACCAGGCAAAATTAAATCGGGTCCCTTTAGTACGAGTTTCGCCGGATTGATCCACTGCGTCACTGGGGTGTCAGACAACTGAACTGATCGACGACTGCGCAGGCACATACCTGGTATATGTATGGCTTTGTTCCCGCAACGTAATTCACAACCGCCTTCACCACCGTCGGGATTTCCGCCAGAACATCGACTTTTTCAATCAGACCCTTGGGCCCGCTGGGACTCCCTACGTCCAACGTGAGGGTTCCTTCGACCGTGCCAGGCGCGTCGGAAAGAACGGATGGTGCTGCCCATCGGTATACTAGTCCGCTGGGCTGCGGATAGCCAGTCTCCGGGTCGTGCGCTCCACCCACATGCTGCGCCCGAGAGACAAGAGCCGCATTCTCTGGCTGTGCCTCATCAGGCCACTTTGTCTCCGCAGTCACCGTGGCAAGTTTCCCGCCAATGACAAGGCCGCCAACGTTGACACTGACGTAGCCAGAGCCTGCGCCTTTGCGCCCGTACGCACTAGTCGTTGTGAACTCCATCTGGACCGCAGACACACCGCCATGCGCCGGGCTTTGAAAGTGGGCGAAATTCCAGCGCGATGCCACGAGATTCGGTCGCATGCCCTGTATCGCGTGCACAAACATACCAGGGCCATCAACGGCAAGTGGCTTGCCGTCCACAGTTATTTTCCCTGATGTTCTCGTGAGGGGCCAGAAGCGGTGTACGACGTAGCCCTCGGGTTGTGCAGCATCAGGGCCAAAGTACGAGTAACCGCCGTCGGGGCCCTTGCCAACCTTGAAGCCAGGTGCGGCTGTGGGTCGCCTAACCTCGAGAGAGATTTTCACATCCTGCGTGAGAGTGGCGGTGATGGTGTATAATTCAGGATAGTCTGTACCAGGGACGTCCGCATGGGTGATCGTGAATTCATCTGCTCTGCTCGAGCGCTTATCCAAGTCGGGAGGAGGCGTCACGAAATTGGATACATTAACGGAGCGCCAGGTCTTCTCCCCTGTTTTCGGGTTGAATACCTTGAAGGTGAACTGGATCGTGGGATACCAGACCCTTGAGAGGCATAAGCCTCGAACGTTTCCGGGTTAGGGACAACGAGCGTACCCGATTGATGAATGGATGACCTGACACATCACTGACGATCCATCTTCGAGAATCGTGTACCAGATCTGTGTCTCCGTTACAAAGCCGGTTGCACATTTCCACTCGGTGTCCGTTGCGTCCAACTCGCCATACAACTCATCTGAAGAGAAAAGAGAGGAGACCGGGAGAAAATTAGGTGCATGTGGATCAACGGCGGGCGCAGATCTGAGTAATCGTCACGTATAGCAGGCTTAGGTGCGCTAATGACTTACGAGAAAAGTGATGAAAACATGATGTATTGGATGGGAAAAGATGAGGAAAAGGTACACAATCGCGAGACCAGTTTATATGCCATCCGGGCCGGAATGCTCCGTACGGTAAAATTACGTACAGCACGGCGCCAATCATCCATCATCCAACCTCTGCCGTTTACCACCACTTGACTGCTCTGCATCCCATGGTGACGTCTCTGCCGATGGCTGCCCACTCTGTCCAAAGGTAGAGACTGTGTGTGTTCGTTCTCGTACTCCGGGAACCAACTTTGGGGATGTTGCATCTTTGACACCGGGGAAGTAGTTCGTTGCCTCCTCACGATACGTGACTCTATCTATGTCCGCAATATGTGAGACCTAGGATTCGATCCACAGATTGTGTTAGAGACGACTCGGTCCTGCGAAGAAGAAAGCATCTGACTGGGGTGTTAAATTCTTCCATGATCGCCCAAGATAGGTCACTCGAGTTCCCGTTTGACCCACAAGAGGTGGCCGTAGCATCGAGTGGGGTTGACGTCTCGGTATTGATGCGGCAGAATTTTAAAATCCCACTCGCCAGTGCATCCTTCAGTTCTCTATTTTGGCCCGTAGTAAGCGTGGAAGGGTTCTGCATGGGAATATTGGTCGGCCAGCCTTCGAGGCGGACGCCATAAACACTCAGATTGCCATGATTTGTCCATTTCATCTCAGCGTTGCGGATGCCAGACGTTGACCTGTCGTGGCGACGTGTTATTGGCCACGTAAAATGACATGGGGTATACACATGCCGTAGCAAAGTGCGCACTCTCGCATACACTTCTGACTTGAGGGAGTGAGCAGTCTCTTTCGGTCGGAAAGGCAGTCCTGTTCCATGCAGTGTAACATTGGACGAGGAAGAGTCCTTGAGTGAAGAAACGGCCAGAGATTTCAAGGCTTTTACTCCTGCCACGCCGCCGCCTCGGAGACTCCTCCAGAACTCCCTGCCAAGCGGGCTCCCGCCGAGGAAGCCCTCGTCTTCAGCGTCATTAGGGTTGATCGCGAGGACAAATGACTGAACGCCGGACGTAGCTTGCAGAGACTCTAGCACGCGGGATGTTGACAAAAGAACGTCACGGACTGCGATCGCCACACGAGATCCAACTTGAGAGTGAGAAAAAACACGACGCAGCCAGAGCCCCGAGACGCACTGTTCTGCTGACGGGTCGGTTGGGGAATCGAGTTGCCGAAAAGGTACTGAGAGTGTCTTTCTGCGATGTGACGCCGGACCTGAGATGAGATACAACAGCTCAGAGTATCGCCCTGTGGGGAAATACTGGATCGTAACCCACTTGGTCGTATGGGATGTTTTCTCGCGTAGAAAATGCCTTGATGTCTGCCAGTGTCTTTGCTGTAAACGCATCGAGTCTCTCCAAGAACAACTCGTTGGAGGCCGAGGATTGAAAGCCATTCATCAAGGGCAAGGTGGAAGTCAGCGGCTGCCGGTGGCCGCAAAGCGATGGGAACTTCCGTCGGCGATTCCCGAAGCTTGCGGCCCTTGTGTCCCTGCAAAAACACAGATTTTCGGTATCGATGGGTCGGACCCGTCCTAAAAATCGCAAAGCTCGTCCGCCCGCTCCTGAGCTAACCGAAAACAAGTCTGAACCGACAATTGAAGCACTACTTGAGAAAGCTCAAGAGCTGATCGTCCAATGCGATTATGATCTCGCAGGGAAATTTGTTGAGCGGGTGCTAAAGCGTGCTCCCGATAATGTCGAGGGCAAAGAAATCCTCGGTGTGGTGCAGCTCGAGACTGGCCACTTGGATGCAGCCAAGCAGGTGCGTTCGCGCATCCTACAGGAATTCACGTTTTCAGCGTTCAGCCCTGTCATGTCATGCTAGACCTTCTTATCATTGTTGCCGCCTAGTCCAGGAGCACCGTCCCCGCCACCACCCGCTGCGCATCTATATCTCGCCCAGTTGAGCGATGACGATCCACAGACGGCGCTGAAGCATTTCGCGGCTGCCGTCAACATCTTGACACTCCAGCTGAAAGGAAAGGATCGCGCGGCGGCAGCGGCGGACGACGTTACTGCGGTGAAATCTGACGAGGACGAGGCAAGACGGACGATAGTCCGCGCGCTCATTGGCCAAGTCGAAATCTGGATGGATCCGGATATGATTTATGGTGAGCTCTCGTCTACGCTAACGTGCGTTGGATTTATTTCTATTGGCTCTCTAGTTTCGACCCTGCGGCAGAATCTAATTGTGAGGAACTTCTCAAGCTGCGCTCCAAGTCGACTCCGAAAATACGGAAGCGTTGCAGGCCCTCGCGTCCGTTCGCATGTCCAGCAAAGGCCCGACGAGGCGAAGGGGCTCCTTGAAAAAGCATGGCTTTCATGGAAAGACCTAGACGCAGGTGTGTCCGACCTCCTCTGCCAGAACTCTGTCTGAACCCCCTCCCTAGATGACCCCCAGTTGCCTCCCATAGCCAGCCGACTAAACCTCACCAAGCTCTTTCTCGAGTTGTCACTATTCACACCCGCTTTGATGGTCCTACAAGGTATCATGGCCTCAGACGACGAAGAGGTCGAAGCTTGGTATTTAGAGGGCTGGTGTTTCTTCCTCATGGCGGAACAAGCCCGCGAACGCGGAGGAAAACTTGACGAGCTCACATGGGAAGAGCTGCCAAAGACTCGCGGGATTGTTTGGAGACTTGTAAAACGGTGTGTTCGCTCGGATCCGTCTTCCGATTTTGCGATGCCACCTTTCTGCATTCTAGCTACATGTCAATCAAGGCCATCCTGACCTTCCTTTACGAGAGCATGTCAAGGAGCTCATATCCAGGCTAGAGGAGTTGGGAGTAAAGCCTTCACCCGAGGACGATGGCCAAGATGATGAGAATGGGAGGACTATGAAGGAAGTGATGGTAGCGACAGCGATGTGGAGATGTCGTAGATTACCACCTCCGTTCTGTAGTTCCATCCTTGCTCTCCCGCCTCCCTTCAAACTCAAAAGTAGTGAATTTCCAAAGTGCAGTAGCAGTGGCGTAAGCGGTACCTGACGTGGCTGCCACGAGTCTGCCATGTCGACGCGACTTCGGCACTGCATACTCGACTCAAACTCTTTGACCTGACACTCCTTTGTGGAAGAAAAAAATAACGGGCTAGTCATGCGACCTCCACCATTATCAGTCCTGATCCGCATTAGCAACGTCTGGCGTGCGACGACTACAGCCAGCAGCGACGCACTAGCATGTCTCCCCCGCCAGAAAACTATGATAGCTGCAACGGCACCACCACGAAGAGGCTACGCCTCCCAGTCGTCCTCAACAGCTCTCCCACCCCAAGGATCCCTAAAGCCAAAAGCGCACACCCCGCTCCGCCGCACCGCCTCCGACTCCCTCCCAATCCGCGCGAACCCCAAGCCCACCCAGAGCAAAATACACCCCATCTCAACCGTCGCCACCTCCGAGCGGTACCTCCTGACCCGTCTGCGCACGCGGCTGCCCCCGAGCGCGCGTCCGCTGCACGACGCGTACTGGGTGCCGAAGTGGAGCAGCAGCAGCGGCGGTGAGGGTGAGGGTGAGGGTGGGGGAGAGGTAAGGCGCGAAGGCGAGGTGTTTATTTTCAGCAATGGGAGCTTTGTGTGCTGGGGCCTGGCGGAGGAGGACGCGATGCGGTTCAGGAGAGACGTGTTGACTCCTGCCCGAGCGGAAGTTGGGCCGCTCGCTGAACCCGAGACGGAGGAGCTGGAATTCGCCACGGATCCCTCAGAGTGCGTATTATATTGCCTGTTTTTTTCCCCCTTCCCCATTCTCTCCATTCTTCGTCTCCGTTGAGATCCGTGGTCGGTCGTCTGACATTTTTGTTTTGGGGGTTCGTGTCATTGTAGGAAGACGCGACTACAGGGAGACCTGATCATCCTCGGGAGCAGTCCAAAGCTGACCGACCCAGAAAATCTTCCCGGTTCATTTCCGCCCTCCGCGTTCCCTCAAGAGACGGTCCTAGCGCGATACGCCTTCTCGCAAGCCCTCTCGCGCTCGACCGCCCTCTCAGCGCTCGAGGCCTCGCTCGAGAACTACCTCTCCTCTATGTCGTCGCTTCCCCTGGCCCTAGAAAAGACAGGTAAACCGGGCATGGGCAGACGCATGCTCGTCAAGAAACTCGGCGAGTTGCTGCGCTTCCGCCAGGGCCTGAACCTGAACAGGGAAAACTTCTCCGAGACTCCAGACTTCTACTGGGATCAGCCAGTACTAGAAGGAAAGTGGACCCGGTAGTCTCTTCCTTGCCCGAGGCTAATGACGGGTTGGTTGGTACAGGGTACTTCAATTCTTTGAGTGCAGCGTTGGAAGTCAAGACACGGACGCGTGCAGTCAATGACAAGATAACGTATGCTGCTGAGGTGCAATCTGTGCTTCGGCAGCTTCTACATGAGGTGTGTTTTCTCCCTCTGCGCGATCCGCATGAGCCCTAATTTGCGCAGACATCTAGCGCTCGCATGGAGCTCGTCATTATCGCACTCATCGCAGTCGAGGTTGTCATCGTAAGTATCCCATTGGCCTCTTTTTGCTATCCACACGTCTCATCCTATCGTTCAGGCCCTCATCCGTGACGGCCCAGAGTTGTTCTAATTGAAACCTTCGAAAACTGACAAGCGACTGCAACATTCATAGATGTACGAATATTGCGTACTGATTATCGTAGACACCGGCCTCTGCACCACAGTTCCCAGTATCAATCACAACTCATTACTGCAATGTATCCAATTACTTCACTCTTTACTGAAGACTATATAATTTTTATCTGTACAACACCGCCCCTACTTGGTCACCTAACGATCAGATCTTTCGGAACGGAACGGACACAGAATTTATGGCCAACGAGCGGGCTGGCACCTTCACTGGCGAAAGCTGAGTCGGTATGTCCAAGCCACCACCCTGAATAATGGCATTAGCGTCGCAACCATAACGCAGGATCCTGACAGCAATGTGACTAACCAGATTGAACTGGTTCGCCCAGTCGAGAGAATCAGGTTTCGCGGAATTGAAAAGATTGACGTTCAGCTTTCTCATCTTTTTCTTCTTGGGCACCGCAGCATCCTCCGTGTCGACCTCCACATCGGCGGGGTGGGACTCGGCCGTTGTTCGACTCTTTTGAGCCTTCGTCTTTGTCAGTTTGGTAGTCTTGTCGTTCACATCTTCTTCTACTGTATCGCTGTTATCATCGTCTGGGAGTGCCTTGCGTTTCCCTTTGCTGTCTGAGGTCGCAGGTTGGCGCGTCTGCCGGGCCTTGCTAATCTCGGGCTTCTTGACAGTCTTCTTGCCATTCCCCTCTGTGAATGAAGTTAGTATTTGAGAGTGAGGGAGAAAGTGCGTGTGACTTGCCTGGTTCTTTGACTGGTGCAGGCTTCTTCTTCCTGGGAGGTCCTATTTTGATCGGGGTACTAGTCTCGGCGGGGGAGAAGGCGACAACTCCGAATGCACGGGTTTTGGTCTCGACTCTGGAGAGTGCGAGAGAAAGTGCGTGTGAGTTGCCTGGCTCTTTGACTGGTGCAGGCTTCTTCTTCCTGGGAGGTCCTATTTTGATCGGGGTACTAGTCTCCGCGGGGGGAGAAGGCGACAACTCCGAATGCATGGGATTTTTGGTCTCGACTCTGTCTGATCCAGACCGCACCCGTGACCGCGACGTCGAGTCACCCTGAAGGAGCAATTTAGATCAGAAGAAAGATGCGGAAGAAGTGTACCCCACAGATTGCGTGTTGCCGCGGAGCTTTTCAATCTGCCTGAGTGCCTTGTCCAGTTGATCCTTGTAATCCTGGGACTGTTCTTCCAGCAGAGCGACTTCCTCTTCGACTTTCGCTGTCTTTTCCTGTACGAGGTTTAGTGCCAGATAGCATCAACGCATTTTCACTGAGCATATACCGTCTGTTCTTCCAGGGCAGTCATCAACCTCTGTAGCTTCTTTTTAATCTTAGCATCTCCATCACTGTTGTGGTTCGCTTCTGCTGCAGCTTTTGCCTCCTCAGCAATACGCTATAAGACAAGCTTAAGAAGGTAGCCCGGGAATTCGACGCGGGTACGTACGCTTTGTTCCTCTAAAGCCTTTTGTAATTTCTCGATCTTCCTCTGCTCCTTCTGACTGGCATTCTCATGTGCCGATGCCTTGCTTTGTTCTTCAGCCAATCGAGACTCTAGGCGTTTGATTTGGCCCTCCAAGGCAGCGCGTTGTTTGTGCAATTCCTCCACCTGAGCCCCATCGCGATCATCTAGTGACTTCCATTTCCCAACCTGGACTTTGAGAGCTGCCTTTTCCTGCTGGAGCTCGTTGTTCAGCCGTTCCTTCTCTGCAAGACCCGTCTGAGCATCCTCGAGGCGCAACGTAAGCCTCTCCACATTTGTGCGGGTAGAAGAAAGCTGAGCCTGCAAGGCAGCGTATTCAGTGCGTATGTCGGTGGCCTGTTCCTGAACAAAAGAAGGGGAGGGTATGTGCGTGTGGTTGAGACGGTGCCAAGAGGCCTACCTCAGCTTCCTCCCTCGCTTTCTCTGCATCACGCAACAGAGTTGCCTTCTCCTTCAATTCTCGCATGCCTTCTGCTAGTTTGTTCCTGAGTTGTGCAACGAGGGCCACGTTCCCGTCGGCCGCGTTTCTCAGTTCCTCCCTTAAATGATCCGCCTCTATCTCGAGTTCTTTCTCCCGGGCCTTGAATAAAATGAGATTATAGTCGCGTTGAATGACTCCCACACGCTCCCTGCGCATAAAGTCTCGTTCATGGGAAAGTGCGACGCGCTCCTGGGCAAGACGGACGTTCGTCCGAAGATGCGCGATGCGATGGCAGGCCATCAGGGAATCACAACCATCTGTCCATTCTCTGTGTTCAGCTTGCCACTGGGCCCGTGAGTTGGAAAGCTGCTCCTCGAGACCTTTGACCGTGTTGTCGAGCGTACGCGTCTTTTGCACGAGTTCGTTGATGTGTGTTTTCTGCGAGGTAATCATGGCCTCTTGTGGTGCAGAGGACGGTGTAGACGGTATTAAATTTGGGATTCGGGAGAGGAAAGACATGGCGTTAGTTGAAAAGTGACGCGTGCCGCGAGTTGCCCACGCTCACACCGACGATGTCTCCCACCAAGAGGCGCGTGAAGAACATCAAAGTTCATGTACCAAGACACAACTCTCAGCGCATAGGGCCTGCCCTAACTGCTCAAATAGAAAAGCTTGCAAACGTGAAGCGCATTCGCACCGACGTGCGTCAACCAACCAACGAAGTGTCGAGTACGATTGCTCTCGCCATTGTACGGCCACATTCTACCTATGCTTCCCCTTCCTTCTCGGATTGATCTAAATACTAGGAAAGTGCTTCCGAATGGAACTCGATGCTCCTTACCGCCCGTGCCGAGCGGGGACCACAGTGGGATATCGGTACTCAGCAGTACGTCTTTCCGCAACAACCGTTCACCACACATCCTGAGCTTGGATCATTATTGTAGATTCCAAGTCGAGGAAAGTTCAGACTTATATTACGACCCAAGTCCTTTGTTGGAATATCAGAAAGAAGAGAAACAAGCGGTCGCCAACCCGGCCGAGGGCATGCCGTCGTCAAGTTCAAATCCTCATCCCACCCACCGCGGACAAACGTTCCCCATGGGTGGCCATCCAGCTAATGGGATGATAATGTCACCAATCGTGGCAACCCCCACAAGACATGGTGTACCTGTACAAATGAGTCCATACCACGGTGGCCCACAATTCAATGCTATTCCACCAGCTCAATTCTATGGAGGTAGTGACCGTGGTTCTCCGATGGTGACGCGAGGAATGGGCATTATGGGCATAGAAGGGATGGGTATCACGCCCGACGTGAGGAGATTATCTGGGAGGATGCCGATGTAGGAATTCCCCATTCTGCGTGTACAGTAGTAGTATCGGTACAAACAACTCGAAATAACGCGAACGCGTCCTTTCGCCATTGGGACTCGCATGTCACAGTCATCGTCCCTCGACGAATCCGGGGAGAATGGCCCTGCGAAGGCCCGGGATGTCCCCTCTATCGTCGACAAGACGGTCCCCCTCATCTCCTCGTACACATATCACTCTCCAACACCAATTGCACCTGGTCCATATATCCTCGGCGTTGACGAAGCTGGTCGCGGTCCAGTACTCGGCCCTTGGTCTATGGCGTCGCCTATTGTCCAGCATCTTACGAGGAGAAGCTTAATGATCTGGGCTTTGCAGGTGTGATGGTCTCTCCGTGAAGCGCATTGGCGCCTTTAATCTTTCGCGTAACAGACTCCAAGACGCTCTCGTCGGACACGCGCGCCTCACTGTTGAATACGTTGAGTTGTGATGTCGCAAATCTTGGGTGGTCCGTGAGGGTCTTAAGGTTAGTCGCATCTCCTCAGATATGACTAGAAGATGACTTGCAACAACAACGCTAGCCCCCGGGATATATCCAGCGGCATGCTGCGCCGCCCGCCAGTCAATCTGAACAAACAATCTCAGGACGCCACCATTCTGCTCATTCGTGAAGTGCTCCAGCGAGGTATCGAGTTGACTGAGGTCGCGATTCAGCTCTGGTGCTTGACATTTGTGTTCTGACTTGCGATCGAACTGCAGGTGTATGTTGACGCCCTCGGCGCCACGGGACCCTATGAGAAACTGTTATCATCGCACTTTCCAGGCATCAACTTTACAGTGACGGCAAAAGCTGATTCCAAGTACAAAATTGTTGGTGCCGCGAGT
This sequence comes from Russula vinacea, assembly GCA_022376525.1. Lineage (NCBI taxonomy): Eukaryota > Fungi > Basidiomycota > Agaricomycetes > Russulales > Russulaceae > Russula > Russula vinacea. Next base: position 189,895 of record WTXL01000021.1, on the reverse strand, counting down.
GTCGCTGCGAAAGTAACGCGTGACGCGTGGATCGAGGGTTGGCTCTTTGAGGAAGACACCCATGAAAGCTCGGATACGACGGGAATGCAAGCCGTCAAGAGAATATGGTCTGAAGAGGTCGGCAGTGGTTATCCATCAGGTGTTTATACTGTTGGTCTTTCTTTCTCATTCGCAGAAGTTGACTCGTACGTTCTAGACCCAAATACAAAGACGTGGGTGAAGGATTCTCTCGAGAAAACATTCGGATATCCTTCCATCGCACGGTTCTCGTGGACCACGATCAAAGTCGTTTTAGACGATAGTGCTCATGCGGTAGAGTGGTCAGTAAACTGCTTTGGCTAGCGAATTGTCTGGCTGAAACATTTCATCCTGCAGGATTGACGATGGCGATGCATCACTTGTGAAAGCCTTCGATAATGCTACGGGCCATGACAGGGATCGGTGTGTTATCAGTAAGGACCTTTGGCTCAGTAGCGTTGGTACCTTGTGACTGCATTCACAAATCCCTGATTTTCTTGTTCCATGCGTGAGTGTGATCCAGGTGTTTCATGACAACAGACGGGGAAGGCCAGCTCTGGTCATCCACTTCGGACTCAACCGTTCATCCACTCAGTTTAGCAGCGTTCGCAACCTTCCACGGTTACTGGGACTGGTAGGCGCGATGGTTGGGGCATCCCTCAGAGAGCCGATTCCCTGCAATTCTCATCCGATTCTCTCTTGATATATGAAATGTTTAAACATGTATGATGTAAGTGATACTGTAGGCACCTCCAATGGACCAGATGTTATGAACTTTCGAACAGAATGGGGGCAGTAGGTATACAGTTGAATGAGCTGAGTCTGATTAGTGTCGCATAAGTACCAAAGGTAAGGCTGTATAGGACTATCACGTCACTCTTCGTAGAAAGCATACAAGCTTTGTCAAACATCGCTTCATCACTGATTGGAGTCGTGTCGATGCCAGTGGGGCAGAACGGAAAAACACTTGTGGTGTCAGTTCGTTCTTCAGAACCGCCAACGCCGCGTGTACGGAATATCCTGCCTTCTCCCATTGCTCGCGGACTTGTTCAAGAGTGATTACATCCGGGAGCACGTCATCGGGATGGTTATGGACATCTGTGACAATGACCCATTTCTCGAGCAGAATTTTCAACCCAGAAGTCATTTTCTGTTCTAAAGACAGGGCCTTGTTGTATGCAGCTTTGAACTTTCGCGAGCCTAATGATCACTTTTGTTAGTAATAACCATCAAAACGTGTCAACTGGTACAAGGACAGACCTTGAACACTAACGGCATTCTCCACAGAAGTCATTTCGGACTGAAGTCTCATGGTCCGCTCCCGAAGATCATGTGAGGCCATGACACGAAGGGATTTAGGTAAAGCAATAGCTGGAAGACGCCAACCAATCGCCTTCCCCCCGTAGTCGGCGCACTTCTGTAGGAAAGAAAGGCACAGGTCACTGTTCGCTGCAAATGCTTCATAGACTCGCTGCATGAAAGACCGGCCGACGTCCGACCGCAAATACTTTAATGAGTTGCTCGAGGTGACGCGCTCCAGCGCTGATGTGAGCGATCCCATTGCGGACGACATGGAGGAGGCTATCGCTCCGATGTCAGCTTCCTACATACAGTCAATCTAAACGCCATGGTGGAAGAGAAAATCGGCAAACCTTAGATAAGGAGGTATTATTGCGGCATACGATTTGAGCATCACCACTTGGTAGCTCATCCTATACAGGGTGTTTTGATTGGTTAGGAACGCGCACACAGGATTAAAAATGCATACTTTACCCTCCAGGACTCAATGGTTTGTTTAAGGTTTGCATGAAAGCTCTTCCAGCGTTCGAAATCTGTCGGGTCAACATGACGCTTCTTTAGAGCTTCAATTGCGCGGGATATCTCCTCGGTCCAGAACTTGTCCAACTCCATATAACATTGCCTAATCTCAGCTAGCACCAACTCCACTTCGCTGAACAGGGCATGGTCCTCTGGCAGCGGCCGCGGAAGTGCTGAAAATCAAAGTCTCAGTATTTTCTCTCTGGAGACTACAGGAGGCTGTCTTGCCTGTCGCACGAAATTTCTTCATAGTAGCAACTGTTTCAGACTCGTAAAACATTTGCAAATCAACGGCCTCTCGACGTAACTCCTTTGCAGCTCGCAGGCGCTCCTCTAGCTTGTCCAAAAAGGAGCTCTGTCGTTGGATCTCGTCGGAGATGTCAAGCAGATATTTACTGGCATATTCGTCGCTCAGTGTCAAGAACTCCACGCAGTGCTCTCGTTGCTTCTTGAGTGTTGTGCGCAATGCCATTACTTGACTCAAAAGCTGAGATCGGTGTTCTGCAGGAGCAGCGTCTGCCAACTCCTGTAAGCGGTCAATGAGGCTGGATAGCTTGTTCATGTTTTTAATCCAGCAAGACAGTGTCGGGTGCACTGTATCTGGGGGTGTCTGAATACGTGACAGCCCATTGTGCTGAATAGGCTGCCGTAAAGGGGGGGATGTGAACTGCGGCGATTGTTGCGGTGGAGCACCATTAATCTGCGCAAGCACGCCATTCGGAGGTAGGCCGTTGGCTGATACGTGGGTTGAAAATTGCGGTGTTGCTGAAGATATGAAATTCTGTTGTGGAGTAGGAATACCTCGTCGGGGTTGTGCTTGATTGATCGAATCCTGGTGCAACGAGGGGCTGTTCTGTTGACCTGATCTTTCAACTACCGGATAAACATCTACTTGCTGTGTAGGATCGACGCTTAAACGCCCTCAGGGAATGTTAAGGGGCAGATAAAGTAAATTTACCTTGCCCTAAGCGAGTCCATGTCCACGCTGGCGTAGCTACCCCCACGATCATCAGTGAGCGCGCTCATACTCCTGTCACTACCGCTACCGCTTCCAGCGGGGCTCGTCCTATTACCTTTACCTGGCGGCGGCGCAGTGGTAGAGGAGGCCGGGGGAGGTGACGGATGTGTTACGGGAGGCCCGGTCGATGTAGTGTGACTACGACGCCGAGGCGCGAGGTGAAGCGTGAGCGGAGCTCGGCGCGCGAGTACGGCTTGTTCATAGCTACGCATGTCATCCGGCTGGGTGTTATTGGTCCCGTTTGCCTGCTGCTGGTGCTCGTGTGCGAGGGCCTGGCCTGAGAACGGTGTCTCCATGTATTGCTTCCACATCTCCTTAAGTTCCTTGAGGCTTTCAGGCGTTCCGGCCGGCACATTTCCTGCGTGTCCGTGAGAAGTATCTTGTTGTTGCTGCTGTTGGTGGGCACGTTTCTTACCATTATTGGTCCCGTTTGCCTGCTGCTGGTGCTCATGTGCGAGGGCCTGGCCCGAGAACGGTGTCTCCATGTATTGCTTCCACATCTCCTTAAGTTCCTTGAGGCTTGCAGGCGTTCCGCCTGGCACATTTCCTGTGTGTCCGTGAGAAGTATCTTGTTGTTGCTGCTGTTGGTGGGCACGTTTCTTACCATTCGCAGGGGGGGCATCAAATGGGTTGGCACGGGGGGTAAGGCCATCTCCCCAAGATGGGTTATGAGACGAGCTGCCATTCGTAATGGCGTTGTCGAAGAAGGGTGTGCCCTCACCCAAGCCAGCTAGAACCTCAGAATCATCGAGAGATATGAGTTCAAAAGCAGAGGAAAAGCCTTCGCGGGCCTGGACGACACTGTCAGCCGTGGGAGGGCGAGAGTACGACTGCTGCTGGAAATAATCGGTGGCTAATGGGAGATGTACGCTCGGTGATGTGGCCGGGGAGGTTTGGCAACTGCTCGTCGTACTACCCGTATTAATAGCACTCGACTCGCACCGTTGGTGGATTTGGGTATCATGACTGAACGTCAATGGATAAGGGTTGAACCCGCTTGAGCGATAACGCAGGACGTTGTTCGGGTACTCGGACTGGTTGCAAGTCAATCGACGAGTAGCGAAAATAAATATAAATGAAGCGCACCTTGTTGTCAATGTTGTACCCATAATCAACACCGTTTGGCGACGGTGGAAGGGGATGGTCTTGGTGGTCATTGTTCAAAAAGAAGGGCTGCGAATAGCGTGCAGTAGTTGGATCATGGGGGGCTTGGGACTCTTGGTAGATGGCTGGGAAGTGCGGTGGCCGCTCCGGCGGTATCACACCCGTGCGGGAGAGAAAGTCGGCCTGGGCACGATAGCGGGCAGAATAGTCAAGAGAGTTATCGTATGGAGGCGCGGGGACCTGCGGGGGTGGAAGGGAGGAGAATTGATGGTCGTGGTTGTTCGCAACTACAGGTGAAAGGTGGGAACGGTGCATCTGCATGGACGACGACTGAGGGGGCGGAGGTACTTGTCGATTCCACTCGTGGCGTTGCGGTTGGTTAGGAGCAGGACCACGGTGTTCGGATTGTTGGATCGGGCCCGAAGGGGAAGACGCCGGATCGGGAGGCAATTGCGAAGGGGGATCATAGGCAAAGTTTAGGTCCCTTATGGAAGGGAGACGTCTGCTAAGAGAGCTCTGATGGGCCTGAGCGGGCTGGTGTGAAAAAGCCATGGTGCGTGAGGTTGCTCAGATCTCTGGATCCCGTGCTCTGAATGTGATCGTTCTAGCCGTGTCGATATAAAAAAAAGAAAAAGAAAAAGAAAAGGGGCAGAGAAACGGCCAATGGGGAACCAGGAGAGGATAGAAATAATGGAGAGATAGTGAGGGGAAAGCGAGCGGAGGCGGCGATGTGGGCAGGGTGAGGAGGGATAATAGTGGGATAATGCGGCAAGCATTTGGGTCATGCTCAAACTCCGCTCCGCCGAATGTCGAATGTTGCATATGTACGGCTTACAGTAAGCATATTATTCCGACCGTAGGCCGAAGGCCGAAGGTCACAGGCTTAGGGGTGCAACGACCCTTTTCAGCTCTTCCAAACTCCCCTGTTGTACGTTTCCCGTGGAGTATCTGATTAGGATTTGTTGGTGTTTTCTCATCATTCGCGTTTTTTTATCAATTGGGGTTTGTAGCCTTTCTAGGTGTTTTCCCTACTCCGTTTTCCTTGCTTTTCTGCATTCTCTTGTGCTCAATCTTGCATTTTTACATCTCGCTTGCTTTCAACCACTTTCCATGGTCAAATCTGCAGACGCTCAGAAATGCCGGCGTCGTCAACGAGCCATAGAAACGGGCTGCTGATGTGTGAAGAAATCGTGAAAAAGAACTTGCTTGGGAATGGATGAGACCTCATTAATGCGTCATTGCTCGACGCTCTCACCTTGCTGAACTCTCTGGAACCCATGGTCGCGTTCCCATTGGGGCCATTACTGCCTATGAGACTGAGTGAATGGTTGTAGACCCTCCTGAAGATGACATTCCTGTTCCTAACGTTTGAACAGATGATGTGCGCAAAAGTGATCGCCAAGGGGATCACAATCGGCAAACGTCGCTCTCGATCTAACAGATTGCAAACAGCAGATCCCTTGAACTGGTTTGAAGAGGCAGACTTGACCCTCCCGCACCCTCTATACGTTCCCCTTCACCAGCAAAATGCAATTCATACATTTCTGGACCCCATGTTCGGATTCGAAAAGAGAAAGTTGTTCCAAAGCGGTCGGACCTTGCCACGTCCCCGGGGCACCCTAGTGTAATTCCGATGTTTATGTAGTACGACCCTGCTGCGGAGGGGTCCAGGTCATCAGCAAAATGTAAAAGTGCTTACAGTAAGCCCAGTCTATGCGGGCGGTTATGGACCTCGACGTGCTTGCATCGACTGATCTTGAATTCTTGATGAGGTTGTCAATCGCAACGCAACAATAAGAACGCAAACATGTCATTATAAATGTAAGGGAGATACATAGTGTCGGAGACCGGAAGCGTGTTATGAGAGTTGATCAGGATGGATTGCCGATGGGATTGAATAAAAACGGACAGATGTAATGGTTGTCGGCGCAAAAAGTATACTGTACTTGTCAGTGATACAAACTTCGAACTCGAAAACCCGAACACGACAGTAAAGCACGTTGAATAAGAGGAAGACACGGAGGTTGAATGAGTTGGGCATGACAGTGGATAATCAAAATAGACCCCGTGATGTCGGATCGGAAATGATTGAGCCCAAGTCATAATGTGAGGAGGCTCGCCACTTTGTCGTTGTTAAGGATGTTTGACACTTACAATGGATAACGAAGGTTGATTTGATTTCCGTCATAACTTCCTTCAAAAGAGAGTTGATCGATTACAACCATGCCACTTCGTACGAGGCCACGGAATTGCTTCTTATGCCGACGGTAGCGCCCCGGCGACAACTCAAAGTCGAGTAGCTTGAGGAGCGACCTATACACGTTGGCTTGCGCGCAAACACATTACGGAATGCCATTAGGCCCAGCCTGTGTTACTAACTCAGACCATCGACCAGGAAGCTGCGAGGAGCACGTTGACTGACCATGTATACACGTCTTCTCAACATCGCATTTGCCGCCTTGTGCTGTTGACACCTTGTTCAATGCCTTGCTGCGCATCACCGCGTACGTATACCGAACCACTTGCTGTATTGTCCCTGAGACGGCACTTCATGATTCAGAAGTAGCCGAGAAAACAACTGGGGCGTACTATGAATGAATTTAAGGTTCTTGCGGATGTTTGAGCCCCAGCTTCGCAAGTAATGGTGCATCCGCATCGAGACCACCAGAAAGTTCTGGTATGCGTTCAGGTACACACCAGGGATGGTGTTGAGATCCGTGTCGCAGAATATTATATGGCTCTTGGCTCTTCCCAACCTGGGATGACAGTCGTTATAAGCGGGGACCTCGTAGAGTTGCGTAGTGTGAAACCCACTGCAACATCTTGTGTAAGAAGCAAAACCAGTACGGCGCCCTCGATCAATGGTAAGAGAATCCACAATGACTGATCGAGTCTCCAGTTGATAGCGCGTTCAACGACGTAGAGACACGACTTACATTTGTCATGATACCGTGTGTAATCGGTTGATACAGACAGGTTGTCCATGTTGATGAATAGGGCACACCACGAGAAAGCTGTATCGCGTCAAATAAAAGTCAAATATTCCGGTGTTTTGGGTACGAACATCTCTGTCCTGGTTCTGTCACCGTCACATTGTGTGGGGCGCATCCGAAATTTGTCTGAGATTTCTCTAGGGAGATGAAACAGCCGTATTCGGGATGTCCTGGGCATCACATCAGATACAGTAGATAAAAACCCCTGATGTCTAACCTTCAACCATGACATCAAGAAACCTCCTAGCCTTGGCATGGTCGGTGGTAATGAATAAGTAATCATCAACAAGCCGGAGCAACAGCTATCAAGTACAGAGTTAGTGTGCTTCCGATAGAAAAAAAATGTTTGCTTACGCTCATCGGGTCCTGAGTGAACATCAGACTCGTTCGCTCGAGATCTGCATAAAAGATCGAACAGAGTAGTGATGACAACACAGAACCCTGCGGTATTCCAACTACCTGGCGGTAGTAATCTTGGCCGATCTAATCATGTCATCGACATACGCAGTCGGTAATACCTAATATGTCAACGACTTACCTTTACGATGTTCTCCCTTATATGCTCCTCGAGGAGCTCAAGGACCTCTGTCTTTGAGGAAAACGGGTAGACGACACGGTCTACAAAAATGGTGTGCCGCAGTGTTGCCGCCAGTTCGGTTGCATATCGCAAGAAATGCGGGTGTTCGTCTACATAGGGCAACGAGTAATCAGCGTTGCAGCGTCGCAAGTCGGAATCGAAATAGCTGACCATCAGGAAGCGCCTTCATAGCAAATTTTCGTTTGACCCTTCCAGCTGCTTGCATGACTTGACCAAAGCGCGGGAGAACGTAATTATCCTGAGGGAAATTAGGAAAGACACCAAACCAGGTGACGCTCAGGTGACATACACCAGAAAGAACGTTCCGAAGGATCTGGAGAAGTTCGACTGCTCAATCGTATCGAAGCAGGCTTGTACGTCCACTTTCACGAAGTATAGCTTGGGTCTTATATCGGCTGCGGATCTGTGACATATTCCAGGAAGGTATCGAAAGGGTAAGGCTTACAGGCATCCAGACGGGTGGCAGAAATTAAACGACTCCGATAGGTCTTCAGCTGTGTGTAATCTCATTATGTCCGAATACCGATGCCCCCATGAGTTCCGGCTTCGCGGTCTGCTTTCCGTAAGAGACTGAGGCAGGAGACCTCCCGAGAACTCACCTTCTCGTAAGTGAGAATTTGGAAGGCAGCTTGAAGAATATCGTTTATAGATTGTTGGCGCACGTTGGCTGCACGTGGCTTTCCCTGAAATTAGAACAGAGTACATCGCTTCAGGCTCCTCTTTCTACATGGTTTCATTATGTGTTCACCTTGATCTCCATCTTCTTGCGCCGAAGATTGACAATAGGCCGTACCCCTGTGACCTTGGGCAAAAGGCGGACAAATGAGAAACCTAATTTACGCTGGCGCAGCATCTCTTCTGCTTCGCACTAGAATGCTTTCATAAAAATTTGATACGTAAATTTCGAAGTCTGCATTACCTCTTCCAGCTTAGAGAATGTGACACTAGTAAGTCGCTCAATGAGAGGTGCACAGAGCACATCCCAATCGTCTTGACGGAAGTATAGTATTTTATTTTTGAATGCCGAGGATTCGGTAACATAATAATTAGTCTGTGGATTTCAGTTCGAGAAAAATAAATAGATGGAATAGGGAGACTTGCTCGTAATAATGGAGCCACAAAAGACCTGAAATACCAAACAATGAATTCTTCAAGAAGCTCACGTCGTTTGAGGCTATCTGACGCGGGAATATGGGGAGAGGAAACTTTGCTAGACGCGGTCCACTCGCACCCGGTTGTGCTGAGACCCTGCATGATGCCATGGAGAGACATCGTTTCATAGCGCCGGTATGAGATGAAGTTTTTCAATGCTGGAGGATAGGTAACATTTAGAGTTAGAACTGGCCAAAAGACGCAAATGACGACCCACCACTCATAACCTGTTTAAAGTTCTCGTCACCTCCCCAGAAAAGCTTTGGGATGACTGCCTTTGTAGCCAGAGCAACGAACCGATAAACCTAAGTCAGACCACTTAGCGCATCAACGGGGAAAGAACTCGACAGATATCAATTACCTCGGCATGGGAACACGCAAATTCAGCAAACCTTGGCTTGCCTTTGGAACTTCCTGCCTCCAGCGGTGGATTGGGAGTGTCCGTAACACGCTGAGAGGACATCTGGATCGATTCCTCTGACATGAGTTCCTGGATGCTGGTTAAGTGACACCGGAGATCAGAACCGCGTAAAGGGACAAACCAGGATGATGCTAGAATCAAGAGGAGCTTCTTGTTTGGGGTGCTTACCTTTGAGGGACACGCTATGTCCCTCAACGTCCTGTAGGAACACATCCCGTGTCTCCCTATCATCTTATCGACCAATTGTAGAGCAGACTTTACTCTCTTAGGCGACTTCAATGGACGAGCTTTCTTCAGGTCACAACTAAGTCGGGCAAATAGTGCAGGACATGTTCGATCCTACCTTTATTTCATCTTCTCGGTCTGCAAAATCTGAGTACTTGTGTGCTTTAGCGGCGGCGAATACCGTTGCAAGGCCGTATTCGCGCGGAAAGACGTATTTCGACAGATGCGGGCATCCTCCATCCTCTTGTGATAGTCTCGCGCCTGAAACCGGGCTCTTGTTGACCGGCGAAACGAAGGGTTCAGGGCGTTGAGGATGTCTACATGATATATAAGAGAACAATCTCCCTCATGCATGCATACGAACGCTTTGGTGGAAGGCCGGCTGCTATCACGTCTGTGTGGGTATGTATGCCGGCCGGGCGTAACATAGAGACCCGCGATCAAACAGTATGTCCGCTGGACCTCGTCTTCATGTGCCGCTTGAGTGACATTGCATATGATGCATAAAGAACTCACATAAACCGTCCAGACGTGCATCGGAATCGCTTTTTCGAAGAAGCTTCCTCAGATGAGCCGAAGCCTTCCTTTTACGTTTCTCAGAAGGAACAGGTCCACTTAACACACTGTTGGTGATGTCTATGGTTGGAGATGGAAGAAAAACTAGCGGCATTCCTGTCAACTGACAAAGACATTCATTCGGTAGAGGCACGAATATGTTCGCTTCTGTCAGTAAATGCAACATAGCGCTCTCCCCGATCCTGATTGCGACGTCGGGCGTAAGACACGAGAAGAATGCTTCAAACATATTAAAGCACACCTTTCTAGTAGTCTCTCCCAGTCTGACCCTTGCAAGGCAGAGACAATCGTATTCACAAAGAAATTATTGACACCGGAGCGCGGATCTCCAGCCCGCATCTTCGAGCCATTTTGATAAGACTTTGAAAAACGAAATCATAAGGATGCATCTATAATGTCCACAGGATAACATACGCCGCGATACCCCATAGTGATGACATTTGCACCCTTCTGCTTTGGACCGGAGAACAGTCTTTCTTGAGCTCGCGTGATGACCTGTAGTTCTTCATCACTACTAGCTAAACTAAGACGATGGAAGGCGTACAACGCGCATTGAATCGAAGGACTGAGTCATGATAAATTGCGGTTGGCCAGATGGAGGCACCTCGCCGCTGAAAGCTACAAAGGAGTGGGAAAGGAATTGACTGTATGAAGGCGGATCCGAGGACAAAAGCAAGGCATCGTTGACTCGTGTGTCAATCTGGGGGATCAGAATGGTATCTAAGTACGCATGGAGGCTGTAGACGCGAGAAAAATACGCGTTGAGGATGGAGAGGGTGATTGGGTGAGACATTGACGATGAGCGCGTCCTCTGACGCCCGTGGCACGTGGACGTGAACCACAAATTGGACTGTCCTCCGTCGCATCCCCGTCATACACGTGTTTCACTGTTGCTTGAAAATCGGTCGAGAATATATTTTATAAATAATTTCTGCGCTGTTGATGGATTGCGCATACAGTACAGATTATTGTGGAAACACGCCACCCTCTTCCAGCGCCGCACTGCTGCACACCTCGTGATTGCGACAATCAGCGCATTACAGTAATCAGCAGTGGAGGTGTATTGCACCCTCATTTCCTTTGCTGTGCGGAGCAAGAGTGTCTCTGAGAAAGGGCTCTAAGAACCCCTGGTATCAAGGACCTACCTAATAATCACGATGTTGGAGAGGAACCTTATGCAGTGTGTAGGGACAACAGTGATACATTGGCTTAGCTTTTGCGAGGCAGAACAACAGAACAGAGAGTACACAGGGCATAAACACAGCCTAACTTGTCCCCGTGGATCGAGACTCCTTCGTTCCCGGAGAAGCCACTTCTTCAACAACGTCAGGAGCGGACGTCTCCAACCCGCCGCGGCTGAGCCACCCTATCGATGCCCAGAGTGTCGGTGGCACTTCACCAAGTTCATGGACGTACATACCTCTCAGCTTCTGGTTGTGTACTTTCTCTCGCTCCTTGTCAATAGCACGTAGTCTCTTCAATTCAGCGGTGGCAGCTGGCGCGTCTGAATGACACATTTGAGAATCCGGAGTGGCACCAACAACCACCCCACCAAAGTCGCAACAACGCGAGCTTACCTGCAGGACTATCCTTTATGATTTCCTCAAGTATCTTCTCTGCACGTTCGAAGAACCCCTGCTCGCCGAGCGCCTTGCCTCGGCGGAACATGGCCTTGTAGTTCTTCGGATTTCTCGTAAGCGCTTTCTCCGCCGTCTCCTGCGCGCGTTTCCAATTCTCGCGCTTGATGTGACATGCAGACATGTTTGCGTAAACCTTCTCGACGAGCTCATCTGCCTGTTAGACGCCCGGCGTGGCGGTGAGCAGTGCACGCTTTCAAGAACTTCGCGTGCGAGTGATGATATAAAACATACCTCAGTTCGCTCTTTCGGTGCCGCGGCACTATCGATGGGCCCCGAGTTCATAACAGAAGCTATACCACCTGATCTACAAGATAGGAACAGTGGGTCGTAGGTACCATGACCAACAAAGAGCATAGGGCACAAACTTATCCAGGCCTTCGGCGTAGAGTAGCACCTCCATGGTGAATCAGATGACGCTGTTGACACGTTCTATGGATGCATACCTCTAATATGCTCTAAGAGCTAGGTCATGGTAGCATTAATGAAGGGTAAGACTGGCGGAGGTCGTATTACCTACCTTCAGGCAAGTTCCCCGCTTTGAAGCCGCATCTCCGGTGGCTTTCTTCTGGCGGGCAGTTCCAAGTTCTTCTCTGTCGTGTCAGGATCCGTGGTCATCGATGTAGAGGAGGAGGATGATGTAGCAAGAGAAGTTGACTCCTATCAATGCTAGGACAGGCGTGCCATCGAATGACGTACTAATCCTGTCCTACAGCACCCTCCCCTGTGCAGTTGAGGGAATCGTTCCCGGGATACTTCAACATGTGTGCATGATACTATAGTCCACAACCTACCATACCTTGACAACTGTTCTCCCCGTCTAATCTGCTGAATGTTGTACGCCACACAAGTAACAAAATCAAGGGGCCTGTTGATTACAACCCGTCATGCATCAGCTCTCGTTCGTCAGTTGCGCTTTCCAGGACACATATGCCAGGCTGACAATGCCTACTCGAGGTGTTATGCATGCTATGGGCCGAGCTCACAAATCATAATGGGTTTAATGGCCGAGTTGGAGTTAGAGGCCTGCGGCGCTATTTGCCTGTGTTTATACAGCAGCCGCACACTTACCGATCCCAACCTCGGACTCACACTCACCATTCCCTATAGTACCAGGGCCAGTCCTCACTATCTAACCGAGTGACGCCCTCCCATAACATCAATCCACACCCATGGCCCTACTCAGCTCCATCCTCGGTTCTCCCTCTTCGGGCTCGGCGCCCGCATAGGCCAACTCGGCATCCAAAAGCGCAACCTCCTCGACAGTGCGTTTCCTTTTCCCTCCGCCCCCCTCCTTCCTCCGTCTGTCTCACATAAAACTCCGCCCAATAGATCCTGGCGGACATCTCATCTCGATGCTCGCCTTTGGCTATCTCGGATACTGGGCGCATCGGTGGGACGAGCGCGCGGGAGTACTCATCTCCGAGAAGCGTGCAGAGATCACGGAGCGGCGCAAGCAGAGGATCGCGCGGGCTGAGGAGGCGTCTGCCGCCACGCTGGCAGAGGCCTCGTAACACGCATGCATCCTTCATCGTGTTGGCGCCTACTGTCTGTAAGTGAGCCGTCGTTATCCGTGTTTTTGTCCTTGCTTCCTGAATACGCTGTGGCAGACCTTGAATTGTTATTCCGCAGATGTATAGGAAGAGGTGGAAATCGTCAGTTTGGGCGCATATACATCTACATTGCCCGCATTTCCTGGCGTGTTCTATAGACGAACGTTCTATTCTCATCAATTAAGAACGAGTTGGGCCAGTCATATACAGGAACGTTTCACATGGATCAGTCTCATCTTTCCCCCAACTCCTATGATGCTCGGTTCAGGAATACTGGTTCATGACCGAAGGGATACGTCCAAATCAACTGATAGTGCGGTGGAATAAAGCAAACAGCGGGACTGTCCTGATCAGGCGCTTGTTTGTGCCACGCCATTTATTTACTCTAGACCTGGCCTACGGTTGCGTCGTCTGAGATCTGTTTTAGAATAAGTGCGGTAAAGAAACCTGGACGGCATCTAACACACATACCCACGGCGGGACTAAACCGAAATGCAGATCCGAGGAGGTTTGACAGTCTGGATCCCGCAATGTTGTAACAAACATGAAACGCACTCAATTCGAGTTTGGGGACAAAATTCTTTGTTATTTATAAATTGCGCGAGACCAGCACTGCAATGTCCCTCTGCCTGAGCCCAATCAAGAAAAGACAGACTACTAGCGAAAGACCAGAAAGAGCGATTCGGGGAAAATATACACAAAGTGTGAGACTTGTGAAGGAGTGGAAGAACGCAGCCAAAGATCGACGATGGTAGTTACAAGCCAAAGTATGAACAACCACACACGCCAAAAGCCGTGAGCAGACAACAGTATTAAGAGACAGATGCGTGTATGGATGCAGGAGCAACTTGTACATAGCAACATAATGATTTTTTATATAATGCACGGTGTTGTACAGGTGATATTCGCCGATGAGGGATATGTGCAAGTAGGGGTGTGCTGAGTGTGTTGTGAATGGATATGAAGACCTGGTGAAGCGGGCAGTGCAAGGTGAACTTGGGTCGCGGTGAGTAAATCCTTGACGGCGGGAAAGCATCCCAAATCTGGATAACATGACGAAATTGGAAGCAATGAGTGTGGCGATCCCGAAGTAATGATACGGACGAATGAGCGTGTGAATATGTCAGAGATCGGGTTAGTGAACAGGAATGCAATGGTGTTTGGAGAATTGTTCGCAGGGTTAATTGCAGACATTGGGCATTTCAGGAAAACAACGCAGTCGAACGAAGGATGCGGACAAGATACCCTTTCATAATAGCGGGGAAAGGAAATCGGGGAGCACGGAAGTCAGCGCAACTGGAAGGCACTACCAAGCCCATTGCCGAGACTTTCACTGGGAATAATGTCCACAGGCTCGCACACTAAGTCGTTCTCACCCAGACTGCTGAAACTGATGCGGCGTGCAGCGCGCGAGGGAAGGGGACGCACACGACGAAGCGTGCGCTGAGTGCAAGGGGTACGAGGTGGATGAGTAGGAGGGGGTGGTGGATGAGCACCCATAGCGGGAATTTGTTCGAGTAAATAAGCGTTTGCAGGTTGACATGCAGTAGGTGGAGGGGACGGGTTGTGAGGAAGTCAGGGCCAAATATTGAGGGGTTTCTCTGGAGATTCATGCGAGGGCGGCGCACGGGGCTTTCATCTTGGCTTGACAGCACCTTATTGACACGATGATCAACACCTCGCCGAGCCTTCTTCGTCTGTTTCGTGCGAAGATTCTCCTCTTCATCGGAACTCACGTCGAGTCTTTCGCAGCAACACTGAACGAGGGAACCCGCTTCATGCACTTGCGGGCTTCGCCAAATGAATCAGCGCGCCGCACAGGAGCAAGAGGAAGGGACCGCAGCGAAGACGATGAAGTGGAGGAGGACATGGTAGATACGGAACGGCGGATGGATGAGCGCGAAGGCTGTGCTTTCCATTGAGGCTCCGCCGCATCGCAAGAAATCAGCGTAGTGGATGAGGGTGTTGAGATATTGAGCGTTTGAGAGTCAGCGGACGATGGGCGCGTATGAGGGTAGGCCGGGTTAGGGAATAAGTGGTCGGACTGACGAAGACGATGAGAAGTTCTACGTCGGAGAAAGTTCGCAAGAAAATCAAAACAAGCGAAATAGATAGATGGAAGAAGAAATGACATACCTGGAAAACGCATCCGTACGGCGCAACTCGAGCTTGGCGGACTGCATGAAATCCATACTGTTCTGGCGGTAGAGGGGACGCCTAATATTAGTGGTGCGTTTTAGGACCTCACGAAACTGTTCGAGGTCCTGGTCCATGTCCTCCTCTTCAATGGTGTTATATCGCCTTTGCTCGGCAGAGACTTCCTTAGCGCGCACACGGCAAAGGTCGACAAGTTTGGCGCGCGTAGAGCGAAGTGAGTAAGGCCAATCACTTGGGCCTTTGGCATGAGCAACATTACGGGCAATTTTATCGAGCAGGTTTGAAGGGGGAACAGGCCAATGAAGGGGGTGAGTACGTGAGCAGGAAGAGCATCGAGAGTCTGAAGATGAGATATGGATGGTAAGTGGTCGAGTAAAGAACCGGTGGACATACCCTTGTGAGAAGAAGGACGTGTTCAGATTTCCACTCGAGTCGGGGTCATCTGCTGGGTCATAGTTTGAACTATTCCAGCTATCCGAGCTCTTCCTATTGTCAGTTGATGATATATGCAGAGGTTGTTGAACGGGGGAGCGTGTAGACGGAGTCCTTGGGGAAGGAGCGCGAGACAGCAAGGCGGATGCACGCCTTGTGAGAGGCATAACGATAGGGAGAGGAGGGACGGGCGAAAAGAGAGGCGATAGGTAGAGGAGGGACGGGTGAAAGAAAGCGATAGGTTAGAGATGGAAGAACCGAACCAAAGCTGCAATGAGAGAACGAATTGAGCTGTTCAAACTCAATTTCGTGCCCGAACACGCCAGTTTCAATCTCAGTCGAGCTTCAGCCACATGTTATTTTTTATTTCACGCCACATGACCATCCACGTGTCTGATATTACATCCTCTGCGACCCCATTTTCCGCGTTAGGCTCCTCAATCTCTCCGCATTTCGCCTCCTTCTCTCTATGTCCATATCGACACTCATGTTGTTCTTCAGGACCCCCGAGTTCGACCGCGGCGCCACCGTGTACGATCCCAGTTCCCGTTGAGGAATCATGACCGCGTTCTTCCGCACACGATGCCGTTCGCCTTCTTTCGCTCGTGCAAGAATCACGTTCAGGCGCTCATGTGTGGCACCATCGCCCGTGGACATATCTGCCATCGGTATCGCCCGGTCGCGGTATGACGCGGATCTTTTGATAATCGGCCGAGACCAAGCGGACACCAATGAGTCGGCTGTCCGCGTAATATCTGGTGTTACGCGTTTGCACTTGGTGTAGAATAGCACAATACGGCCGAGTTTAGACTCTTTGAGAACAGCCGTATCGATGTCCAATGTGGGCAAGATGGTAAAAATTTCCCTTTGTATGTTTAGCGCTGGAAGCGACTTGTCCGGCAGCGGCTCGAGCCACCGCCGCACACCCTCCAAGAGGTTATTGTCGACAATGGACTGCCAAAGAGAGCTCCTGTGAACATGTGGTGCAGTCAAAATTTGAGTTTTGCCATAAAAAAACTTTGCGGTCAAAGCACGCACTTCCGGAGTGCGCCCATGACCTTGGGCAATAACTTCAGCTTCAACGTTGCGGGCAACTTTTCGCGGTTAGCTTGCTCGTCGAGCTCGGCTGCATTCAACATCTCCTCCCGCAGCTGAGACACCTCCGCATCCGCAAACTGATCGAGGTCATCCTCCTTCTTGCGCTTCTTTGGCCGCGACGCCTTATTGCTCTTCAGAATCGTGTCAATCTCCATATCAAGCCGCAGCTTCTTCGCTGTCCATGTCGCACCGCAAAGGCATCTCATCAGCCTAATTCTTGACCGGCAAAAATGACATTAGGAATTGTAAGCGCACCTTCTTCGGGAGGGAGGTTCAACAGATCCTCCTCAGTGGGCCCCTTCTTCACCCTAACCTTGCGCTTGCGCTGCGCCTTGCCTACGCGCACCGCCGGCGCGTCATCTTCAACGCGCTCACGCCGCCTTTGCCGCCTCCTCTTCTGGGGTATCGCGCGTGCTTGTCGGTACTCGTCTGCCGAGTCATCCGTAGACTCTTCTCCCCCCTCTGGTGGTGCTGACGTTTGGCGTGAGCGGAGTGGAAGATTTTCCTCTGCATAAATGAAACTCATGACACATATGGCATTGACAGTAGTGAAACTGCTTACCGTCTGCGTCAGGAGCGTCGGACAGCTCTGAGTCGCTGCCGAAAATGTCTTTCGCGAGGTACCGTTGCTGAGGCCCGGCGCGAGCCTTCAAAGAGCTGATTAGCACCATCTAGTTAGAATAAGACAGCAAGGATACATCGTATCGTTCTTCGTCGTCAGACATGATGGTGAGGTCGAATATTTCAGCACCGTCGTTGAAGAGGTCGAGCTGAGTGGCAGATTCTCACGGGTGCGTGACCGGAAAGTGACTCAACGACCAGTTGGCAATTTGATAAACGTGCCAAAACCAAGGCCAAACTATGCCAAATTCCACAATTTTATTTGGGAAACCCTCGTCCTTATCGAAATCTGTACTGGAAGTTTTGGCTTCAGTCGGGACAGGAACGAAAGCTTGTTTTTGAAAGGGGTGAGAGGGGCGCACCACCTCCAATTCTGCCACAATGGGAAGAAACGCCACGCGTCGACTTCGGGGCCGGGAATTGACCTCATTGGTCGGAGAACCCTGTCAGGAACACAGTCACGGTCGTGGCTAGCAACATCGACGGCTTTCTTTCCTCAAGCTACAAACTGTACTATATATTGCTGCGGCTTCATGGTGGGAAACCAATGGGAATCGACTTTCCTCCTGCTCGAGGTTTTCTCTCTGAACTCCGCATTTCTACCTCGAAGTTCAAAGACGCACGTGTGTGGGTCGTTGATTCTATGGAAGGGTGATGAAATACGCATACGGTAGTGGTGCTTCTGGACGATGTTTGACCATTTACGCAGACTAGGTTCCTATCGAAACGGGCTTGCCCTGTAGGGATGTCGCTAAACAGTTTCCCAATGCCGTACCCAAGGTCCCAAGTCCTTGGTGCCATATACTGTAAAGATATAGGGTCTGAGATGGGGAAGAGGAATTCGCGTCTCACCGCTGCGTAAAGCGGCGGAAGAACCTTGAAGTTTGAACAAATTTGAACGTTGAACGTTTGGGCGCTTGAGCCCGCAACGTCAAGCCACCAGCAACCAACCAGCAACTGCAACATATGCGTCACGACGGTCCCACGGCCATCGGGATTCGGGAAGATTCTCACAGCACATTGTACTGTACCCGTACCGTATACAATTTACCGACAGTAAAGAGATGGTTTGTTCCTGTCTCATATGCGAAGACCAGCCCCGTGTCCCAGCCAGCTCGCGGGTCGATGTTGTTCTTAATCAGGCAAATGCTTTGGTGAAGAATGAGGTGAGAGTGTGTTGTTCTTCGAGGGTATTCTCACGCGAGAAGAGAAGACAAAAGAAGACTGCGCAGGCAAAAGATGCATGATGTCACTGATGTGGATGAATCCGGATACAGTACGACCCAGCTGTGATCAACCTTTTTTCGGCGGGCGGACATCCGTGACTCGCCTAACTGTACCGCATCTCTGCTCATAGAAACTCAATGTCATTTCAATCTGCCATCTGCCACGTAAGGCGTTGCTGTTAGGCGATGCTGTTAGCGAGGGCGCTGCCAGCATCTACAGTAGAACACTGTCAACCATCCTGATCCTGATCCTGATCCACTGCCACGAGGCGCTTTCGAAACCCTCTGCCGCTGGTGAGACGAATCAGACGATACGAAAGGGGCACAAGCCAAACGGGCTTGCATCCTAATTGAGCAGTTACTGTACACCCGTCGACGGCGTGTCCCGGGTCCGTTCCGGGTCATCGTTATATTGTAGCGCTGGTGATGATTTTCGTGTGAGAACTGTGCGATTTGCAGGGTGTAGAATTGAAGCTGTCAAAAATACAATTCTCAGTTCTCAGGCACGACAAAGGATGTGACCGTGTGTGAGCACGTGTCGGGTCAGAGCGGACTACCCATGACAGACGGCGCTCAATGATTGCCCTTAGTGGTAAGGTGCCCTGGACGAGCGAAACGTGCTGTGAATTGCCTGACAACTCTTTTACCATGGATCCTCAATAACGAGCGCCCTCACTTTCCCTCCCTCACTATCTCTACGGCCTATGTCCGCTATCGTTCTTCCTCCACCCGTTACCGATGCTCCTCGGATGCATCCGTTGCCTTCCATCTTAATTTCAACACCAGAGATGGCTGGGTCTTCGGTGCCCCTTCTCTCGCCGCCAAATCAGCTTCATTATGCCCCCCAAGATCAGGGAAGTCGACGTCCCGCACGTCATTAGCAATGGCACCGAGTGGCTCCTTGGGTAGCGTGCTCCAGGAGCCTCGTATCCTTGCCCGCTTTCTTCGCTACCTCCGCTGGCATGACTTCCAGTCACTCGCCCTCACCTGCAGGGCGTGTAGTGACGTTCTCCATCACCCCAAGCTCCGAGATGCCGTGCTATCTCGCTTCGTCCCCGGCTATCGGTATTGTCTCCGCCACGCCGATGTTGACGCGGTCAGCAGTATCGATGCTCAATTCAGCGACCTCAGCCACTTTAGTGAGTATTGGATTTGACAACCTTGTGAGACAGATGGTAACTGATGGCCGGTCAGTGGTTTCGCAGTACCTGCCTTTGCACCACTACCCCACCCTTGCCCTTACAACACTTTCTTCTTCTGGCACTGTGGCTCTGGGGGAGAAGATACAAAGATTCGTCGTACAGTGCCAAGCGCATTCACGCATGGTTTTGCTCTTGCAGGCACTTATACATAGTTCCTCATCACCAATACGGGAGGAACAAGATGATCCCTCGTTACGGTATCGAAATTCAACGCAACAAGGCGGACGAGAGCTCGTGTTTCCGGCCCCCTTATCTCTCCTCTCAAACAATGGGGACTGTAAGTTCAACGCCCCAAAGCCGTTCAAGGAACATATTAGATTTTTTTCTATGCCTACATCTGGACGTGCACCTCGCTCATTCAAGTTGAAAGGTGACTCCCCAAGGCGAAGCCTTTCTCTTATCATAATGGGGAGAAATAAGGTTCCTCCTCCACCTCCCTCCGCGATCCCCCTCGGCATGAAGATTTACTCTGGTAGCTGGAGGGGTCGAAAGCGTATGTCTACGGTACCCGGTCTAACATCTGAATCAGGCGAGAAGCTCTCTCGACGACCAAAACGCGACACGACGGATTCCAGCGGCTCATCGACAGTCAACAGTCAAGGTGTCCCATCGCGACTTTCCACTAGTCCTGCCGACCTTTTGCCGACTGCCGGCACCATACCGCATGACATACGCGCTGCCACATCTCGCTTACGCGCGCCGATCCTACGTGTCTTCTTTCCCTGTTCGACGGTGGATCACCACACAATCACCGCGTGCGAGGCGCAACTAGATGACGCTGGACTATGGCAACATCTTTCCGTTGGAGACATCGTCTGCAATTTGGGTTATCTTCCCCCCGCTGACCCCTCGAACAGTGATCCGTCCTCTGGTGACAGCCCTGAATCGTGGATGATCTTCGATGGCACTGGCCTTCTGCCGTATACCCCGTCGGCAATTCTCCCGCTATCGGAACCCCTCACGCTCCCATCGCCCTTCTATTATGCCCACATCACAACTCCACCTGTCAATCCCAGGTTCATCGCTGTCCTCCCTCGCGAACAGCCGGAACTTTCCCTTGCGCACCTTCCTACGAGGGTCCACAGTCCGCATTCCCCAAATGGCTTTGCACGCATCAGGAAGTACCAGTGGCTGGCACGTGTGGCGCCGCACGTGCGTCCTGGTCTTGGCGAGGGTTGGCACGGCGAGTGGATTCTGGAAGGCGAAGGCACAAAAGAGGGGCGGCAATCTCTCTTGGAAGCCCTTAGCGGTAACGTCAACGTCAAACGGGTGTGGGAATTGGTTATGGAGCGCAGCACTCCGACCCGAATCTGGCTCAGGTGCGTCCTAACCGGGCCCCGAAAGTAAGTGATATTTTCGGGACTAATGAACTTCTTGTTGCAGACTCACGTCAACCCCCCCTCCTGAGAACTTCGGCTTTTCTTGATCAAAGTTTTTGCCTTCCTTCAGCGGTGGATTCCACGTCGGCTAGATTGCCCCACCTCTTTGCGCGAATCAGGAATTCACGTTACAGTATATCCAATCAATCTATGGTCACGCACTAATCATGTTCCTACATATCACGTTGTCAACGTGTCATGTACCTTGTCTTGGCACGTTATACTCGCGATCATATGACATTGTACACTCTAGAGTACGGCTGTCATACCCTTGGACTCACCATGCTTCATATTTTTCTTTACAACTACAAGGACAATACGGACATACAATCAACTTGTTCATTCGTAGCTTTTAATATGGGACATCATGTCAACGTTACCACCGTTGTATCGATAAAGTTCTTCACGTCAAATTGACGCCCCTCTTGCGCAGTCACGACCCCGGCGTTCTCAAGCGTGCTAACCATGAAGATCATGTTAACTGTCACCGAGCTTCTATGGTTATGTGTAGCGCTTACGCCAGTGTATTGGTGATGATCTTCTCCGGGATCGCAGTACAATTTTTGGGGTAGCGAACAGTTTCGAGCCAGGCCTAGAGTGCACGGCGCGCGTCAACAGGAGTGATATGTCACGTCTACGAAATAAACTCAAACGCTGATGTCCTCTTCACGGTATCCAAACGTCTCCTTGATAAATGTGACATTCGGCCCAGCGCGATTGTCTGGCGCGTCGAATGAGACCACATACGTCGAAAGGGCGTCCAGGAACGCGCGCAACTCCTGCGAGGGCGCACGAACGTGTGAGGGATGAGCGGCGATCAACCACGAGGGCCATGGTGTAGGCACTGAGCTGATCTATGCAATCATGGTTATAGTTGTCATGTCGGCGTAAGGGACCATATATATTATGGGTGGTGTCGGCTTAGTCGGGCCCCGGCGCCACAAGAGCAACGAAATAACGTACAAATCGCACTTCGCCTGCGTCGACAAATGGCTTGGTGGTGAACCATTCCCACATAAAAGCGCTGGTGGAGCCGTCGTTGACCGAATCGATCAACCCGCGAATATCGTTGTTGACTATCCCAGAGGGTCACAGTTAATGTTAATTAAAGTACAGGCATCGTTATGGTTTAATAATGTTGTTATGCATCGAAGCGACGATCAATGAAAGCGCGCAGTTTACGCACCTTTGAACCGCAATGTTTCCGTCGCCCAGCCTTGTTGTCGGGCCATAACGTACGCCATGGTCTGGCTGCCACTGCCGACGCGCGAAATGCCGATGGGCGTTCCCTCAAGCTCGGCTAGGCTCTGGTATTTGGACTTTGCCCCAGTGATGACCGCCCTGTCATCAGGGTGAGCTAGGTACATGGTACTAGTGGAGACGGGGAGGGGGACCAATTCAATGGCGTGCTGACGTAGCTGCCAACGAGTCTGTATGCATTCGATCCGTTGGCTATACCAGCGATAAGTGCGTCGGTGAGAGCACTGCCAATGGTGTACACATAAATGCGATGAAGGTACGGTGTTGTGAGGGATGTCACTTCACATCGCTACATCGATTTCGTCATTGGCTAGCCGCGATGTGAGCTGACCGGTGCCACCTTTCCTTCGGGTCAACGCGGGGACGAGTGACGGATGGTGTCCGAGATGCGTACCAGGGCACTCGACGAGAGTGAAGGTCTTGTTGCCATCGTGGGCAGCGTATTGCAGGAGTGGGGATGAGAAATGTTCGCGAACTGAGAGACGATGTGCAAGTGGAATCAAAAAGAAAGTCGGCTGCGCATACCGTAGCCAACCCTGAGAGGCATTGTGACGAGCGAGACAGTGAGGGGACCGACCGGATCGAGCATGTCCCTGAAGCGAGCTTGTATGACCTCGCTCACAAGGTACCCCATTTCTGCCCTTCCTCTTCCTCCGCCCTCCAGACTTCTCATTCACAACCTCACACCGGATCCCACCACTCCCTCAGTTTCTGCCTTCAAATACACCTTGTCCAACATCCATCCATACAACGTCGCGCGCGCATCACCGCTCCCGACTCCCACTTCTCTCATGTCTCCCCTTTCCCTCTCCCATTTCCGTACGAAATCGAGCCCCCGGAAAACCCCGATGATGCGTTCGACAAGGAGGAGTATGTAGAGCAATGGCTCGCGGAACGCGAAGCTTTGGTCGAAGAAGCTGTGGAGCAGACAGCGTCGGACACAGACGAGCCTCTGCAAAAGCTGTACCCCGCCAGCAGACATAACGACATGGAACTCCTGGGTCTGTCCCACACGGGATTGCGTGATTGTCTGCCACATCTGGATGTCGGGGATGCTTTCGAAAATCTTGGAAAGCCTTCTCTTCTAGGTCATGATGACTCGCGGGGGAAGCAAGCAGAAGACAATAAGGCGGCTGCAACACGCCAGGAGCTCATCGACGTTCTTGGAGGCCACGCTATGCTCATATCGAGTGACGATGCAGATGTACCCTTCGCTCCTTGGTCGCTCCGCTATAGCGGGCATCAATTTGGATCCTGGGCAGGACAACTCGGCGATGGACGTGCGATCTCGATTCGTGCGTTTTCTTCCTTCCGGGCTGTTCCAGTGCAAATTTTTCAATAATAATTGTAGACGTGACGCCGCACCCTTCTGACCCCGAGCTCACATACGAGCTTCAATTGAAAGGAGCCGGACGCACGCCTTTCTCGCGGCGTGCCGATGGTCTCGCGGTCGTGCGCTCGTCTGTACGTGAATACTTATGCGCCGAGGGTGAGCACCCCTTTCCCTCTCCATCGTCATTTTGTCTCAACGCGACGATCCAGCCGTAAACGCTCTTGGAATACCCACTACGCGTTCTCTCTCCATCATATCTCTCCCTTCGGTACCTGTCATAAGGGAACGGCGCGAGTCTGCGTGCATCGTGACGCGGGTTGCGCCATCCTTTCTGCGTATCGGATCTTTCGAAGCCCTGAACCCGCCCGTTGAGATGTTCTTCTTGGGAGGTGGCCAGCAGCCAGCCGATCTGGAGGCGCTCCGTGTGCTCGGCAAGTGGGTTGTCGATCAAGTGTTACGCATTGAGATACCCGAGGGAAGCGCATGGGGACGTGAGCTGATATTAGAGTCTACCAGGAGAAACGCAAGGATGGTTGCAGGTTGGCAAGCGTATGGATTCATGCACGGAGTCATCAATACAGACAAGTACGCGTGGCTCTACCTGGGTGTGATGCGCTTACTTATGAAAAGTCTCCAGTGTCTCAATTCTTGGAATAACCATCGATTATGGTAAGGGGGCTGCGTTGTGTACATGGCAGATCTCTGACGAGTGGATTAGGACCTTTCGCTTTCATGGACATTTTTGACCCTGCGCACATTTGCAATCATTCGGATCAAGAAGGTAGATACGCATACAAGGTAACCTTCCCTCAATGCTACTCTGTCGCTTGTGTTGATGCTGTTGTTGTACCAGCTCCAGCCAGAAATGATGTCAGTGCTCCTGCCTGCGCCGCCGTTCTGCGCGCTCATCATATGAATAGCTTATTTTCACTGAGGGCGTTGCTCATGGCTCTTGCTCCCCTCGTCGGCGCCGAGTCAGAATTGGGGGACAGGGCCCTTTCCGAGGGTTGGGCAAAAGCTAAGAGGGATAAGATAAGCCAGTGGAACTCCAAAGGTGTCGTTCTTGTCGACGAAGAGCTCAAAGCCCTCTTTCGACGCGAGTACGAAGCAGAATACAACGAAAAGATGCGTCGGGTATGTCTGCGCCACGGGTCTGTGAATCCCCGTATCCGTTATTGACATCATCTTAGCGACTTGGGCTTCGACGTGCCGAGGAAAAGGACGACATAGACTTGATACAGCCTCTGCTCGAACTGATGGCGGATCACAGGCTGGATTTTCATCTCACCTTCCGACATTTAACGCGCTTCCAGCCGGCGCTCCTCTCATCATCAGACGCTTTCATCGACACACTTCTTCGATTTACCTCTACAGGCGATGTGCCAGAGCGGGAAGACGCATCAACGCAGTGGAAAAACTGGCTTGAGAAGTACGCCGCCCGTATCGAGAGCGAGAAGGAAGAATGGGTCAGTGCGAGCTCGGACGGTGAATGGCAAGCACAGCGTGAGAAGGAGGCCCGTTTGGCGAATCCTCGTTTCGTCTTGAGGCAATGGGTATTGGAGGAGGTGATCGAGAAAGTTGAGGCGGACGCGCAGAATGGACGCCATGTATTGGCAAAGGTGATGCAGGTGAGGGTTCAGTACACGTCGATCCGTTGGTGATTGGATTAACGTTTCGCATAGATGGCATGTAATCCCTATGAACCCTGGGGTGGAGAGGGAGATGCCCGAGCAGATGGTGAGTTGGATGCGGAGACGAGGGAAGAGAGACGGTTATGTGGCATCGGCGCTAGAAGTATGCTCGGGTTTCAGTGCAGCTGTTCCAGTTAGAGCTGCCCAGCTTGATGACGTTCGATGCCCCTGCGGTGAAAGGCATTGAAGCTTGTAGGACAGTAGGACGGGCACAAGTAGAAGTGTATAGTAGATGGACTGACTGTCTCAATCCACTGGCGCGATCTTCCACTGGGAGTAGCTCGAAGCTTTGACCCCATTGTCACCCACCACATGTCAGGTCGAATGTCAACGTACAGAGCCGGGAGACTGGACACGCGGTTGGTGGAAGTTTTCTATCGACATCTGCTTAGGGTCTGTTCGGCAACAAGAATCTGGGATCATAATCCAACTTCTGTACGCCAAATCAATCTGATCCACTCAATGGCCTGTCTTATATCCCAGATTCCCACTGCCGAATAGACCTTAGTGAGCGCAAACAATCGGAAGATCTTCGTCCCTTCAATAAGATACCAATTTTTTAACTCAATGTCCCAAAGTTACTTTATTACGTCGAAACCCATTTTACGTTTTCCTTCGTTTACAGTAAATGACATCAAAGGTGCCAGGAAAAAGAGATGTCAGATGTCTGGGCTACGTTATAGAAAGTCCGCAGCCAGGCAACCTAGCCCTCCTCACCTTTTTATCGTCCTCCTTCAAGTTCGGAGTTACCGGATGCTTCATAATTGCATAATCACTCGTTGTCCACACTAATTTCACTTCACGTTGCTCGCATGCGCGTCGCTGGTTATCGATTATCGATTATTCCCCAATACAGTAAGCACCAAGCGTGCAGCCAAGACCCACTTAGTACTTACCTTCATTTCATCAGATGCCACTAGGTGTGCGTGAGTTATGTCCCGCCGGCCGACGTCGAGAACCGCAGAGTAGAGAGAAATATCCATCGAGAAGTCGTCCAAAGTCTCAGAGAAAAAAGTATGGGATCGCATTTATTCGGCTTTGACACGGCCATCTGCGATAAACACGCCCATACGCGTTGTTTTATTATGTCGTTTGGAATGGACTTCTTGATTTCAGCGAAGCCAACTTTTTGTGCTCTGAGCTCGTGAGAGGGCGTCACCTGGACCGTGATGATAAAGCTTGTAGTTACAGTAAAATGATGGCGTTAACGCTAGTGCCAGTGAACGTTCGGGATGTGGGCAATAAACATCACGGGTCATACCGGCAGTGACGTGTATAACAGAGGGGTCCGGTACAGTGAAGAGAACCCTGGTTCGGAGAGGCCAACCACGACAACGAATCTTTCGAACATCTGGCCTGCAGCCACTTTAAACGTAGGTTCCATCGACATCGTCTGGTGAAAATCGACTCGCTTTTGGTCGGCGAATTTGGCGGCGGCGTATGATATAATTTCTTTGACTCGGTTGCCTGCTATTTCTGCAACTAAGATCGCTCTCAGGTTTTCTGCAGCGTGCACATCTTGCACTCTGAATCAGGATGATTTCTACAGTTGAAGAGGTAATACCCACCAGGACATAGATCAACATGGAGGTAGACATGGAGGTTCTTTGGGTCATGCCAGTAAGAAGGCACTTTGCCCTCAATGTGTGAATCTGCCACTTCATGTGTGCTGTCTGCCAGTGCTACCCTTTACCAGAGGGTATCCTGTGGTTCCAAGAAACTGGATGGAGCTGTGGGTGGTTAAGCCAGTCAAGTCTAAATTGTAATGCTTAGAGGATCAACTGACTAGAGAGTGGAGTGAAAGTTTGGAATACCAAACCCCCTTTCTTTGCAAGAGCAGATTCACATCCTCCCGGTTCCAGATGGCCATCAGAAGCCCATCGATGGATTGGATACTGCCCAATGGGAAAAAAAATAGCCTTGAAAGGGTCGGTATAAAAACTGGGATTGACATGTAGTAGGCCGTTACACTATGTGTTCACTGCCGATCGTTGCCCCTGAGTGCTTTCAGGTATAGGGTTCTCGTAGTTTCACAAACTGCAGGGGGAACCATCCTCATTCCTGTGTATTCGTTTACAGCCCGGCCAGCGCAGTATAATCCACCGGCTTTCTTTCTACTAGCTCCGAGGCTAAACGCGTTTATAGTACCTTGCAGCCGGGGGTTGTCAACGCAGTCCGACAGGACCGCAAAAAAGACGTGAACCAGGCGACCGGGAATCCGGCCTTCCTGGCCCCTACTGACCACCGTGCCCCCGGGAAACGCCACCGCAATGCAGAAGAGTCGCATGGCAGTGTGGGCTCGGTGGGGATCGACGCTCACGAGATGCGGCCCCAGAAACGGGCCAGGGGGGCAGTACTGAAGATGGCGGTCGCGGCTACAAGTCTGTGGCCAGGATCCCAACAAGGAGGCGGGACGCGAAGCGGAAAGGCCTCGCAACCCCGTATGCGAAAGGGAACTACCGCGGATCCTCGCTGGGTCCGAGTTTCCGGCGGGGTGCGCGGTTGAAGCTGCGGATGGGGGCAACTTATTTGGGTCGGGGTGTGTGTGCTCGTGGCTTCAGAAGCAGACTTGGCACTTGGGACGGTCCAGGAGATCAAGTGCCGGCTCTGCCCTGACGCCAAGCTGAAGACCTTTGAAGAGTTCAAAGCGTTGTGACACCGTGGGGTGCCTTTAAAGACTGCGACGACTTCTCTGCACGCAGCGCCTCGCTCGAGTGGCACCGTAGGGATCTGCCGCCCGAGTGCGTCAGCATCACGCGCGAGAATGCCGATGAAAAGCGCAGAGAGACGCAGAAGGCCCACGATGAATTTGTAGGGAGGTTAGAGGGGTGCTTGAAGACGGGTGGGGATCATCAAGGAGAAATATTCATCATGCTTACCAGCTTTCATCTGTCTCAATCTGTTTTGTCACTTGTTGTGCGACGCGAAGTCCTCGTGGTGGGGTGCCATGGACGATTTGCCTATTCGATTTGGCCTTGGCCTGCTGTAGTTGCGCAAATCCTGACAGTGAGAGATTCTCGATCCAGTGTCTCGATTGCGCACCTTTTTCCCTCGCCAATCCTCCCAGTAGCCGTTCCTCGACCACGACCACGAGCTAAGTGAGTCGGATCATGGTAAAAGAATAAAATACCAGAGATTGGTGGACAAGTGCTCCTTGCTGAAAACACACGTCGCCCTCAGCACACATATCTCACTGGTACATATATCGCAAAAAGTGGAGCACCTCCGACCACCGGATCGGAACATCGAGACTCGAATGGGACAAACTTTCTCCACACCAGGAACATATACACAAGTGCGTTTGTGCTGTATTTTACATTGGAACTCGCCGATTCATTGTTGAGGAAAAATAACTGGAGAACGGAGAGCGAGCGATTGGCGGAGCAACGTTCAGCCGCGTGACTTGTTCAGTCACTGGCAGGCAAGTCCAAGGCACCTTTCGTACGTCTTACTTTCAACGACCCTCAACACATGTTGCAGCCGCAACAAATTTTGGGGCCCAAGACATTACCTCATGGAATAGCGAATCAGCTCTTACAATAATCCCTTGCCTTGCGGATGACACGTTCAACCAGGGGTGCTTCTTGTCGGCTTTACGCGCGTCGTGCGGCGGTCGGTTGTTCGTGCACGCTTTTGCGTCTCTCGCCCTAGAAGTGTGACATCGCCACTGTCGTGGTGCTACGGCAGGTGGTTTGTGATATGCGAAATGATGCCGGTTACGATTGGTGTAAGTTACATGGTTTACCAGTGCTTTGGTACCCTTCTCATCTCGACAGCGTGGCTGAAGTTCACAAAGACACACCTAGTCGAGTCGTGATTGATGCGCAATCTTTTTTTGCTCTCCTGTGCCTGCGCCATGCCCCAGCGCGCATATGAAGCGACAACCATTTTGTCCTTCCAGTTGTCCTGCCAAGGGAAGGCGTCTCAAGAGGGATGGTGTGCGCCGCTATGGTGAGAAATGGGCGTAAATTTCATGTGTGGAGGTGTCATGTCAGTCTAAGGAAAAGGCCATCTATCACCGCAGTCATGGTAGTATATGTAGAACTTCTAATACTAGGACACATCAGTCGTTATAGGCCCGGGGAGGTGGCGATTGTCGAGTGATATCGTCGGTGGTGCTACCAGAAGTTGACGTAAGAGAGTTTGTGCAATGGGCGTAACTTTGCTTTACGCCATCAATGGACGCCCCCCTGAAATCGAAGTCGAAAGACACGTCTCGGAACTCGAACACTGCCCCGCTCTGTCTCGCTTGCTCGTCGTCCCTGCCACCCCGATTATGGAAGCGCACCCAGCAAGGCATCCAAAGCGGGCACGCGTCCTCCAGCGGCGGCCGCGATTCCGAGCTGCTATTCCTCACTCGGTGCTGTGGGCGTCCCATATGCCCCTCCTGTCTGACAGCGAATCCTCGGTTGGCGAGGTACAACCCCTGCCTTGCCTGCCTAGGCGGCATTGGTGCAGTCGGTACGGAGAAGCGGCAAGGGCAGCACCCTGTCGAGTCCAACATCGATGGTGCTGTTCGAGATGAAGACGTTTTTGTGGTCGGAGATGAAGATGATGACGAAGATGCCAGTGGGACTACTCGGATTTATGATGGGGAAGCTGCGACGACACCTGGCATAGTTTCATCGCCGTCTGAGAGCCCAGGGCCACAACAACTTGATATTACAGTCGGGCTTTGTGCGGATCCCGACAAGCGAGATGACCCCACTGACAGCAACCGAGGCAGTGCCGGAAAATATTACATTCGACCGGACGATACACTACTAGGCATATCTCTCCGCCTGGGAATTGACGTGAGTGCTACTATGAATCTTCCCCTTCCATTCGAAATGCTTCACTGCGCATCAGGGAAGAACACTCTGTAAGCTGAACGACCTCCCACCGAGTACGCTGCGCACAACGCCACACTTGTTGCATACACGGACGTTTCTCGTCCTCCCACAGTCACACTCACAAGTGACGAGCGACGTCGCACCGGAAGAAGAGACTCAACGCACGCGGACGCGTGCCCAGGTTGCGTTCCAGCAGGTGACAAAAGAGATGGATGATGGGATTGCGCAGGCGTACGTTGCGCTCGCGGAAGACAGTGGCTCGGAACCTGACGTCGCTTCTCTCAAAGATGAATGCGAAAAGCAGGAGTCATCACCATCACGGCGCGTAGCGCGGACGAGGGTCGCACTTGCGGAGCGGGCGTTGGATCGGTACTTGGACGATGACGAGTGGGAACGCCAGGAGAGGGCTGAGGGGAGGGGTGTGCATATTCAGCGGTTGTCAGTTGAGAGAGGCCAGCGTGGTGGAGAGGAAGTTGGCTGGTGGGGTCGATGGGGTTGGTAGAAAGCTGATGACTTTTTTGTCTGCACTTTACAGTAAAGAAAAAGAATGTAGCGTGCATCTACAGATCGCCACGTCTCACGCTCCCTTTGAGCCTTCAAGTTGAGCTGCGGGCTCA
The DNA here is from genome assembly GCA_022376525.1 of Russula vinacea. NCBI lineage: Eukaryota > Fungi > Basidiomycota > Agaricomycetes > Russulales > Russulaceae > Russula > Russula vinacea. Next base: position 158,934 of record WTXL01000021.1, on the reverse strand, counting down.
ATTACTTTACAATGTCTGCACTGCGAAGTGCGAACCGCACCCCATCCCACATATCGTTTGTTCGAGAGTTATGACTGTCGACGAATGTGATATGGACCTCTGAAGACCGCTCAGCTAGCCGGGTGCTTAAAGCCGTGGAGAAATCACATGGAACCGGACCTTATCCTCGTGATGACGATGCCTATAAAGCCATCCGTTCTCTCCTCTCTCAACCTCTCTGAAATCCACAATAATATCCATGTCGACACAAAGACAACTCCAGAAACTCACCCGCGACAATGTTGCAGAGCACAACAAAGACGGTGACCTCGTGAGATTCTTCCCTCTGCCTCTGTCCCGAATTTCACACCCCCTTTCAGTGGGTAATCATTGATAGTAAGGTTTATGACCTTACTCGGTTTAAGAACCTCCACCCTGGAGGCGCTGCCGTTCTCCTTGATGACGACATCGGTTCGTTAATGTTCCTTAGTGATCGTGTTCGGTCCACCACTCATATCCCATCGACTCAGCTGGTCAAGACGCGACAGACGCGTTCTATGGTCTACATCGCCACGAGGTCCTCGAACGGCCACAGTATCAACGCCTCCAATCGGTTACATCGAGGGCGAGACTCCCTCCCTCAAGGGCCGCAATGGCTCCGAAATCAGCAGGGTGCCGTATGCCGAGCCTACTTGGCTAGCAGAAGGTTACCACAGTCCTTACTACAAGGAGGTATGAATGTTGTAAACTTTCTCGCCACCAAGACGGCATTCTGATCTTATTTTCTACTGTCTAGAGCCATCGCAGGCTACAGCAGGCTGTCCGCAAATTCCAAGATGAGGTTATCTTCCCTGACGCACAAGTTCGTGAAGAGGATGGCAAACGTCCCAGCTTGGAAGTCATCCAAAAAATGGCGTATGTCGTATCATGGTTTATTCAATAACTAGTCATATTGAACGGCTAAACCAGAGAGGTCAACCTCCACGCAATGCGTGCCGGCCCTGGAAAACATCTTAAGGGCTTGACACTCATGGGTGGCGCCGTCAAGCCTGAAGAGGTAAATGGTTTCAATGCCTCGACGGTAATTCATTGACCTTGAGTTGTCGTTAGTTCGATTATTTCCACGAGGTAGGTTCACCACAGCCGATCTTATGAGGGTGTTTTCACACATTGTGATCCGTATAGCTCATCGTTCATCAAGAGATCGCGCGCTGCGGTGCTCGAGGTTACGGGGATGGTAATCAATCAAGCTACACTCTAGGTTCGGATGCTCAACCCGAGGTCACCTGCAGGTCTACAGGCTGGCGCAATCATCGGCCTTCCTCCCGTGATCAACTTCGGCCGACCCGAGGTCAAGCCCGCGTTGTACCCGAGGTACTCTCAGGGAAGAAATTCATTTGTCTTGCCATCTCTGAGGCATTTGCTGGAGTGATGTTACGGGCCTCAAGACCACCGCAACTAAGACCGAAGATGGTAAACACTGGATGATCACTGGAACGAAAAGTGGATCACGAACGGACAGTATGTGACACCGTCATGCCGCTGTTGTAGTGCTTCTGAACGGAATCTGATAGTTTGCTGATTACTTCACCGTTGGATGCAAAACCGACGACGGCTTCACAGTCATCCTTGTTGAGCGCGGTGAAGGCGTTGAGACGTCGTCGATCAAGACGAGCTACTCCCCGCAGCTGGAACAGCTTATATCACGTTCGACAACGTAAAAGTGCCCGTTGAGAATACTCTTGGCCCTGAGGGAGGAGGAATCTTCGTCATGCTCAGGTAAGCTCATGGCTAATCAAATGCGCATAGCGTCGTCACCTTATGCCTTGAATCACCAGCAATTTCAATCATGAACGTTGGGTAATGGTCACATCCTCTGCCCGTGCTCAGCGCGGGATCGTGGAGGAATGCTTGAAATGGATCAGTCAACGAAAGGCGTTTGGAAAGCCCTGGCATCGCAGGCTGTCATCCGCAGTAAGATTGCTGCCATGATTGCTCGCGTAGAGTCCGTACAGAGTTGGTTGGAAAACATTACGCATCAAATGAACAACATGGTGCGTCCACTTCAGCTCGAACACGTTCACGTCGTGTTCAAGAAGAATTACAGTCGTACAAGGAGCAAGCGAAGAACCTTGCCGGACCAATCGCCCTGCTGAAAATGTACGCTACGCAGACGGCGCAGGATACGGCGCGTGATGCCGTACAGATTTTCGGTGGACGTGGAATCACGCGGACGGGGATGGGCCGGTTCGTCGAACACGTAAGTAACAGGACTCCTGCCGTTTTACAGATCACTGATGCGAACACAGTATCACCGAACAATAGCATTTGATTCGTTGCTCGGTGGCGCAGAAGACGTTCTCGGTGATCTTGGTGTCCGACAAGCCCTGCGCGCCATGCCATCAAACGCAAAGCTATAATATTGTCTTTGATCTTTAACACAAATAAATTTTAATGAGAGCTTGTATCATTGAGGATTTGAATTATTCTATGAAAACATAATTCAAAAAATGCCCCCTCCTTCAACTATGTCTTCTCACCACCATCTGTTTTGTGAGCGGTTTTCTGGGCGGACACCAAGTCCCACGTTTGCTGCGACCGCGGAACCCCATCCAAGCCATCCAACTATGACTGTCTTTGCAAAGATCTCGCCAAATCCGAGCATCACCCCGTTCACAAATGGCAAGAACATATTGATGGACAACGAAGAGAACAGGGCCCAGATGCGTGCGCGCGCGGGTAGCGTGGGGTCAAACACGGCAAGAGTCACCGACGCCGTTGTCGCGGGGCGGGCAGCGGGGGTAGTCGTCGCCCGGGGCGCATGTAAAGAATGTTCGGGCGAGTGAGGTAGCGAAGGCTCCGGGAACGACATGGAAGGGAACGACGACGTTGGCGAGGAGAGCACGTTTTCCCACGGTGGAGAGCCGGCCGGGTCGCCCGTCGTGGCCTGCGGGCCCGCGGACGGCGCGGGGCGCGTCGGAGGTGCGTTTGAGCTCGTCGTGGGCGCAGGAAGGTTCTGTTATGTCACGTACGCACGGACACGAACACATACATCATCGGCACGAAACCCGGGGGGGGGGGGGGGAGGAAAACGTACCTGTGTGCGGGACTCCTGCGAATGGGAGGGTGCACCGCGCGGGACGGGGGCGGGAGGGAGCGGCACGCTCGCGCTTTGCTGCGCCGCGGCCGAGACGGCCTCCCACTCGCTAGTGCCGGCGCTGGTGCTCTCCCCGCTCACGCTTACGCCCGTCTCTGGGACCCCCTTCCCCTGCCTCTGCAGAGCAGCCTTTTCCTCGCGCTCGCGCGCACGGCGCTCCTCCCACCGCGCCCGCTCCGCCTCGGCGCGCGCGCGCACGTCCGCGCTTTGTCGGCGCCACTCGACGACGTTGGCTTCGTACTCTGCTTTCCATGCTTCTTGCTCTGCGGATGAGACGGAGACGGAGGAGGATGATAATGACGATGATGGCTCGGGTGTCGTTGGGGCACTGGTACTGGCACCGGCACCGGCACGGCACCGGGGGCGGCTGGATCTGATGTGCCTGATGGTGTAGCTGCTGCTGCTGGTTGGAAGGGAGAGACGCGAGGGATGTCTGGGGGGACGGAGAAGGGATCGGAGAGGGCTGCCTTTGATGGGAAAGTAGGGGCGAAAGAGGGTGAGAAATTTTGATTTGGGGACGGATATTGTGGACTTACCTTGAGGAGGTCCTCGCCATGAGGGCGCAAGGGACTTGTGTGGTGGGCCGACATAAGTTGGGGTCGCAGACTCGGACCAAGACCGCGGGTGAAGAGGCGCGGCCAAACATGAACAAATACCTGGACTGGTTGTTATCGCCATCCGAGTGTGATCAATCTGATATACAGGCACCTCTACACGCAAACTTCTCTCAGGCTCTCTCACACCGTCCATTTTGAGGAACTCAGGTCCGCGAGCAAAGAGCGATGCACGAGCGACGTGGAACCATGTTTCGATGTTCTGATCATGGATGAGAGTGTCTCCGATATTAGTACGAGCTCTGTTGAGCAGCAAGAACCCCCCTTCTACATTGGTCTTCTTGTATGCTCCACAGCTAAATTTGGCGACCGTTGTGAAATTGATAGGGCTGGCAAGTCGTTCCTTGAGAAATAAAAGGCCTCGGGCCTTGATATTCCGGCACACCACGACCAATCTTGGTTGATCCTTCTGATGTACAGGAGTCGGATGGGAAAGACTCCGAATGCGGGGGTATCTACAATAGTGAGACATGTGGGGTACCGTTGGAACGGGCGCGGGTCATTCATTTTTTGTCAAGCGGAAAGTGTGCGGTTGTACTGTACTAAATATCAACGGACTAAACCGAACTTCTTCTCGGATATCGCACATGTCAGGGCTTTAGCGTAATAAACACCCTCAGTGAATTGTTACTGTATAAAGGAGCGAGGCTCGACTTCACATCGAAAGCCAACCGCGTTTTAACCGTCACGTTCAACTACGGCAGGCCGCAGGTGCCTGCTCGAGAACCAAACGATTAGACTCCTACGCAAAAACCTTGAGTGTTCCGTTCCTAGAGTGTCTGGCTTAACTTTCCCTTGGCCAACCGAGCGCAAAAACAGCTCGAACGATAGACGTCAACTTCTCGAATCACCGGAGACGGAATTTCCCACAACGGACGAAGTGGGGAGTGCGCAAAGTGGGATATGAGCGGCCTGTGACTACTAGATCCGTTATACGGATGACGGGGTCGGAGTCACGAAGAATATTCCTCCTTGATCGGTAACTCGGGTCCGGTAAAGGTACTATTGCTTTTTGCGATTGTGATAGGGTTCGTTGAAAGTTTCCAGGCAGTTCAAAGACAGGGGCTCGTGGGGGAGAACGGACACGTCATCTCAAGATCCGCAGTGCCACACCGCAGTGCCACCGATAGTAAATCAGAGGTTTAACAACCCCTTCTGCTGTCTGATTGGTGAAAGCTGGGCACGATATCGAGGGAAAAGGAGCCCTGAGGTTCCGCCTCCACAGCGTGTCATCCGGGTTTACTGTAAAGCGATAATCGTCACCGATAAATGGACAGCACGAATGTTCTGGGGGAACATCTTGAGCATCAGTTACTAGCCGAGAAATAGCCGAGACCGCGCTGCCCGGATAAGGGATAGATCGACATCTAGTCCCATAAGATAGAACACTGCCACGCTGTGGGACTGTTGACAATGCCTGGCGTACAGATAGTAAACTCAGTCCAACGGCGGCCACAGGGGCAAAGGCCAGTCAGGTGTTGCAACTGCAACAAGAAGTTGCCGATTCGAGGAAGCCATCTTCTGAATAGAAGAATAAGCTCCGTCAATTGAAGCCAACATTCGAGACAGAGGAATCGCAGGGGAGAGGTTTGAATGAAGAACATAAATCACACAGTCGGCGACTTGCGATGGTAGGCCAATGAATATGAAGCACGTCTGCACGAAAACGCCGTTAAGCTATCGGCCATAGTGATATGGCAGAACCAAGTTGACGTATGGGGGGTGAGATTAGATGGGAAAGGGTGTGCCCCGGGGCAACCTCGAGGCTCACTTTTGGCTTCCATCGGACTTTGAAATTTCCCGAAGGGCGTTTAATCCGTCCCAGCCTTCGAGAAACACTTCACTTTCACTATCACTATCGCTCCCAGCGACCCCTCCTCAGGAGGTCTCTACCGAATAGCATCCATCGCGTTCTTGATGCATGTGACCAGTCCTACAGACGGCGTGTTGCAACACGGGTTCACGGGTCCTTCCAAGCTCGATCCCCCTGTTTTCCGTAACCGAGCTTTGATGTCGCTCGAAGCTCGCACAGTAGCCTCTCTTGGTCCCAAGAACAATGAATGACGGTCTCGGGGTCACCTGTCTTGCCATCTTGACACAAGTACTCGCTGGCTTAACCCACGTCCTTCGCCGACGTCTTGGATGGACGCCATTGACCTCTACGTGTCGACCAGGGTATTGTTCCCGTCGACATCTGACAGCCAGACCCCGCGCTTTCATTGGACCCAGGATGATATCAGCCGCTTGTGTCAGTTCGCCACGTCATCACCGCGATCGTTCCACCCGCTTTCCGTGGATTTTCCAATGCACGTATACACCTTGTTTGTTGTCACTGAAATATTTCACCCTTTGATGAGATCCTCCTCCCCTTTTGTGTATTTGAATCCGTTATATCACCTTTAAGGCTTGTGTGCAAGATGATCTCTGGGATTATTATCGTCTCTTTCGTTCTTTAGGCTCAACCTGGTTGCCGCTCACGCAAGATCGCTCCACCTGCTTGGCCCCGTGACATTATCCGTGATCTTTTGGGGACAATCTCGCTCCTGCTCACTCTGGGTCAGAACCCAGATCCTCAAATGGTCATGAGTGAAGCACCGCGTGATGTCTGATTTCGCTGTTCGCTTGGAGAGACCTATGTTTACCGCCGACCCCATTCATCGACTGAGGCGCTTTTCATCGCACTATCGGAAGCTGCAGAGGCCAATATCCTGGGCCGCGGATATTTCTCCACCCGAGAGAACAAGCTATGCCTTTTAAACACCTTTACAGCCATGCGTGCCTGGTTCAAATTTCAGGGCTGGCACGCCTGGCCCTATTTAGTTGTTTGCTGCACATTTATCCGAACCTGCATTGTACTGTACTGCAGCTTTATCTGAACGTGCCTAGGGCGATGTTGTATTTCCCAGGCCACCCGGGTATCTGATCATGGGATCGTCTGCCGAAAGGGATGCATTATCCTGTGAGGGTGAAGAATGGCAAAAGATAACAGGAAATATCCGCTTCCGAATCTGCGAACCGCAGGCTGTGATCTGACACATGACAGGAGGTATTCGGACAAGGACAGATATTTGTCTCGTAGAAGGCCACGACTAGTCCACACAAACGACGCGCACAGCCAATGGCACATTACCAGACCACCGTGACTGCTCTGCTTGTCTCCCCATCCGGATTTGTTTCCGATCTACTGTGGCGCCTGCGATGCGATCAGTTTTTGTAACTTTACTCAATTGAATTAATTGGGCGTCCGATTCTACTTTCGTCTCCTTGTTCTAGGACTTTTGGAAGGGGGGTGGGGTGAACATATGATTTGATCCCTAATCCCCTTCTTGCTTCGCACCCGCGCTTTATCAATATTATTATTTTTTTATTATTTCTGGCCGAATTCTCGGTTCGCGCTCCCCCATCTGCCGCACCCGCTTACCCCGCTGGCGCTCACACACTGACTTGTATGTCCCATGCCAGACCGCGTTGCAATAAGCTATGCGGGCCCCCCCTTCTCCGCAAAAAAAACCTATAAAAGCGCATGATGCCTTGTTCAACTAATGCTCAAGTAACCACCCCTACCTCTGCTACCTCTCTGCCTACTACCCTCCAAGCGCTAGCCTGCCTGCCTGCCTGCCTTTCCTATCCCGGCAAACCTACTAGACTAGACAGACAGACCACCTGTCTCCACCACCAAAAAACGTTTAACATTTGACATGTGTAAGGAAGAATGGTACGCACCTTTTCGCTCTCTGTTGTGCACCTTGGTGCATCACGATGCCGCGTAGATAGCTGACGCGCTGTTCTTTGGTTCCTCCTCCCTCCTCCCTCCAGCCATGGAAATCAGTACCGAGGTTGTGGGGTACATACCTGTTCCCTTTTTGTTGCATCGGAGAGAGCTATTTTTCCTGACCTTTTGCGCCGCTTGGCTCTCACATGTACAGCATTACGTCCGGCTGTACTGGACAGGAAATAGGACCGATTGCAATTCACCGGACTGTCTCCACAGCGTCGCGCACAGACACAGAACTGCGCGGGCGTGCAACTGCAATCGGGTACGGAGCCCCCTTCCTTCGTTTCATCCGTGGTGTCATTTTGCGTTCTGAATTTTCCCACATGTGCGGGGGTCACGCCACCATTTCTTACCTTTTTTCTCCCTTTTCACCCGCAGACCATATATGAAGACCGCCGTGTGCTGAACTTGATTCAAGAACCGTGCGACAGCTGCAAGGAAGCTAGTTATGATCGCGGTCGGCGCCGCTGATCGGCATATACCACCCTGGTCTTCCCATGCATCACTGCCAAAAATCTCCTCCTGCCCGCTATTTTCTTGCTGTGTACTTTTGCTTTGTTTTTGAAAATTTTACAGTACGAGCCGCATTTCAATCCATACCAGCATCCTGTATCCACATAGATCTACTCTCGAGTTATGACACTCACCGAACCCTGCACATACACGGATTTAGGTTCCGTTGATACATCTGTGGCCGCAATATCTCACCCGAGATAGAAGCAACTGAGCATCAGTCACATCATCGCCGGGTTGGTCTGTTACCAGACCCGTCGAAGGGGTACCGCAAACAACCTCGGGACCCCACCAACACGCTCGCTTCCGTGACCTCAGTTTTCTATTGGAAGGTCCTTAATGCACCTTCGAATCTACGGAATTCGTTCATAGGGTCAAACAAAGCAACTGCTCCCACAACATGACCGCGCCGTCGATGCGTTTAGTCCGATCAGTTAAGAAGCATCGGAGACACAGCGAGACAAATCTCATGTGAAGAAATACCGATAACGGTCGGACATCTGCAATCAGTCCCACCGTGTTTTGTCATCAAAAGAACATCGTCCACTACCAGTGCCATGCAAGAAGGTAAGCTTCTTACACTGACAGAAGACCGATGAATCCTTTGAATCGGCCAAAGTGTGCATCTAAGCCGGCCAGGGAGGACAGGCGCTCGCGCGACCTTGACATGCAGTGCATGGGACGGCGGTGCTTAGAACCGCCGTCCCCCGCGCTTGACAGGCTGCTTCGTTCCACGCCACCTCAATTCGCCGCGCTTGGCACCATCGTCGCTACTGTCATCGCCATCGCGATCCTGTCCCTTTACTCTTGCTCTCTTATTCGGGCGCGGCGAGGAGTCCGACTCTGTCTCTGACGCCTTCGAGGGTGCACTACTTCGTGCCACCGGAACTGGCACATGCGATCCGGGGACCGACGAGGCTCGGCTGCTGATTCGAGACGCCGGCGAGCCCTGAATACCTGTGGCTGTTGAGCGCAAGTTGCCCCGCTCCTTCCCTGGTCGTTGATGAGAAAGCACCAAATTATCGTTCTCATCATCACCCTGTCCGGCTTCCTCTATTGGCGGATTCCCGGTCGTTGCCTGACCGAGAACACCCGTTCCTGGACCCTGTCTTGTAGCCATCGCCTTCATGGGGGGTTCATGTCCTGACCGTATCTCCACCTGGTATCATTCGATGAGATTATTCATCTGCGCGCAGGGTGGGCGGCTCACACGTGAATTGGATGACTGTGCACGTTCTGAGTTGATAGACGGAAATCGGAGAGTCGCGGTCTCGTTGGGCGTTTGGTGGCTTCCTGCGGTAGAATCCACGGAGGGTAGGGTAGGTTCTGGGCTTTCGAATTCGTCAACGATAGCCGCTGCGGTACGTGGTCAGGTGTGCCAGTGTGAGTTGGTGAGGGCAGCGTAACTTACGAGGATTGGCGCTGAAGGCAAACAGGGCCGACAACCGACGGATGCTCGTACATGTGCGCGGTTGGGAGAAAACGTTCCTTATGTGCGTGTCCATACTACGACGCGCCGTCCGGCCCACCCGGTCAACCGCCTGCAAAGTGGTGCTCAGATGTGATGGTTTCTGTGTCTGTTGCACACCGGAATAGAAAGTGACAAGAACCATGCCGGTGCAAAGTATTTCCTGAGCAGTCATAGCCTTGGGCGCTATCGCCCAACCCCATGATAGGGCATGAGGCGGGTATTAGCCCCGCGCCAAAGTGAAACGAGGGTGCTCATGGTTGTGTGGGACTGTTGAGGCCTACCTTTTCGAGATCGTTGCCGGAGATCTCGCTGATAGCGTCCGGAGAGATGAAAGCCAAGTAAGCGGTGCTGAGAAGCGGGATCATGAGGTGCTTCGAAAGCACGTTTGCCGATTGCTTGGGACCAATGGAAAAGGTCTCCCATCTCCATTCGAAACCCTCTCCACGCAAGTGGATAGCTAGATCCTGAAATGCCTGTGAGAGCCTAAAAGGTGCACCAAAGCATATCATACGTACTGAATAACGAGACTCTATCACATCAAAAGATAAATCACCCATCATGCGAGGGGAGTGCACGTCCACGAGATACTGTAGAACCTGGTCAAGCCAAGCATCTTGATTGGGATGTGGCAGGTGGCTTAGAGAGCTGTTGGTATTCAGCGCTGACCATCGGCGGCTTAATTGTTGCTTTGACAGGACTGTGGGCCAAGATTAAAAGGCGCCTTACTGAACGGGAATGTGGATAAGTGCACCCTCAGCCCAAACGGTCTTAGTATCTGTTATCATGAAGACGCATGTTTGATCGGCGAAAGTTGGGTGCAGCTTCTACTAGGAGAAGTCTTGAGACGTCGAGTATGCTATATGGGGGGACGAACCATGAGGTATGGAATAGACCTTTCATTATCGATCTTTACAAGCCACTCCTTTGATAAGAGACGTTCTGAGTGATCCTGTGGGTATACTTGAATATGGATTTTCTTCAAAGAATGTGCCCCTACCTCTGTGAACTCGTTCATCGCATGTGACGGCAACAACAGGGCCACGTCAACCGGGCCGTGGGAATTACTAATACTGTAATTGACAAGTATTACACTTCCCACCGTTTATCCAAGTCCTTGTCCTCGTCCTTCATTCATTACCCCAGGGGATATGCGAAGCGATGTTCGGGAAACTCGCCAACTTACCACCCGTCTTACGAATTCCCAGGAGGTGATGAAAATCACGAAATTAGTTCTCGCCCTGGAATCCGCACATATACCGAGTTAACGCCCACATCCTCCAACGACTTCCCTATCTGCCGTCTTGTCATCCGAGAGGGCAGATTTATCGCAAAAAAGTGTCGGCTCGCCGTCATCGATGGCTATTCAGAAGTCCAGTTTGGGCGAGACGCGTCACCGCCTGGCGCCGGCACTCCGAGGATCCGCCTAAAGGACATGGAAGTCTCCAAGCTTCACGCCACGCTTTTTTGGGATGCTGAGCGAGCCGAGTGGGCAGTCGTGGACATGGGATCGAAGCATGGGACATTTGTCGGGTCTGGCGAGGATACGAATCGTGTGAGGTTATCCGCAAGTCGGGTAGCAAGCATGCCGAAACGCTTGAAGCATCTAGACAGGCTGTCCCTCGGGGGTACGACGTTTGTGGTGCACATTCACGAAAATCGCCTTCCTTGTTCCGAGTGCTCTGCATCCGGACAGGGCAGTGACGATTTGATTCCACTGTTTTCCCATCAGAGGGATGACGAAACGACCGCCCAAGGTGAACGGAGCCGCAAACGCCGAGCAGACTCGAGTAATGATGCGCCGCGCAACGCAAAGAGAGCACTGGCATCACTGAAGCACAGACTACTACGTCGACCTGGCGGGGTCTTTCCCGCTGTGTCGCCACACGATTGACACGCACGTGGGAACGGACATGATTGGATGGAGGGCAGCAGCCAATAGGATACGTCACGCGAGTTGTACGCGTGTACGCGTTATTTGAGGTTGTTATTTAGAGTCACGTGGGAGGTTGGATCAGTTGTGTCCCGAAAAGAACAGCGAATCGAATTGAAGCTGAAGTTGTTGTTGCGAACACAACCAGCCGCTGGCTTCGTCCACATCCCCTCACTCTCTCCCAACCACCTTCTCGTGGTCTTGGTCTCCCCTCATCCATATTATCGAGGGTCCTCTTTCTCTACTTCTTCCTCCACTCTCCCATCTTCCTTTCTCTTTTCCCTGTCTCTTTTTGCTTAGCTTTACTCCATTTCACATCCATCATCTTTACTTCTCTATTCCTATTCCCTCCTAGGACCTAGATGGCTCATCGTGTACGCCATTCCTGTCTTACTTTCGTCGTCGCCACAAACTAACACGCGCTTTTGCCACATCTTTCCATTCATTAGCTCCCATTGCGAAACCGGACTGGTATCCAACGCCCCAAGAACCTAGATGAGAATGCAACGAGCAGGCTACGGCAGGTTGTCGGTGCAACTTTACCCGGTGGCGTGCGAGCTGGAGTTTCTGGTGCAAATTCTTTCAAGACGGGCGGTGTTCAGCGTCCCGCTCTTGGTGAGGTTGCCGTCAACCGCAAGGTACGTCTTGCCCACACCTTTGTGTCAAATGCTTAGTTTGGTATCAAGAACTCCAAGTTGAAACTCAACAAGGACAAGGCGCCTGAAGTTGGTCAGAAGCGGGCACGATCGTCCTCGGTCGCGGATGGTCCTCAGCGGGTTCTTTTGGCTGCCAAGCCTGCCCCTCCTGAGCCAACCACCGTGACCGGGGTACGTAGCTCATTACTCCAGCGACCACCTCTGGCTCAGACTCTGCCTCCTCAGCGTGTTTTCTCCCGACCAGAACTGACCGGAGTACACCTGGAAGGCGTCGTGCATCTCGATGGACTGGAAGTTGATATGGACGTCGAAGAAGCGCACAGTACGAAACGTGACTCGATGGACGACGTCGTTATCGTCGATGACGAGGAACTTGATAATATGATTGAGGAGCAGGACCGTGCAGAAGTGCTTGAAAACCTAGTTCCCGCAGACAAATCAGAAGTCGCGGAGTATACCTGGCCCGAGGTATCGCCCAACCATGCTGCCAAGTACCAGCGTGAGGTAGATGAAGTGCGTGCGAAGTTTGACGCAGAAGACGAAGAATATGATGCTACCATGTGCTCGGAGTACGCGGATGATATCTTCATATATATGACTGACCTGGAGGTGAGGTTTCATCATATATTCTTTATTACGTGGTGCTTAGACGGTAAAAGGACGCCATTATGCCCACGCCGAATTATATGGACGCCCAGGAGGAGATCACCTGGGGCATGCGTCAGACGCTCGTTGACTGGCTTCTCCAAGTCCACCTCCGCTATCATATGCTTCCCGAGACATTATGGATTGCAGTAAACATCGTCGATCGCTTCTTGTCCCAGCGCACGGTGTCCCTGGTCAAACTTCAACTTGTCGGTGTCATTGCCATGTTCATCGCGTCAAAATACGAGGAGATTCTTGCACCATCTGCGGATGAATTCGTCTTCATGACCGAAAACGGTTACGCAAAAGAGGAGATCCTCAAGGGAGAGTGGATCGTACTTCAGACTCTTGAATTCAATATCTCGCACTACTGTTCGCCATACAGCTGGATGCGTAAGATCAGTCACGCGGACGATTACGATATCCAAACACGAACTCTGAGCAAGTTTCTTGCCGAGGTGTCATTGCTGGACCACCGGTTCCTGCGCGTCAAGCCAAGCATGATCGCAGCGATTGGTATGTACACGGCGCGGAAGATGTTGGGGGAGACTGGGTGAGCAACCCATTTTGAGGGGTCACGTGTGTATTGACTTGACAAAACAGAGCGACGCTTTCGTTTTCTATTCTGGTTACACCGAAGAGCAATTAGGGCCTGGGTACCATATGCTCTTGAACAAGATTACGGAGCCCGGCTTCGACAAACTGTACCTGTACAAGAAGTATGCGCACAAGAAGTTCCTCAAGGCAGCTGTGTATGCCCTTGAGAAGGCTCGGGAGCAAGTCGGTCAGGGCGAAGGCATGGTCCTAGCATAATTCACATTTGCACCCGCTGTCCAAGTGCTATCAACGTCGCCATCATCTCTCGCATACATCTTATATTTATAGCCCAAGCTCACTTGTTGAGGTCCACTCCTTGTCGCTGTTTCAGTTCTCTCGTCTTGTCAAGCTTTCAAGTCCGTTGTGCAGTCCCGACCTCCTGTGTCATTATTCCAATCCACACAATCTCATCATGCATTCCATGCAATCACCTCTTCCCTATCATGTCGCCCTCGCTTTCTCCGCGTTTGGATCCTCATTGCATGGCTGTTTTGCATTCGTATGTCACCCCGCTGTCACGCTTTCTGCGTCTCCCGCCACTTGGTTTGCGGGTGGGATCAACCCTTGTCATAATCAGATATGTCTTTGATCTTCCAGCATCGATATGCTTCTGCGACAAGCCCTCCCCCTTCCGTCCTCTTATCCTCCTAGCCCAGAAGCACACACTGCCAGCCATACCCGCCATAATCTCCGAAGATTATCTATGCGTCTCACCGATCTAAACACGTTCTTCCTTTCTTTTTTGCTTTGTTGGTCCATATTACACTTCCTGTTCTATTACTTGTAGTTTTCCCGCTATTCTGTTTCTCCCAATATCCTCATTGCAATGTGTTTTCTTCTCTTTTTCTTCCTTCTTTCTTCCTACATTTACAGAGCATTGAGGATGTATACATACTCGCGAACCATGATGTATATACATCCGCGCTGAGCGCCGTTGCCATTGCCATCGCTTCGGCATATTTATCACGTCCTTGAGCACGTGCAGTCGATGCCAATAATCACATGCTTGCCTTGTTTGCTCAAATGCCGGGCTACTCGACCCGTTCTCGTCCGTTCTACCATCAATGGCCCTTTCTTTCAAAGGACAAGTATAGTTGTCACAGGCGCTGGTGGCGGTCTCGGAAGAGCGTTAGTTTTCCCTCTTTTCGCACTGCTTATCGTTGGCCACATAGCGTTTCACCCTCAGGTACTCGTTGCTCTACGGTTCCCGCGGCGCGAATGTCGTAGTGAACGATTTTAACAAAGAGGCGGCGCAAAAGGTAGTCGATGAAATCAACGCAGGTGCGCGTGGTTTGCCCTTTCTTGCTTGTGCTCCTGACAGACACCATATTCCGACGATCGGAAATAACCTAGGCGGCGTTGGAAGAGCCGTCGTGAACATTCTTCTGTGACAGACGGACCTGCAGTGATCAAGACAGCGCTCGATGCCTTCGGGGGCGTTACCATTCTCATAAATAATGCCGGGATTTTGCGGGACAAAGGGTTTGGCCTCATCTTCACCTCTGAAAAGCCTTTGCTGATCATGCGTGGCAATTAGTTTTCGGAACATGTCCGACAAGGAATGGGACCAAGTCCATGATGTACACCTTAAGGGCGCATTCTCCTGCACACACGCCGCCTGGCCGGTCTTCCGCAGGCAGAAATTCGGTCGGATTATTAACACCACAAGCGCCGCAGGTTTATTTGGTAGGTTACAGTGGTCCGCGGTGTTCCTGTAGTCTTACCCCCCGTAGGTAATTTTGGACAGGCCAACTATAGCGCCGCAAAGATGGGCCTCGTCGGCTTCACGAAGACACTTGCACTCGAGGGCGCCAAGTATAACATCAAAGCTAACGCTATCGCACCTGTGAGTACTCGCGTCGAGTTTCAATGCCTATATCTCTCATCCTGTGTTTAGATCGCTGCCTCTGCCATGACGGCCACTATTATGCCACCAGAGATGTTGCAGCACTTCGGCGTACGTGCTTTCCATCAATATTTCATCTACGCCTCTCTCAACACTACTCGCAGCCCGAATATGTTGCGCCCTTGGTCGCGGCTATCACTCACCCCGACGGTCCTGACGCCAGCGGAAAGGTGTTCGTCCTAGGAGCTGGTTATGTATCCGAGATTCGGTGGGAACGTAGTAGAGGTGTGGTGTTCAAGACTGATAACAGCTTCACCCCCTCCTCTGTGAGTGTCACTTCTGTTTTCTCGTACTTCTCTGATGCCTGCAAGCTAGGTTAAACAACGATGGGAAGAGCTCACAGATTTTACAAATCCGGGATAGTGAGTGGTAGAGCTTATTATCTGTTTATTGAATTGTTCACTAAACCGTGTAGTCCGCAGAGCATGAATGATGTGAATATTATAGAGAAATTGGAACAGTCACGGTCTCTCCCCTCAAACAAACAGGCTTCACCCGAGGTCCGCTTTGATGGTCAAACTGTCATCATTACTGGCGCCGGAGGGGGGCTCGGCCGTTCCTATGCCTTGATGTTTGCAAGGCTCGGTGCGAACGTCGTTGTCAACGATGTGAGCGAGAAGGGTGCTCAGGGTGTAGTCGATGAGATTGTCAAGGGTGAGACACTTGGTTATTTGACTGTTCGAGCGGCAGCACTCAAGGTTCTCTATAGCTGGTGGGTCCGCAATACCTGCGGTGTGCTCTGCAGAAGACGCAGATGAGATCGTGAAAATCGCTCTGGATCGATTTGGTGCTGTCCACGTGCTTATTGCGAATGCCGGCATTCTTCGCGACAAATCATTCACGGCAATGAGTGAAAAAGAGTGGGACCAAGTAATCGCAGTCCATCTTAGGTATGACCTCCCTTCTGCCTTCTGAACCGTCTGCTAAATCCGTGCAGGGGTACTTATAAGGCAACTGATTTGTTCATTAATCCAAGAACAGTTACTCACGCTCACTTTGTGCAGTGTGCTAAGGCTGTTTGGTCCGTTTTTCAAAAGCAGAAGTATGGTCGCATCTTGACCACTGCCTCCGGTGTCGGAATTTGTACGCTTTCCCTAGGACGTTGTCGCTTATTCTGAGCAGAATACTTCAGACGGCAATTTCGGTCAGGCAAATTACTCGACGGCCAAAGCTGCAATAATAGGGTTCACTCGAGCCATCGCCATCGAAGGACTGAAGTATAATATTCTCGCTAATGTTCTAGCACCCTCCGCTGGAACTGCAATGACGCAGACCATCTGGTAAGCTTACTCATGCCTTGGCCACCCTGTGGATCTCTCATTAGTTTCCAGGCCGCAAGAAATGGTTGACGCTTTCAAGGTCAGACATTCGAGAAATTCAGGTTAAAAACAAGCTGATGACTTTGCAGCCCGACTTTGTCGCACCTGTTGTTGGCTATCTCGTTAGCAAAGGTTTGTCGTTTTGCTGGTCTCTTCATGCATGTCTGACCTTCTTCCCCCTCAGATAATGCGGAGACAACTGGTTCCCTGTTTGAGGTTTCGGGTGGGTGGGCCGCGCGAACACGCTGGCAGCAAGCAGGGGGGCATGGCTTCCCAGTCAACGAAAAACTGTCTCCGGAGGACGTCATTGCGAAGTGGAAAAATATCACCAATTTCGGTGAGCTTCCATTCCCTGCATGCTCGGTTAAAGTGCCATGTTTTTCCAGATGATGGGCGTGCGACGAATCCGGCAAGCACTCAGCAAGGCATGGAGCGAGTGTGTCATATCTCATCTGAATTTCTCAACTCTTAAATCGTTTTCACAGCTGGTAGAGAATTTCACCAATCTAGTCGACAATACAGAAAGTCGAAGCAGGTCTGATGAGGAACGTTACTTCGATCCAGAAGATCCCGAGCTTGTAAAAAAAGCCAAACGGCTCATCCCTGACGCTGTAGAATTCACATATGATGAGCGCGACGTCATCATTTACAACTTGGGCATAGGTGCAACAGAGAAGGAGCTGCAGTGGGTGTACGAAGGGGACGAGAATTTTGGCGCACTCCCCACCTTTGGCGTGTGTCCCCAACTAATGTCAAGCGCAGGCTTCGCATCCGATTGGTTACCCAACTTCAACGCAGTATGTGTCCTCACGACCGGATTCACATGCGCTCACCTAGTTACAGGCAAAGCTTCTGCATGGCGAGCAGTATTTATCGATTAAGGCCCCTATTCCTACAAGTGGCGTGCTCGTCAACAAAGCACGGTGCGTGCGCTATGCACCGCCTCGGTACTTCGGTTAACTTCATAGCGACTGACGCGTTCAATAGACTATATGAAGTACTTGACAAAGGCAAAGCAGCGTCTGTTACCGTCATTGTGCACACCTTGGATGAGCGCACGGGGGAGGTGGTATTTGAGAACCAGACTACATTGGTCTGTCGTGGCTCTGGTGGATTTAGTGGCAAACGGACCGGCCGAGGTCAGTTGGTGTATGTATCATGGAACAGGGGCAATACTGAGACAATTACCGTGGCAAAGATCGTGGAGCTGCATCTGCGGCCAACACCCCACCGGACCGAAAACCTGACGCCATCCTCGAGGAAAAAACATCACTTTCACAAGCCGCGTTATACCGGTGTGTGCCATTCCTTACATGTTCACCGTCCTCACCTCAAAGGTGTTTCTAGCTTGAGCGGCGACTCGAACCCATTACACGTGTGTGAAACTAACTACTGTTCATCGCATGCTGCCGACATGAAATCAATAAACTAGATTGATCCTGATTACGCTGCCGTCGGTGGTTTTGAGCGCCCTATACTGCACGGTGCGTGACACTATCCTACATATCGAGAAAAGCAATATGTTGACTGTTGGCTTCCTACCTAGGCCTCTGCTTTATGGGCATCTCTGGAAAGCATGTCGTGAAGACGTTCGGGCAGCTCAAAGACATCAAAGTCCGGTACGTTGCCCACTTTTCGTTTCAGAATACTTGGCCAAGCGTCCCGTGTCACAGATTTTCCGGCATCGTTTATCCTGGCGAGACACTAATTACCGAAATGTGGAAGGAAGGAGACAAAGTTATTTTCGGTAAGCTTACAGGGGTGCGGTTGCAGCCCAAGGGGTTTCTGATCATATTCGCTCTTTTCAGAGACGAAAGTAAAGGAACGAGGGACGGCCGTTCTAAGTGCTGCCGCTGCGACTCTTGCTAATCCCGAGAAACAGCATGTCAAAGCCAAGCTATAGTTGAACTTAATGACGAGCAGTATTCTCAAATTTGTTTCGAGCCTGATAATTATATTAGTAGTTGGATATATTTGCAACTGCATCGCTACGCACGGCTATTTCCAACTATTGACAACCCTTGAGCTTACACACCGCCACAAAAGTCCCTGGGTACTATTGAGTGTAATCCGAGCGAGGCTAGTTGTATCGAGAGAAGAGTGGTGGACTCCGCTAAGGAAAAGTCCAATCATTGTTCGTGGGCCCATCTGCCAGTACGAAATTGACGAGATTTGATTGCGTTAGATGCGCCGCGCCATGAATGGGGGTTCATAGTTGTTACAGTGGACATCGGGGTGAGAGTCCCAGAGCAGAGGTAGTGAAAATACACGCGAGGAAATTCCCTTCCTGTGTGCTAAGCTCCCACGGGATGGAGGTCCCGAAAATTCGTTCAAAAGGATACTAGACCAATAATCTCTAGATCAATGATCTCGTTGATGCAGCCAGGCAACGGTGAGGCTTGGATGAGACCCCTCAGAGGACAGGGGGTCGGGTCGCGGTCCGGTCTTTCTTACCACGTGAACTTGTGACATGGTTACTGTAAATCTGCGGTGACCAAATAACAAGATCCAACTTTCACGATGCTTGGGAGTTTAATATCCCTAATGTCGGCACGATTCTCGTCAGGAGCGGGCATACTGTATGTACGGCAGGCTTCCATGCAGGAAAAGCGTTGTTGTTACTCTCTTCGGGTGTCGTCGGATAAAAATTAAAAAAATACCGTACAAGTACTCTCAACTAGTTCTAATTACGTTCCGATCGGCAATCAGACATGTGATGATCTATTGCATTCTCTCGCTCTTTTGACTACGGGCCTGAAACAAAACAATCACGAGTTCATGGTCCTACCACGTGTGCCCGTATGGAGCCCGGAGTCCCGGATGTACCGGGTGATCAGCTAAGCACAACGAGAAGCTCCGTTCCGTGCTTGGGGGCCGGGACTCGGACTTCTTCATAGACCGACCTACGGCCCTACGGTCTTCGGCCTCCGTCGGAATTACACACGGCGTCGCAACGAAACGAAACGAAAACCCCAATTCTACAAGCGAAACCGTTCCATTATAAAAAGGACGCAGCTGTTAGCCTGTTACGAGACGTGATCGCTTCAAGCCAAGGTTGAGCGAATTGCGGACCTTGGTGTTGATCTACAACGGTAGCATATGAAAACCCAGTGTTCACACCGGTTGTGTAGTATAGTAAAATTGAAAACCCTCAGTCTCTGACTCGAGGTCCTGAGGACTGGTGAAAGACTGCACTGGTTTAGAGCAAAGTGAAATGTTGACCGGAACACTTAGGACAAATGGCAGTAATATATGGAAGGGGACAAGGGGACAAAGTGCTAATCATACACAAGTGCTGCATGTAATTAGGGGATAGACCAGACATAGATACCAATCTAAGAAAAAAACCGCTGCAAACCCAGGGTATCATTGGCAAGTCGCTAGAAGGCCTGCGGGATCAGAGACCGGATAATACCAGAATGTGACTGCTATTATTGTATAGAGGCCTACATAACGTGTTTGTCAGCGATGAAGCATGGGCCGCCCGGGGGGGGGGGACGAAGAGGATTTATACGTACACATGAGGATCATGCCCTCGAGCCAATTTGATTTACCATCTTGCACAACGTAGTTGACGGTTAAGACTAACCAAACACGCCATCAGTGGGCGTCTGGGTTGCAACAATAGCGGGTAGGGCTCACCAGAGAGGAAGAGAACGATGGACTCAAAAGGATCGAAAAGGAGTGTTAATGGCTTGCCTAGGATCCACCCTAGTGTGACCATGAAACTACGAAGCTGAGTCAGTAAAACACCACGACGTCTCACACATACGTACGGAATGACAAAAAGCGCAATTTGCTGTCAACGAAGAAAAGGCGTCAGTAGAGAATACAATGACAATATATGTTAGTACATACAATACTTGAACCCACTGCGACTCCGAGAGAAAGTGTTATTTTATCTTTGACTGAGACCGTAACGGCAGTGACATGCTCTACAAGAACGCGCCACGTTACTAATAGGTCGCGGGAAAATCATGACGATCGAGGTTCGAGATAACATACCGGCCGCATTTCCTACGATTGGCAAAAGGATGAGGCCAACAAACCCTTTGCTAATATGGCCACTCGAAGTAAGACCGTCGATTGAATCGACAAGGAATTCAGCGGTAACAGCAACAAGCTATGCCGCACGATCAGACTTCGCGACGGTCAGGGAGATGAATTATCGACAGACCACAGTGACGACAGCAAGGAGTGAGATTGTCATCTGCAGGCACATTTCAGGTCCCTCCGCCTCCTCCTCCGGGCCCGCCTCCAATGATGCATCCTGCTGAGCGGGATGCATCGCACCATCAATTGGTGGGGGCGAACTCGAAGCGGGAGGTTCATGGATGTGGAGTCTCTTGGCCATCTTCGATGAGTAGTGAACAGATTGCTGGACGTCTGAATGGTCGTCGTCGTATATATTCTTGTGCGAGAAAAGTTGAAACACAAGGTAACATAAATAAACTAGGGAAGTAAAAATGGTTATGACGGAATGGCTTGACATTAGAGAGAGAACTCACTGAAAAGCAAGATAATGGCAACCTAGGAAAATAGTCGTCAGCTAACTAGGACAGTACATCAGGGAGGATCTACCAACACCGTGACTAATCGAAAGAATATCGTGGCCTTCTTGCTGGTTCGTTAAAGGATCGACACTACCATCCGTAGGCTGGACGGCATTGTGGAACGCAGCAGGAAGTAGCACGGCAATCACGCTCAAGGTCAACAAGGATGAGTTTAGTTGAACGGCACCTGCGATGAGACAACCAGGACGCGGGCCTGAGTTAAATGGGTATAGTCAGGCACGCTCAGAACACGTACTAATGCCGAAGCCCTGTTCCGAGAAGCGAGTGCCGCCGGCAAAGAAACACATCCCAAGGACCAATACTACGAGTATCGGTTAGATTGGCAGACGTGGCTGCACCAAACCCACTTACACAGGTTGCTCAGGATGGAGCCAATAACTGTCAAGAAGGGATGAGTCACGGACTCAATGGGATGCCACATAAGGAAATGCGATGCTTGGCAGGGGCACAGCCTCACAGGAAACGTGTCCTGTATATAACCACAGCAATAGTCGCCGTCAGGCTCTCGTTCTGCTCATGCTGCGCATTTGACCGCATTTGGCGGTCAACAAGAGGGTGTACGGCCTCACAGCACACCAGCAAGAGAAGGATGCTCACGAGAGGATTGTACAACGGTCAGTTCACACTTTACCAGTGCAATAATCTATACGCAATTGAGTGCCAAGAAAAGACCTCGAGGTGGTGGCGCCACTTACTCCCACAATCAATTCCACACTAGAGTAACACGCCGCGTCAGCACATAGATGGAGTAGATCTTGGATCCAACACTTACGCGTTTCCCTAAATGATGACATGAGGGGGCAGGTTTCAGCGTTGTAATGGAGCAGTCAGCCTCACCAAGGTGGCATTGAGCAAACCGGCTAGGGTCTGCCCGAAACGCAGTGACAAGTCGTCTGTTGCAAATGCGAGGAGCTACACCTTTATGAGCAGCTGCCGCCCGGGAAAGGACAGGATGATACACACCTTGGCAAGGGGGACGATGGCAAGGAACGAGACTACAGATAGTTCAGAGGGGGAATAGGGAGTCGTGCATCGTAGCAAGTGGTGGTCTCACAAACAAAAACCAGGGTATTACTGAGCTTGACATAGTGGAATATCCACTGCAAGACGATCAGTCCTACGATCCAGCGAAAACATCGTCAAAGACACGCACGGAAAGTGGTATGAAAATCAACAACACATTCAACCCTATCTCAAAGACAGCTCGGTCAGAG
Source organism: Russula vinacea (assembly GCA_022376525.1). Classification (NCBI taxonomy): domain Eukaryota; kingdom Fungi; phylum Basidiomycota; class Agaricomycetes; order Russulales; family Russulaceae; genus Russula; species Russula vinacea. Next base: position 136,584 of record WTXL01000021.1, on the reverse strand, counting down.
GGACGTTAGACGTCAGCGGGTGGGTGATTGCTCACAAGAAGTCTTGAATATCGCAATTATACTCGCACGAACGTTTAGTGTCTTTCGATTTGGCCCTTCTCGCTTGTGAGACCTACACACCGCCCAGAAAAGGGTAGTAATCCTCCGCCATCTCCACCATTGTATTCGTCGCTCGTTGGTTTTCTGCTCCGTTGCCTGCAGATCCATCTGTGGTTGGAGAGTAATATGGTCTGACGGCTGCTGGTCGGGAACAGAAACGAGCCTGGACATGGGGACGGGTGAGAACGATGGGAGGGAGGAGAAGGGAAAGACGAACGAGACAAGTTGATGGGTTTCGGAAGTTGGGGTAAAATGAGACTCGTTTGAGGTAGGACCTGCAGCAAGGGAATGCCAAGACATTGATTCGATCAACCAATCGACAGGCCTGTCACAGAGGGCGCTTACTCATGCAAGATCAACACAGGGGGTATTGGGGCTGGGAAGGGTGTGGGGGATAAGAACTGACAGCCTTTATGAGTCGTCTAGGTCGTGGCATTGACTCTCTTGGCATTTTTCATTTTGGTCTTGGCGTGGCACTTCCGTCATGGCACTTATGGTCATGAGGCTGTGCTCTCCACATTGTTTCCACATCCACGCAACTACCCTGCAAACCACAAATATGCTGTTATTATCTAGTGTATTACACATCCAGTAATAGATTATCAGCCGTAACAAGGAACGTCACAATGACTCTTTTTGTTTTGTTATCAATTTGACCCAGATCTAGCCACTTTGGGGATCTCGCCGCCATCTACGCTATCTCCCCTCACCTATCCCTGATAGGCGAAAGAGACTGCACCATAAAGGCCATCTTCCCGTCCAAGCAGGCCATGGCCATGCAGAACCTGTGTAATCGAGGATCGTCAGTGCCCGTACTGAAAAACAATACACAGCCACAAAGGGCTGCTGCGCTTTTGCACTGACCTCCATTTTCCTAGCATGCCACCCAATTCCACTGCTGACGTTTCCATTAGCTTCTGCGAGTATTTCTAGCGCTCGTCTCCAGGGATGGCCTTTTTGTAGATCCCTCCGCAACAATGCGCCCCCCTCCGTCGCCACCCACCCGCTAGAGGTGTCAACATACCACCCGCGACCGCCTTTGCTGCGAACAATGCGCCACGAGCCAGCACCGGTGCCTAGTGCTGAAAGCAAAGGCGTCGTAAGCTCGATAACACGTAGCCGCGTCGCAATCTGAGAGGCTATATCACGTGACGGGTCGAGTCTGTGTGGCGGTGCACACAAGGGCGATAATCTGCCCATGTAACGCAGCGGATGCCAGTCCCGGCTGCGCGCGTACAAGCTCAGGCGATGTCCCAAGTAGCGTAAGTACCTCGACTTGCGCAGCTTTGTTTCGCAGAAATTCTGCCACAACCCCAAGGGGAAGACCTGGAATGAAGGACAGCCCCAGCGAACGCAGTTTAGATTGCGCCGGTATCGCGTTGAACAGTTCGGGGTCCAGGGGAGCGCTGGATATGTCCAGGTAGACCAGCTGACCGGAGGTAAAGCATGGAGCCCTTGTAAAGACATCCCGAAGCTCCTCCGCCGACATGGGGAGCGGGAAAATGTTGTCGCCGTAAAGATTCAGCTCGGTTATGCCACTGGCAGCAGGTGCCGACACGAGGAACTTTCGGATACTCGATCCAGTCAAGCGGACACAGCGCGCCAGTGAAAGCGATTGCAGCCGCACGCTCGGAGAAGCAGCTAGTTTATCAAGGATGTCCGGGCTGGCACGCGTCGATGATAGGTCGAGGTGGGTGAGTGATGGGAATGCGGTGACGAAGATGCTCAGAATCTGGGGTGGGATGGCCTTTGCACCGCGCACGCTGAGGCGTTGTAGCCCTGGAAAGGTCGTCGGCTCTTCTATAAGAAGTCGAGAAGAACGACTTCGACGATGGCCGCGATTGTCCTCGTTGTCACTGGAGTCGGAGTCTGGGACAGGTGGGACCATGTGGGTGTTCACGAACTCAGTGAGTGCGTTGACGAAAACGACGCTGACACAGCCCGTGACGTCTATGGCTTCTAGTTCCCTGCACTCGCGGCGCCGGGCTCTATCTTCCGCCTCTTCACTTGCATCTTCAACCACGAAACCCCGCCCACGGAGGGGTTGGCCACGACCCCTCGATGGCGTGCCACGAAGTAAAAGTTCCTTGAGTACGGACAGCGACAAGGCCCCGTCCATATACTCTGTTGCACCAAATGTGGTGAGGTTGGGTGTTTCCTTCGGTAAAAGATGAGACAGAGAAAAGAAGGATGGGACGAGCGACGGACCTTGATCATCGCCTCAAGGCGCTCACCAGTCACAAACCGGTTGTTGACACCATCCCCGACCAGACGGCGCATACCGATGGTCCGAAAGTGATTGAAATCCAAATGACGGACAAAACGTCCCGGACGTCGATCCTGGAGAGCCGGAACTGGGGAAGAAGGACATCTCAGCCCGGCTGTCAAAGGGGATAAATATAGATTGCTTACTATACATGCCATTTTCGTCGCGGCCAATGAGACCTTGCACAACATCACTGATGCAGCGCAACAGCTTCCAGCGCGCGGGGCTTTTACTCTTTTGACGCAGCCGGCGCGGAGAGGGGTCACGAGATGCGGGGGAGAAAGTAGCTCCGGGGGGATGGAGCTATCCGGTCCTCCGAGTTCCTGAATTATTGACTCCTTCATTTCTTCTCTGCCTCTGCGTCAGGGGCGGCGAGGGGCCCAGTTCTGGCTGCCAGAGCAGCATGGGCGCCTCAGTGATGGACTCTTCGACCGTGCGAGCAGTGTCTTCCTCTGCAGCGTCGGCATCTTCCCCGCCTGAGATCTCTTCGACGAGAGAGAGCCAACCGCGAGGAAGACGTACCTCGATCTTGCGCCACAGCCAAGGCCGAGCGGCCTCGGACCAGGCGCGGTTGACGAGCGTGAGGTTTGCGAGGGTCTTGCGAGCAACGGGCTCCGACCAGCTAGAAGGTGGGTATGACGACGGTAACCCCGTTGGCATCCCAGCTTCCAGGAGGCAGAGAGGATCCAAGGACGAAACACGGCTCGGGATAGAAGCGACGTAAACATAAGCACAGATGAGAGAGAGTAACTCAGGAGGGTATTCCAGAGGAGAGGACATAGTGTTTTTTCGACGAGGAACTGGATGCACAGGCGAGGATGAGTTCCGGTGTCCATGGCTTATAAGACAAGGTGGACCGCTCACGTGCGTCCCCACCAAGAAAACGCGGAACCAGATGATTTCCGTTCCTGGCGCTACTGACTAACTTTTGCACACCAACCAGCTCATCTTACGTGCTGTCATAGAACACTTGACTTGCCCTGGTCTAGAGCAAACGTTCTTCGGCTCATTGTGTGCGATATACGCTCTTTGCTCGCATCAATTACAATATTCGTAATCAACCTTTTCAGTGACTTTCCGTAGGGCATCGCTCTACGTCTACCGAGAACACCCCACTTTCACCGCCCTTCTGCCGCGATAAACGGTCGTGACTGGTGTCTCGAGTTCTAAAGTTAACCCGCCGCCACGTAGCGTGGGGATCGTTACAATTGGAGAACTCTTCGTTCTGCGTCGACCGCTGTGCCGTCCATCGGTCGTCTTAATTTGTCATGCCTGATGAAAAGTTTTGGGGTTCACTGAAGGCGACCTGCCGTTGTCGAAGCATTACCCTTAAGGGAGGTTGTGGACGCGGCGTCGTTGTCGTTCACGTACAAGTGCATGGACCTTCCGCTGAGAAAAAACAACATGTTGAAGCTGTAGCCGACGGTAATCGTCCAGGGCGGATCCCACCTGATGTTAACCTGAACGTGATCACTTGCTGGCAGCCTGCCATGGGCCTTTTTTTACGGATCGTCCACCTTAAATATTTCTATGGGCGTGTCAAGGGCGTGTTCCCGTGACAAGGTGCCTCTGCGCACGTGCCCATAAGGGTCTCGCACCGGCGCCGAAATTAGCGGATTGGCGAATCCCTTTCTTTCGGTTTGAGCCGTACATCACATGCACACACCACATGACTGGTGTCGCAAAGTGATCATGGGCTTTGCCTGTCATAGTTACAGACGTCGCACCATTTTTTGGGTGATGGCGACAAACTTGTGAACGCATGATGGCTGTCTTGCGTTATTCACACTCCCGGCCCAGAATTCTGGGTGTCTCCGCTATACCAATTCCTGGCTTTTGCGCGAATTTTCCGTCGGCTGCATCGTTTGAGGGACAACCGCGAGTCGGGCAGCCTCCGCTGGGCATTTAATCCCTTCTCAATCGATCCGGAGTTAGCCAGCAATACAGTGGCCTTATAGCATTTAACCTTCATAGAACCAACGAAACCAGCCATGACGTTCCCATGCATCTCATGTCACCCTGTTGTGTCGTCCGACGTGTCAAGCTTCTGCGATAGTAGGGTGTCGTGACTCGTTCGTTCATAGCTCGATAAACTTAGCAAAAGCGATCTCTCGGGGACTTCCCTTACAGTAAAAAGCCATCCGTGATAATCGCGTACCACTTGAAACGGACACGTGTCTAGCAAGATTAGCGGGTCAGTCGGTGGATGACTTGCTGTGAAAGGAATTTCCGTTGAGAAGCCGCATCGGCGTCTGATCGAATTTCAAAGTCAGAGGGATGAGACTGGATTATTAAAGGGACCGTAGTCGAATTGGTGTCATGCTTTTACGTAGAAGTCGTATTGCAAGATCATCCATACAAGTGAGGTAGCTACAAAAAAGGGTTATGAGACAAAGCAACATCAGATCACGCAATATTCTGACGAATAAACGATACGCACTAGCCACTACGACAGGTGTGAAAACTGGGAGACTTATCTTCGCAGTGCGAAAAATAAGGATCTCAGAGGAGAAGTGGGCAAAGGCGAAAAGGTAGGTGAGCAGAGCCATGTCGTAGATGCTGTAGAGGTAATTTAACTAAAGCTAGCCAGTACGGGGTGCCACGTACGCCTTATTGTGAATGTTGTAAGCGGCGTACAACCGCACTACGGACGCGGTCAACGTCCAGATCCCAAACGTACGCGCTTGCAATGGTGTTACTGGAGTATAAGATTAGCCCTAATGCCACGGGATATGAGCGGACATTATACCCGGGTGTGCCGCAGATACATTATTGTAGAGACGCTTTGTGAAATGTAGAGTGACGAAATTCTGCACTGTGTTGAATAGCGCGGTGACAGCTACGGCGATCTGCCAAGTAGGAAGTTTCCCATCGCCTTGAGGAAGGACTAGAGAGGATGACTTCAGCGGGAGGGCATATTTGAACACGTTGAACATACAGTTATTGACCATCTCAGTTGAATTTCAACACGACTGCACGCGCGAGGACAACATTACGGTACATGCGACAAATAAATGAAAATAACGCAGACCCGGTGAAACGGCGCCTGCCAACAAGCGTGGGAACACACTGAAAGAAGGATGGGCCGTCGTTGTCAAACATCTCACTGCCCGACGACGTCGACGACAGCAATGGCCGCTTCGTCGTCGACGTTGCCTCCTTTATCCCCCGCTCCCTTTCCCCAGGTTCACCGCACTGACTCTCTGGGCAGCAACGTCAGTGCCGGTAGCGTTACTTCATTGTCGCGTCGACCGCGCACCAAGAGCCGCCCACGCGCCGTCACCGTATCCTCTCGTCGAGACAGAAGCCCTGCGAGTGCCAGGGACCTCGACGCGCCAGTAGCAACAACTGACGAGCTACTTGCAAGTACCTCACACACTCCCCCGTCTACGGTGTCGCCCAACCCCTCCCCGTTGCCTTTACCTTCCCGTCCCGCGCGCTCGCCCTACGTGCCGCATCCTTACCGAAAGACGACATCTCCACCCGATATCGTGCCTGTTGGCGGCTGGAAGGCGATGGATGACATGGAAAGCTCGTGGCGCTCCCGAGCCATGAAGATTGAGCATTCAACGGTACATAACAACTTGTTCTCGCTCTGGTAAAATCCGTGTTAACGCCATTTTTTTTATAGCCCCATCGCCGCAAGCGCGGGTCTAGCGTTCCTCGCGATGCATTTCGTCTGTCGATGCTCTCGTCGTCGTCATCTGCCCAGACTAGTGCATTTTTCACCACCGTCGGCCAAATGCAAACTGTCCCTCACTTCAGTTCCCTCCGCGATGCACGCCAGCGACTTCGGGAGTCAAATGTGACGGTTCGGTCTGGTACAGCATCGTCTGTGTACCCCTTAACTTCGTCAACTGTCTCTGGCACAGAGTCACCTTCCTCGCCACGCTCCATCGCTGACTCCTTCCAGGACCACCACATCTCGTCCGTGGACCCCGATGAAACATACGATGACTATCAGACATTTCACACTGATGATGTCTCGTATCGTCTCCGCCTTCTCCTCAGCAATAATTATTTTTTACCCCCCGCCCATGCCAAGCCATCCCCATCAGATTTGCGTCCCCCGTGGTTACACCAAACAAGAAGGCGGCCAAATCTGCTGCTCCTACCTTCCTGGATCTTTTCCGTGTGGGAAAGGCGCGGTCAAAGCCAACCACACCTCCTAGTCCCCTTACTCCTGAAATTGGTCCTCCGAGGCTGAGGACTACAGCAGATTCGACCATTACTTCGTCGCGGGCTCCCACTGCTCATGTAGACCCACTCCCTCATCGCCCTATCGTCCCAATCTTAGTCCCCCATGCCTCTCGGGTAGCCGTGGTCCGCGAGAAGGTGGATGACTTGGTATTGGCCGCTGAGCAAGCGGAGCAGGAGCTCAAGATGCGAGTTGATGCAAAGCAACAAAGCACCCAGCATTACGATAACTATGTCGACCCAACGGATGCCGTTGATCTTCCCCCACCCTCTGAAAATTCGCCATTTGCCTTTCAGGCATCGGAGCTACGAGGTTTGGGGGTGGAAAATTCCGTTGGTGCGGCGGTTCTTGCGGAGCGTTTACCTCCAGGTACTCCAGGTGTCTGGTCCTTAGACCCCGATGAAGAGGCTTGGCGCAAGGCACTATTGCAGGAGGCTGTGGGCCACTCTCTGAATAACACTCCCGAACATTCATTTCATACCTCATTGCATACAACAACGCCATCATCGGGGAGTATGGGACCATCTTTTGCACAGTCTAGCCCAAGTCCGGTTCCAAGGCTGTCATCTAATCCGAGCATGAAACGGAACTTGGGCCAGCGCATTGTGAATATTCTGGAGGAACAGCACGAGTCGATCTTACTCCAGCCTTCAAGTCCTTCCGAAGAGGCACATCTAGTATCCCAGTCGCAGATGCGGGATCGGACACCGTCAACCGCGTCGCATGCGAGTCAACTCCCTTCGCGCGCCGAGACTCCTGCAGAACCACAAACGGCACTGCCACTTCCACCCGAGTCCCTGTGAAACTTCCGCGCGATTCCGTGATAACAGTATCACCGGCAGATTCGCGTCGAGTGAGCCAGAATTCCACATCGCCCTCGGTGCTCCGAAAAACCTCTTCGTCCCCAATGCTTCATTTTTGGCATGATGGCGCAACTCAAAGAAGCCGTAATGTCGTGTCTATGACACCTCCACTTCCCAGGGGCCGTGCTTCATCTGTGGTGACGTCGTCTGGCGGTTCATGCCCAGAGATAGCATGACGAGTGGTTCACACTATTCGGTGCAAGAGGAAGCTGAGTCCATAGACCATTCTGTAGGGCCAGAGCCCCCAAATTCTCGACCATCGTTCTCGTCTTTGCCCAGTCGACCATCCGTATCAGAATATTCTCAGATTTCTCCGACCGTGTCTGCCTTCAACGATGGACACTTCGGCTCGGCTGTTTCAATCATTGAGAACATGGTCCAAGAAGATGACTCAGACGTTGGGGATCTCGTGTCATTTGATGACGATGAATCCACTCGTTATATATCTCCGCCTCCAAGAGCATCTTCCTCTCTTGCAATACATTCCCTCCACCCTCCTCCACGATTTCCGTCGTCCACCCTCGCAATGGCTCACCGTCCTTTGCTGACCCCACGCCCGTCGGTGACTTCCTCTGACCCTGATGATGGATCTGAGAGACCGTCTGCATATGCAACCGCAGTAGAGCTTGATACGATCGCTCTGCAGCCTAATCAACCGTTTTACCCCCTCGGGCATCACGTCTTCAACGCCCAGGATCTCTCATCCTTGTCGGTCTCATCATCCATTCACAACGCGCCGCCACCGGCGTCCCCGCTAGAATTTTTCGATCAAATAGAGGGGATAGAGGGGGATGACTGGGAGTCGTCGGACGAGAGTGACGAGGATGCCGGTGATTCCGAATATGTGGAGGCAGTTGGGCGTCCCACTCCGCATGGGTCGTCACAGGGTCATTCAACAACTTCTCTTGCTTCAAGAACGGCCTCCACGCAACCTGTCTCCGCTACGACGTCGCGCGAGGACGTTTCAATGCATAGTGCACACTCAGGGTCATCAGAACGCGTGCCAGTTGTCAATGTCCCACGTCCGCCGATCTACTTTAAAGACACGAAGAGTGACCATGCGTTATCCTCCTATGATTTATTGCAACTCTCGCGATCGGCGGCGGCATCCTCATCTCTGGCGCCTTCGGATACCCAAGGGCGAGGCGGTACTGGGGAGGAGAAGAAGAAGGACGGTCGAACTGCATCGATGCAGCGATTGGATGGGTTGGTGTTACAACATATAGAAGCAGAACGTGGTACCCTAAGTCGCATAGCCAAAACCGTGAAGGACGCTAAGCCGTAGGTTAGTTTATACGTATGGTATACCCTGGATGGACACCTGTCTTTTTTACACTTTCGAGTATTCCTCTGCAACGCAGAGTTGACCTTCATTACCGATATTTCCCTGTATACTTAAAATTTTGCATCCCCAGTTCCTTTGCAATGACAAGTCCGCGGGAGGGACAAATGACATATCAAGGGGATACATGACGTAAAACGTGGAACGTAATATATTCGGCCAACTGACATCCGCGGGGCACATGACATCGGGTGACCGTGGGACAAATGTGACATATGACGTTGTGACGTGTCACTGCCCCTCCTGGATCACCGACTCGGCACACCAGTCAACACTTTCTAAAGACATGTTGCATACTGCACTGCGTTCTGCTCGTGCGTCAGTCCTCACCACACGGGCTGCCGTCGCACGCCCCTCCTCTCCGTTCCGCTCTCTTTCCATCAGCGCTATTCGTCGCTCTGACGACCACCATGCTGCCGCACCATCCATTTACGGCGTCGGTGCAAAACCCGGCGAGATCCCGACCGACGAAGCTCAATCGACTGGCTTGGACCGCGTGCAAGTCCTTGGTTTGCTGGAGGGCGTAGATGTTTCGACCTTGAGCCGTTGGACTCGAGCCGCATTGGCACGCTCGCCGATCCCATCAAAGTTCTCTCCGTAGTCCGTGTCCACTTCTACCCTATTACTTTTTCTTACTCCTTCATTTTTTTTTTTCTCATCTCCCCCTTCTTTATACAGGACACAGAGCGTATCGTCGGATGCACGGGTGCACCTGCTGACTCCCATGATGTCCTATGGTTCAATGTGACTACTGAGAAAACGTCGAGATGCCCTGAGTGTGGCTCGGGTGTGTGCTTTGTGTTATCGTTTATCACGCGCATGCTGACCGTATTTTCGTAGCGTATGTCATCGACTTCGCATCTGATGCCCAGATTGTGTCGGAAGTTGCTCCCCAAGAACCCGCGCATGCGCACGCGCACTAATCCTGGCCTGTAGCTTAGAATGACGCGTGTAAATAAATGGACGACGCGTGAACTTTTTTCATCCCTACCCGTTCCCTCTTCTTTCCACCTAGTCGTGCCATGCGTCGGTACCGAAAATCTTCGCTCATTGCGATAAGATGTGTTTGTATGGTATTAGTTCCTGAAGCGGTGCATCCGCAACTGCGATGCAACCACTGACGACAGTGAGCTTCTGCAAATGTCTCCTTACCGCTGATTGCAGCTTGGCCATTCCGCAATTCAAACTCATACTCGGAGGACCACCCTTGCGAACCTCCACATTGCAAATTTATTCCCAATGGTATACAGATGAAATGCTCATGTCCACACTGTTACCAGATCCATTCCCAAGTTTCTGCCCACGAATGTCCTGATGCCCAGGCACTTAACTCGGGTTCCTGATTGCGACGGAATTGTAATTGTAACGGCCGCCTCTCCAGGTGTCAATGTTGAAGATGTTGTCAAGAGCGGCCCGAGAGAGAATGGGTATCGAACACCCGGATCTGGTCGTTCAGAATGGTACTTGTGCAGTAACCTTGGAGGGCGCCAAATCATGAAACCACAATGTCCAGCACAAATTTACACACTTAGTCTGGGACGAGGTGTTGTGAGACGCGTTTCGACCGGGACCTGACTTCGTCCTACGCCGCCTCAGTTACGAAAGCCCGGCAATCGGGCAATACACTTTTGCTATGAGTAACGATAGCGTAGAAGGTGATTTGGAATCGAGATCTCCTAACCCTTACAATCGTTAACAATAGTCGTGCGTCCCCTGACCTTGTCCCTCGTATCTACGCCCCTCTTCCGAGGCACTTCCTCCCGGTAACCTGCTCAACATCGTGCGCTTATACCACCGCATCCTACTTCGTCCTCCAGCACATGCGCCGCGCACCTCGACAGACTCGCGCTCAAGCAGTCCACCTGGGCTACGGGGCAGTGGGTCATTTGGTGAGGGACAAGAAAAAGGGAAAAACATCACGCCGATTACAGTTGATATCGATTCTATTATATAATAGACCATTGAAAGAACTTGTTTGCTGTATTGTCCTCACTTTACGGCACGTGGTTTCTATGTACGGTCATGAGCCTCTTTCGTTTACCCAACATACTAACTAAAGGGGAACAAACCGGTTCAGTTGCTTGGATACTTCCTGGTACGACCGGCGTAACTTTCATTGCCTATGGTCCTTGGCACCGCGGATGGCGGCCGGTATTGTAATCTCCTCAACGTCTCGCCGCTGACCGGACAACGGTGCGAGAGGTCTCACAAGCGATATCCCCGCCCGTTTACTGCACATATAAGAGACCGTGACGGGCCATCTATGTTTCTCAAATCTTTCTCCTGCAAACACTCAGGCTCACAGCTGCCGTTGAACGGCTCTTTTTCACTATCTTTATAGTTCATTCTTTTGGACCAGGTGTCCCTTCACTGCCGCGCAGTATTCAATTATCTTCCCCATTCGCTTCTATACCCTATTTCTAGAACGTTTCAAAGTACCACCATTCGCGATGCGGAATAGCTGGCCCTCGTGCTGTCGTGTTGTGGTATTGTCGGTGGTCTTCTTTTCTGATGTTGCTTTTGGGCGCCCTGTCCCCTATCCGCCTCCAGCCTCTAGGTTGCCAGTCAGTGTTATACACCATCGTAGTGCCTTTCTCTTATCCATTCCGGCAGACTTCTGCGTCCTCCTCAAAATCGTTCTATTCAGGAAAATACTAACACAGTCGCTACCGATTCTGGTATTCTAGCGCTCCCAATTTCGGAAAGTGCTCAACACCAGAGATCAAATTTGCAAAGGGACTTGATAATAGGAAGGAGACCGCTTTTGAGCCGGTTGACTTGAGTTCGAGACATTCCTGCGCCATAATATGTCTGCTTACGTTTATGGTCCACAGCCTCGTATCCCATGGCTCTGCACAGAACATCGGCATCATCTCCCAGTTTGTATGCGACTCCTTGACGAACACTTGTGGGGCCAATGCTGCTGCTAAAGCAGAGTGTGCCAAAGCCCAAGCTGCTGCAAATGCAGTGACGCCACCGAAGACAGGTGCACAGGCTGATGGTTCGTGCCCCCAATAGTTAATTTCACGTTGCTTATTTGTTCGCTAGCTTTCAACCTTGTCTTTGGTCTGAAAACCGACTTTGCGGCTGTGCAACCTCTTGACGACCAAGGAAACCCCGTATTGTTCACTAGCCAAGGAAGTGCCGACTCTTCGACCTCCAACAATACTGCTACTCTATAAATAATGGCACTTCTGTTACGAAGAATGTTGGCTGTGCCGCCAACAGGACAACTTCAGGGTCGCCAGTCAGTGTCACCGGCTTACTCCCTTATTGCGCCTTTCTCTTACCCACTCCGTTAGCCTTCTACGTCCTCACCACCACCAAAAACTGATTCTAGTCTGGCAACCTCTACCAATTCCAATCCTGGCGCTTCCGATTTTGGAAAGTGCACAACACCACAGATCAAGTTCGCAGTAGGCCTTGATGGCAGGAGAGAGACCGCCTTTGCCCCCGTTGACCAGCGTTAGAGACACATCCCTGCCCCATGATATGTCTGCTCACGCTCATGAACCACAGAGTCGTATAACCATGGCTCTGCAGACAACATCGGCGTCATCTCTAGTTTTATCTGTCTCGCCTTGACAAACACTTGTGGGGCCAATGATGCTGCTAAAACACAGTGCGCCCAAGCTCAAGCTGCTGCGAGTGCTGCGACACCACCGCAGACAGGCGCACAGGCTGATGGTCCGTGCTTCCACTCGTTGATTTCATGCTATTTATTTTTTTCTCCAGCTTTCAACCTGGTGTTTGGTCTGAAAACCGACTTCGCGGCTGTGCAGCCTATAAGCAACACTGGACAGCCCGTCGGGGTTTCTAACGCAAAAAGTGCTCCCTCTTCGAACCTTGTGAACACCACCGATACTGTAGTTGATCACCTCTCTTTTCTTTGGCGACATACTGATAACTGAGGTTTAGTCTACCAATTCGATACGACTAGTAAGGGAAATTTGCAGACCTTCACTGGCGCACTCGGAGGAGTTACCCCACCTGCCGTTACCGCACTCGGGAACGGACAGTTTCAGGTGGAGAACAACGCAAGCTTTAAAAGCTTGCAGAATGCTCTTCAACGCTCATGGTACGCCGTCGTTGTTTATTTTTGAGGCCGCGAGATGAAGGTTGAAATGTCCTGGGCAGTGACGTGCAACACAATAAGTGTGCCGATGCTGCCAATGCGTCGGGAAATAAAGGTGGTTTAACCGTGGCCGCTTGCGGAACACAACAAACGCAATGCGATGCTGATGCTACGGCATAAGATTATGTGAAAGGCGAAGAAACGGTTAACTAACTGATTGGCCACGGTTTGCCTGGGTTGTAGTATGATTATACGAGATACTTGTATGATACACTGTATCCAAACCACAGCTGTTGGTACAATGCTTGACAGCTGACACTGCGCAAAATTTATTGAAATACCTGACGTTAGTGTATGGGTTACTGTCCCACTCTGCGCATTGTCTTATTCAATTATGGAACTCAGTCCCTACTTGGCCTGGGTGCAATGAAAACGCGGTAGCGAGTTGAAGCGATGCAAACATGCTCACGCTCCATGTCTGGTCCAGACTGACACCGAGACCGACTCTCTGACTGAGCACACATTCGACATCTCCGTCGCCTACTGTTTGTTTGGCATTGGTTGCACTGCGGCAGATCTTGAAGCAAGGATAAACAGAAACAACGCTTGTGAGCAAGATATATGCAAAAGGTGGTCTTAGGTGAGCGACTTGCAACTGGGAGAAGAGGGCAACGAACAGTACCCCTAACCTAGGGCCCCTTACAGTGCACACAGTGTGCACACGCAGCTAACACGCTGTAATCACAGCAGTCGGGGCTAGACATGCATACACGCCGTCTTACCTCGTTTTACCTTCCGCCCTCGCGTTCCAGTACTCACTGATGTCTCCTACAAGTGCAGACGCACCTCCTTCTCACACTAGGGCGAAAGCACTCGCTGATGTGATGTCGCTCCTGTGGAGAGGGTATGCTCCCTTTTCTGACTTGCCGCTCATGGCCGCCAACATAGCTGTCTGTGTCTGTAGGTCAATCCATTAGGTCACGAAGTGACACTGTTATCCGCAGTGATGCTTAATCTCGGACAACTGCTCGGATCCGGCATCTTCTCCGTACCCGGGGTTGTCTTGGATTCTGTTGGTTCCGTCGGGCTCTCGCTGTCCCTCTGGATCATTTCCCCGATTTTTGCACTCGGTACGTGGCACTGGGTTTCCAATGTACTTTTTACATGTTATCAACATACTTTTTACTTGCAGTCGCGCTGCATTCCTATACAGAACTTGCCAGCTTTTTCCCTGGACGCTCTGGCGCGCAGGTCGTATTTCTCGAGCACGCTTACCCACGCCCGAGGTTCTTTGTGCCGATTACGTTTGCTATCAGTTCTGTACTTCTCTCGTACGTGCGTCCTCTGTAGTGATCTCTGCTGGGTCGCATTAAGCTGGCCCGTAATCAGGTACAGTGCTACCAATTCAATCGTATTCGCGCAGTATACTCTATCTTTCTTTGACCTTCCAATCACGGACCTTAGTCAAACTGTGCTCGCGGTTGGTGTGGCTACGTTTAGCGTGGCAGGTAGAAGTTTCAAAACAACCGTCCCTACGCGTTCCTCATTTGATTTTAGTTGTTGCCACCTCCACCAAATGGGCACTCAGAGCTGTGAACGCGCTGAGTTTATTCAAGGTCCTATCCCTAGTATTGTTGGTTTCTTTATGTCTCTTTCTGACCCAGGCTCGATAACCATCCGTAGCGTGGCTTTCACAGGTGTTGCCGTATTAGCGGGTTTTACCCGTATTTCCGAACCGTTCACAAACTTTCACAACATCTGGCAAGGTGGCACTTCCAATCCCAATGCTCTTGCAACGGCACTTGTCAAGACAAACTTTGCATATGTCGGCTGGTCCAACGCTTTCAATGTGCTCGGAGAAGTAAATGGTACTAGCCCCGTGCGCACAGTTCGAAATGCTGGGCTCATCTCGCTTGGAATTGTGACGATGCTGTTTTTTGCTGTAAATCTTGCGTACATCGCCGCAGTGCCGCTCGATGAAATCAGACGTTCTAGGCAACTAGTAGGCGCTCTGTTTTTCGAGCATGTATTCAGCGGGCACTGGGCTTCCAAGATTCTCCCGATTCTGGTCGCACTCAGTTGTGTGGGCAACATTGTCAGTGGGATTTCTCGCGTATCCCTAATTTACTCCCGCGTACCTCGTCGAATTCACAGATTGCGGTTGTGGGTGTCTATAAGTTACGTATCACCCTTTGCAATGTCTGATGTCATGCACAGACGGTTGGCCAAGCGCGTATTTTCCGTGAAGTCGCTCGTCAAGGCATCCTTCCCTACCCTACATTTTTCGCATCTACTCGGCCCTTCGGGACACCTCTTGGACCAGTTGCGCTCAAATACGCGATCACCATCCTCGCCATATTTGCGCTTCCGCACGAGACGCGTTTAACTTTCTTCTTGACCTCGCGTCATATCCGAACCTGGTAAATATCTACACTTTCGACCATCGCCTGGTTGAGAGGCCTTCATAATTTTTTTAGGGTTTCAGTGCCGCAACAGCGATAGGGCTGTGGCTGCTGCGCGCTCGCCGCGCAAGTGAAGGCCTGCAAAAGTCACCTTTCCAAGTGTGGAATGCTGTAATTGCATTGTGGCTCTTTCAAAGCGTATTCCTCCTTGTTATGCCATGGTGCGTATATCGTCTTTCAATGAACGGTTACAGGACTAGCGGTACGTGTATGTCAGGGTACCACCAGTGGACGGACACGCGGATGTCTCTTTCTGGTATGCGACGTGAGTTGTTTTCTTTTTCTTGCCATACGCGGTGGCGGTGCTAACCTTGTTTATGAGAGCAGATACTGCGTTGTGGGCATAGTCCTACTTCTCGTACGTGATATTTCAACTTCACTCTCTTGGTCGTACCCAATTTTTTGGTCAGCTTTGTGCCTTGTATTACTATGTGTGGATCGTTTTACTACCCAAGATTGGCGGGTATGAGATTGTTGAAGAAGTTGTAGATTTAGGTGGCGGCGCCCTCACATCGCGGCTGGTACGCAATATAAGATTCGATCACCTGAGCAGCGCCCCCTTCTTGCATCTCCTCATGACTAAAGCCGATACCTACAGTACTGATACCTATTTATTCGCCTGCGGCCACGACATACCGCGCTAGACTACAATACTGTACGGACTGAATCGACTAATGACAAATTTGTAAAATGTACAGCTGATGTTACACAGGAACTTGGTTGGATAGAATGGGAATAGAAGGCGTTGGTTTAGGTTGCCAACGATCGGATGTCTTGCACTGTAGCAGTGCACAGAAGTCATTTAGATCCTAGGATTCTGCCAAAGCGATTTCCTTTCTTCGTCATGTTGAGCGCATTAGCAGTTATATTCACAGTAAACTTACCTGTCCAACAGGACCCTTCACCTTGATGGCACGTTTCTTGTCACCCACCCTTTTATGGACCCGGAGGCCATCGACCTCCTCCATTTTCTCGCGAAGCATCTTGGAAGTCTCGCGCGCATGCTTGCGACTCGCCTCCAATACCTCCTCTGCTGCCCGTAGGCTCGCTTGCCCGTGTTCATTTGCTGTACGCGCAGCGAGGAGGTCCATTTCAGCCTTGTGCGCGTCGCTCAGCGCGCGGGAGTGCCGCGAGTGGGACACGGCTTCCTCCTAGCAGCACGTCAAGAAACGAGTTATGTGGGGGGATGGGAGCCAGAGTTAGGTGAGAAAAGGTTTACCTTGATGGACGCCGTTTGCAGCTCCTGGATCTCTTCCAGCTCTTTGAGCGCGACGTGCAGGGTGGCTTTCTCTGCCTTGGCTCCGCGCTTTTCGATCTTCGATAGCTTTCGGACGAGGACATCTGTGTGCGTTCAGCCCGCAGTGTCAATACTCTGTCTTTATAGATAGCGTGATGGAATGGGGAAGGTTAAAGAAAACGCACACCCGTCCTTGCTGATGGTGGCCTTTTGCATAGCAGGCTCTTCGTCAACGCTTGCCACGCGCGCCTGTGGGCTTGGGTCTACATCGGGAAGTTCGTTCGCTGCAATGGCAGCACCTGTCGCGGACGCACCCTCGCCCACCTCGTTGTGCGGAGGCTGCGATTCGTGCGACGGGTTGTGAGGGACGTTGAGCGTCTTGGGTCCCAGCCTTCCGCAGCTCCACCGTTAGGGGCCGCGACTCGGACAGCAGGGGCAATTTCCGGATGCTCGTCGGAAAGGGGCTGCCCGTATGAACGGCTGGGCGATGCCAGATGGTGTTCAGAAGGTTGAGGTAAAAGATCCGAAGTGAGCTCATGAATGGGCTGCGGACCAGCAGGTTCCTGTCGTTGTGAAGTCATTTCTCCACCCTGATAATGTGTCTCCGTGTCGACCGCAGCAGCCGCGGCCTGAAGTCGTGTGTTGATTGGTTTGTTATGCGACGGGAAGGCAGAATCGGGCGATGGTCCTCCGGGGAAGAACCCCACGGGCGAGCTAATGGTGGAATGAATGTCGGGGTTGAAGCCGAGTAATCACCCGAGAGGGATTTGGACATCACAGCGTGGAGACCGAAATGATAGGAGTCGAAGCAAGACTCGGAAGCAAACGAGCCATGGCCCAATGGATTTATGCGACGTCAACTTGGCCCGTTGGGCTGGCAGCTGCTGGCGAAAACGAGCTCACCGGTTTGTCGCACACGCATGACGCACTAGACGCTGCGCGGAGGTTGATAAGGAGCTGTTCGTTCTATCTGCCCTTCCAAAAGAATTCCCTATTAGTCCACAATTACTGGGAATGCGACACGCGGACCAAAATCCAGCGGAGTGAACACACTCTAAATATGCCGAAGATATCTCGTCCTCGTCGACCAGGACCACGGTGCGGTTTACGTACACGGCCTTCACCACCTCCTTCTCCCTCAGCTTATTCTTCTCCGACGACGAGGACGATCGAACATCCTCCAGGATATATTCCACGCTAAGCGCAGATAACGCACCGCCATATGCATGCGAGATGCCTTTTGTTCGTCTATTAGCCCTTCACATTATGCGGGAGTCAGATTACATTCTCACCGGTGTCGATGATGATGATCTTGCCGTTGCAACGCGATACAATTTCCTGCAATGAATGGTAAACTTCACCTTGAGCCAAGGAGAAATCGCACACCTCGAAGTCGGGCGTGTGTCCCATTATCATCCGCCTCGTTCCTGTCTTTTCAAGTACCGAGTCAACTTCTCGGCACACCTTTCCTCGTCATGTAGTGCCCATCCACGATACCATAGAGGGCCATCTGACCCATAGAACGTGTGCTCCTCGGGGGTTGCGCGAGATGGTAACCCAGGGTATGGGTGGGGCGGGTGGGGAGGCGGTTGCACTCGGAGCTGTAACTTGCGCAGCAATGAACGTCCAATAGTGTTTATGGCAGATGGGAATGGCGACAGCCGCGTATAGTTGGGCGAAAGCCCCCCATGTACAAACGAATAAGCGGCGTGAGAGAGCGGTGTGGGCAAGGGGCAGCCACGGATCCGGCATGGGGAGGAAAGTCTTCATTCGGCGCACCAAGAACTGGGTGAAGAGGAAGGCGAGATGCGGTCGTGTAATTTGCAGCCCAAGCACGTCCAATGCGGCCAGTGGAGACCATAGCCTGCCTTGCAGCGATGCCACCAAAGGTCTTGATCTCGCTCTCGTAAACATATCTGTGTCAATTCTTGAGAATATGGTACCTGATGCCACACTGACAACGTACCTCCAATCGCCTGAACATCCGGGTCATCAGAGAAGGGATATAACGTAGTCACTGAGTAGTTAATGGCGCACTGACCAATTGCATTCATCCATTCATGATTTCCTAGATGGGATAACATTTGCCCACCAGCACGCTGAGCCTGCGATCGCAGGTCTTCCATCCAGCCAAACAGTTTGATCGTGTCATCACCCCTGGGGTCTGGAAGTCAGCAATCCAGTATTTACCGCGCAATAAACACACCGATCAATGATGTCTCCCGTTTGCACAAGACGTCTACTTCGCCTGACCACATGCCGTCCGAGTCAACAACCCGTGCCATTTCAAGGACTTTCTGTGCGTTTCCGATGTCTCCATGCAAATCGCCCACAGCGACGATCCGAGTTGAGTATTCTATGTGGGGACGAGGTGCATTCCAGAGAGAGTGGCGTAGTGGGTCAAGGAGGAAAAGCGCTAGGTAAAAAAAAGTCGCAAAAATGATGACGGAACCGAGGGCTGACGAAAGCTGGGCATGGAAGGAACTGTGACTTTGGTGTGTAGACGTGGGTATTTAAAGTGCCAACGATGTGAGAAATAAAACCAAAAAAATCCTGCACTGGCCGGGAATTGAACCCGGGGCGGATCGAATTGGTCTGGCAACGATCCAGGTTACCACTACCCCACCAGTGCCTTACTGCTTCAGGTAATACTTTTCAAATATAAGTTTTTGATCAGCTGACATCTTGACGAGGTCACACCCCAAGCCGGCGGGTCAGTTGGAGCCTGAGACAGGTATTTTGTTCGCTTGTTATAAGTTATTGGTCTAGTACTACAGTAGCGTAGTTTCTTCCTATCTTATTAAGGATATCTTCCCGAGTCCATCCCAACGTTCCTTTAGTAGATATTCCTACGCTCGTTCCAAGTTACAGTGATTCGTCACCGTTCCCTGGAATCGTACACCGGCCATCCACCCAACTGATATAAAATTCCAGCCTACAGACCAAAAACAGTTACATGCCAGAGGGCTTCTGTCTGCTGCTGTCTCCCTAAGAGCTGAAAATCGAAGTATCAGTCAGACATTGCATTTGAGCAATAAAATAATCTCATCGAACCTTGCTCTGCCCGCGCTATGCTTCCGGAGAGAATCTGCAACTTCTTGGTGTCCAGATCGGAGCGCAGCTTGGTATGGTGTATCGCCATCGTCATTCAGAGCATGTACATCTGCACCATGTTCAAGTAACAGATTCACAACCCCGAGGTGTCCGTTTTCGGCTGAGAGGTGTATCGGAGTCCAATAATCTTGTTTCCTCGCGTTCACGTTTGCGCCGTGATCGACCAGCACCCGCGAGACTTCGAGGTGTCCGTATCTTGACGCCTCGTGCAACGGTATCCAACCCCACTTATCACGTGAATCCACCTCAGCGCCCCGCTCGATGAGCAAGCGTACAACATCAGGTTCCCCTTGTACGCTGCTCTGTCCAATGGAGTCCGGTTGCTCGAATCGCGACAGTTGATATCTATTCCCCGTTCGAGCAACGACTTCACGACGTCAATGTTCCCCTCTTCCGCAGCAGCATGCAACGAACCCTCTCCCTCATCCTTCCCATCTTCGTCGGCGCCGCACTGAGCTGCGTCCAATGTGGTCCGGCGTATCTCAGATCGAAATTTCGCATTTGTTTTGTATTTGGCAATGAACTTCGCAACCTCGGCTTGGCCATTCTCCAATGCCAATTCTGCTGCAGTTTTATTGGCCTTGTTCAGGACGTTAACATCAGTTCCCCGCCTAAGTAACAGCTTCACGACTCCCAGGTGCCCACCATGTGATGCAGCGTGCAGAGGAGTCCAGCCATTGCTGTTAGTGAAATGCAGATTTGCCCAATGGTCGATCAGGAAACGGGCAATCGCTACTTCCCCGTTGCGTGCTGCTTGGTAAAGTGGAGTCTCTTGTTTGTCATTGAACATGTCAACACAGGCGCCACGCTGGACCAGCAATTCGGCAACCCTCGTGTGGCCGTTGTTCGATGCAAGATGTAAGGGGCTCCAAAGATCGTCATTCTGGGCGTTTGCATCAACGCCACTGTTTAACAGCAGCCGTGCCATGTCAAGATGCCCATATCTTGACGCGAGGTGTAATGGAACCCAACTATTGTTTTCCCGCGTATTCACATCGGCCCCTTGCTCAATCAGGAAGCGCCCGACTTCGACATTTCCGTGGCTCGATGCCAGGGCCAATGGGGTCATTTGAGTCCCATCCCGAATATCAACGGCGGTACCGGTTTTGATTAACATTCGCACGACATCGAGATGCCCATTTGCCGATGCGATGTGCAGTGGATTCCAACCCTTGCTGTTTTTAGCGTGGATATCTGCACCATGCTCGATGAGGAAACGAAGGATGTCGAGCTTGCCACCGCTGGATGCCAAGTAGAATGACGTCTCTTCGCTTCCGCTCCGAATGTCAACATCGACGCCACATCCTAGCAAGAGCTCCGCGATGTGAAGATGCCCATTTTTCGATGCTATGTGGAATGGAGTCCAGCCTTTGATATCCTGGGTAGACACGGCCGCGCCACTCTCAACCAAAAAACGCGCGATGTCGAGGTACCCAAACTGTGCAGCGCGATACAAGGGAGTCGCCTCGTCGTCGTCCTGGCTATCAACATTTGCACCTCGCTCGACCAATAACGTCGCGACGTCGAGGTGTCCACAGCCTGACGCGAGATGCATTGCTGTCCAACGATCTGCTTGGTGTGCGTCCACGTCAGCGCCGCGATCTACCAAGAGCCGTGCAAGACCAAAGTATCCATATCGTGACACATAATGCAGGGGTGTCCAATCTCGTGACTCGCGTACGTTCACATCAGAGCCGCGGTCCAACAATAGCCGTGCGACGTCAACATGCCCACAATGTGACGCCTTAAGTAAGGGAGTGAGGCCGTCTTTGTCCCGGGATTGTAAGTCTGAGCCGCGCTCTATAAGAAGGCGTGAAACTTCAAGCTTCCCATTACCACATGACACGTGCAATGGCGTCTGTTGGTTCTGATTCCGCGCATTAAGGCTTGCGCCTGATTCAAGTAACTGTTGCGCGATAGAACGACACCCATTTCGTGCCACCACGTGTAGCGGAGTCCAGCCTTCATTGTTGGTGGCATTTACGTTTGCCCCAGAATCGACGAGAAGTTGCACGATCTCGAGTGATGATTGCTCCATGACAAGGTGTCCACCACGTGTTACTATGTGAAGTGGAGCACTGCCCTCGTCATTACGCGAGTTGGGATCTGCACCGCCTTTAAGGAGCAGTGATGTGACTTGTACATGTCCTTTGACTGTGGCGGCATGTAACGGAGTTATGTGAGAACCGCCCCGGCTATTGGTGTATGGTGAATGGGAAACGGCGCGTCGCCCCCCGAGACGACGAGACCCCCGCAGAGCGGCACGTAACAAACTTCTGCGAGCATCGCCCCTACTATTGGCGTCCGGTGAATAGGAAACGAGAAGGCGCCGCACGAGACCACTGAAACCACATAGAGAGGCATAATACAAAGGCGCAGCCTCAGGCCCCGTCGGATGTATTGAGGACATCGGATTCACCCAATGGTGGTCTATGTCATATAGCCAAACCCATGTCGCAAAATGTGGTTTTGTCCGATCGAACAGACGTTCCATGACCTCCTCAACATGCGAAGATACGTTCCTAAACCGGGCATGGTCGACCCAGTGTCGAGCGGCATACAGGGCGAGGGGAAAGTGACATATGGAATTTCTGTCCATTTTGTCATCGAGTCGGAGGAGGACACTGAGGCTAGAATGGGCGAGAACCGTATGCGCCGGTTCGAGAGAAATGTGATAGTATGAAAGTCGTTTGTCTGTTGTCGCAAGGCGATCCGATGTCAAGAATTCCTTGACTGAGAAATGCGAAAATTGAACAATTTGACCGCCTTCCCTATTGACTATCGCAACGAGACTTGAGCATGCGGATAACACCGCTTCTTCCGCATCCAATGGCCGCAAATATTCGTTAAACGAGGGAGTCACTGTCGCGTCAAACTGAATCGCAAGAATCTCTGCGAGCTCGTCAACGCGAAGTGGGCGAATCGACACCGAGAGGCATTGGAATAGACGTTGGGCGTATTTTCGTTTCTCCTTATCGATCCCCAGCAATATCTGCTCGTATGTCTTATCCAGACTCTCTGGTAGATCAACCAGAGCACTCCGAATACTGGCCGGAAAACTGCGACGAAGACTTTCAAGTTGGCAGACGACCCATCGGAACCTATGTCATGACGTGAGTGGTCTGTGAGGGACTATGACCACAATTACAACTCACATGCCATCTGCATTTTCAGAAAGCACCTGAATGACTAGTTCCTTGTCCTCGTCTCTCCAACTCCGCATCTTCCTGTCTGAATGAACAACGGACTTGATATACTCAATTAAATCATCCTTTTGTCCCCTCTCGTCGTGAAGCGAAATTCGGAGTGGGTTCAATGGCTCGAGAGTCTTTCGGATGTCGATTTCTGGACGGCTGGCTACGCACAGATGAAGGTTCGAGAGGTTCAAACCAACAAATTCCTCAACGAGCTCCAGGACCTCTTCACGAGCAGACCGCATCCCTGACGCGTCAGGACATTCATCGAGAGCGTCGACGATGATATAAATTTGGCCTTGTCCCGGCAGACTGAGCATCTCCTTGATACACTTTATAAGCGCGCTAGTAGTGGGATTTCTGTTCTACCAGCGTGATTTGAACGGAATTGGGATAGAATTTCCGAGCAAGAACTGGATTCGGCAGAGAGTTGGGAAAGAATAGAAGATAGGAGGCCATAGCGGTCTTGCTTCCTGACATCACGAAAGTCGAAATAATAATAAACCATTATGGCCAATCCAGCTGCGCGCATGCCCTCGACGTCTTGAACGATTGCGGAACTGGACAGGAAGATTAATCTCAAATTCAACCAGATCAACCGATGAGGAACTACACACAGAAGTGTACTTTTCCCCGAACCCGCTATAAAATTAGTTAGTCATCAATATGTTCACTCACTGACACTGGCAGATTGAAAACCATACGTTTACCATGAATCCACAAGAACGACCCCTTCCTTTTCCATTCTCTTAACGTATCGCTCTCAAAGAACCACGATGCAGTTCCAATGTGGTGCGCTTTCCAAAAGAAGTCATGATTCGTTGATGGGTCGGGAGGGGAAAGCCAATGCTGGGCATCCCCTTGCGACTGATTACCTGCAAGGTACTGTCAGTCTTGGCAACGAGAGGTAAGGCTAAGGAATAACAAACGTGGTGACTCCTTCCTATCTACAACAAGCGCTCAGGAAAATATCAGCAACAAGTCATGGAAACGCTGCGTACCTTCCATTATTAATCTCACATCGCCTACGAGACCATGGACAACACCCAACGTTTGTGTGCCAGTCATCCGAGCCTCCTCCTGGGTCAAATGGTCTAACTTCTGTAGCACGGTCTCAACCTCGCTCTTCCCCAACAACTTTCTCGCAAACTTCTCTAGGGTACACTGAGCCATTGACAATATATGTGTGATGGCACACTTACTCAACCGTCCCTGTTTTATCTGCTTTGTCGCCAGTGCAAGCACGGAGAGTATTTCGACCATAATTTTGACAATGATGTCCGTCATCATCGTAGTAGGTGGAATTGTCATATAAATTTCAAGACGCTTGAGGAAATTCCCCAAACGTTCAAACAACTCAAGAAGAGCGTCGTAACTCGAGGTCACCCCATTGGCAGCCTGACATTGTCCTACGTCACAGAAGACCTTGAAGAGGGTGTTCAAAGGACGTACAGCGAGGAGAACATCAATGCTCGTGAACACAGCCTTTGCTGGTGGGAAGGGGACCTGACGAGTCCACGTTAAAGGATTCAAAGGGTGGTAGGTGACGCCACTTACCAGGCTGACCGCCTCGCCAAGAATGCCCGAAAAGGCATGAAGAATCGTCACTGCTGGGGTGAGGCAGCTTATCAATCTCCGATTCCCCTCACGATATTCTTTGAAGGCATTCTCTCGGTCTTGGAGCAGTTCGAGGATAGCCTCGGGAGAATTTGAATGTTTGATCTTCTCGGAGAAGGGGTTTTTAGTGAGGTCTATTCCGGTTAGTTTGGCATAGTCCGCCAACGCTTTGACGATCAATTGAAAGTTAGAAGACTCGGGGAATGTTGCTTGTCCAGTTAACGACATGAATGTAACGGGCGGTTATTTCAGATAGGATAGGTAGCGGGAGGGGAGGAGAAGGGACTAAAGTACGAGTTGAGGATGAGAGGGACGACAATGTGGATGCCTGATGGCAATTGAAGGCGTTGAATAACCAGTGCATGTGACCTGACAGGCAGTGAAGTCGGCGCTACATCAAGCATCAAGTTCCAAATGCCGGTTTGGCGTACTGTATCCCTACGTTGCGCCGTTCTTCTTAAACATAACCTTCACTCGCCTCGTGCGTGTTGTTCCCGGCTACTGTCCCGTCCTCCCACCTCCAGCCCGTACTAGACCGCACTAGGTGTCCCCTAGTACCCCAAGAAATTTCTGCCACAAAAGGCCGACACCGCATCTGTTGGCCGAATGTTTGAATAGTCCTTAAATGAACTTGATGTACAAGTGTACTACTGCAGAACAAAAGTTGCGATGCCATATTATTCGCAATCACCAAATCTAGCCCAAGATCTAGCCACCAGCTTGAGTATACTACCCACACGGAAGGAAAAATGACAACTTACTAGGATGGCATCACCGACGAGACTCTGACTACAATTTTAGTGAAGGTGGTAAATAGCGGTCGCAAAAGATGATGGAAGATTGATAGTACGCGATTAGCGCAACAAGAAAAGAAGGGATCAGACAAAGAGTTGAAGACACGCGAGGGGATAACGAGCGAGACAGACTGGATGACATTCTGCTGAACGCACATCGCGCTATTTAAGCTACTACAAGCTATTGTACTGTATGTCCCATACTCGTAATAATGATGCTATAGTAATATATCAGTAAGAGTCGCGTTTGCTATTGTAGGAAGCATCGTGTGATAAAGATAACAAGGCGCGTATGCAGTGAGTAGACAATAAAGAAAGAGACAGGAAAATAGAAAGAGAAAGAGAATAAACCACGCGTACAGGGGCGCAAAGCCACGTAACGGGGTGCCAAAAATTAGAGGCCTAGAGTGGGGTTCTTGCGCACAGACGTTAAAATCCACCAGTACCAAGGAAACTTGCAAGGAAATGTCATCACATTCTCCCGAGACATTGCGCCCCTCGGAGCGGAAAGTTAGTCTTCGGAGGGCACACAAAAAAGCGGAAAATTAAGAGCGGCTTTCAGAGAGGCAGATTCCCATGTACAGTACAGTACTGTAAAAATGAAACTGTGTGTTGATCACTGGCAGTAAATAAATTTGTTGTCAATCGCGTGCTTTCTCTTGCGTTGGACCTTGCCCCGTTTGCTGGGGCACCCTGGACATACATGGCAAATACCGTGACTAGGTCACCGAAGGGCGTGTCTTGCCGATGATGATGATGATTCACCCGTACTACAGTAGGCACGCGGCGCAATGTACGTGCCCACAACAAGAACGTCTGCTTACAGAGGCGTTGTCGCAATGACTCATCATGACGAACAGTTCTGAGGTTCTCTTCCCACCCCTATTAATCCGTTGATAAAGAGAATGACAGCCTAAACGTCCTGAACACCCAACTGCAGCATGTCTATTCCATTCCCACACGCTGGTTACTTCGAGGACGCACAAAGACGTGTGCGTGTATTGTTTGGCGGGCAGTACATCGTCGACACACGCAAGGCAAAGCTAGTGTGAGTTGATATTCATGGCAATCCTGGATGGACAACTGAGTCGGGCTGAACGAACGACGCAGCTGGGAGCATGCATACTATCCGTCATATTTTTTCCGTTATCCCGATGTGCCTGAAAAATTCCTACGGAACCCAAAGCAAGGCGCAACGTCCACCACATACGACCTCGTAGTGGCGGATCGCACTGCCGAGGACGCAGTCACTGTTCACAACGTTGGTAACCTCAAAGACCATGTCAAAATAACATTCGACAAGGTGGACGCTTGGCTGGAAGAGGACGAGGAAATTTACCAACACCCGAGAGACCCTTACAAGGTACGAACAGTATCATCATAACTAGTTGCGCTAGGCGTGATGTTGTTGTCCAGAGAATAGATATCCGCCAGTCGTCGCGCCACGTCCGTATCGAGATCGACGGTGTCGAATTGGCCAACACGACCAAGCCGCGTCTGCTTTTTGAGACCGGTTTGCCTGCCAGAACTTACATTCCCAAGGCGATGTGCGACTCGAACTCCTTTCTCATTCCAAGCTGACGACCGGCTGCCCTTACAAGGTGCTCTTTCTTCCTGCTCTTCACTTCACGATGCGATGCCAACCTGACTGATTTAGGGCTCAGCAAACTACTACGACATAAATTTACCTTCTGGAAAGAAGAATGACCTTGCGTGGTGGTATCGCACGACATTTCCCGAGTCAACGGATATAAAAGGTTTCATCTCGTTCTTCGATGAAAAGGTGGATGTATTCGTCGATGGACAACTGCAAGAGAAACCCAAGACGCCATTTTCTTAAGTCTCCTATGCTTGTTCTCCAGACCGCGATGAGCTAACCTTGTTGTTGTGACATTGGACGTGTCGAATTAGCGTCAAAGACTGATCTCAATTCCATATGTACGATGTAGTAGTGGTGCAGAGAAACCAAATTGTTTGGTCTTGAATTCAACCCTGGCGAGCGCGTGATTCCGCTATTGACTGGTTTGATTGCGTATCCTCGTCTCATAAGACTGCGAAGGAAAGTCGTCTGTTAAAATACCTCACTCATGCACATCCCAGAGCCGGTTTTCTCGTGTTTCTGCAACTGACGTTCTCGCACTTGTCGCTGCATCAGAGTTTCCGCCGACCACCCTCGGAAAAGCGTGCTCAACCACTTCCAACCACCTCGACCCACGGACAAGGAGGTTCATAAGCGACTGCGATGCCCAGACGTTCTGTTCAGGCCTTATCAACGGGACGTGCATCCCACGTCAGTGCCGGCGCGAAGAGTTTCCGTCTGGATATCGCACGAATCAGACCGTACCAGCGTTATGTCCTGCGGGGTTCTTCTGTCCAGACGAGGGCGATGCCTGCCGCCCACTTGTTGCAGCGGGCCAGTCGTGTCAGTTCAATCGTGACGACCAATGCGCACCGTCGAATATCTCCGGGCTGGCCGACTATCGTAATTTCGACGGCTCTACATGTCTACACTCCATTTGCACGTAAGCCCTTAGCTTTTCTTGACCGTCCGCATGACACAGTTCTGGTACTCCTCTCAAGCTATGCCAATGTGACCGAGAAGCAGCCTTGCATATTCGAGCTCAGCACATATTCTGACATAGACGTGTCGGGAATGGGATTCCTGAACACCATCGTGCGTGACAATTGTCAAACAGCACGGCTTTTCTGCGATACGACGACGCAAGTATGTGAGCGACTACGATTGGTTGGGCAACAATGCCAATATCATCGGGACTGCCAATCGGTACACTTCTGCGTTTTTTTTTACCAATCTTTGAACGCTGAGGTGAATATTCAGTACAATTGCCTCCAAAATGAGTGTGCTAGCTCACCCGAGGAGCCCTTTGAAGTCGCTCTGTGGCAATATGCAGTGACTACACTTGCCGTCGTCCTAGGTAAAACTCTCTCTGAGCACCATGAAGGTATCTCTGGTCGATTCATGAGGAAACATCGCAGCAATGGCAGCTATATGCATTATGTTGGTGATGGTGCACCGCCGGCATCGTTTGAAACATTATCAAGAGATCTACGAATACTGTGACGAACAAATAAGGCACGTGTTGAGCTAGCTGGCCCCATTCGACAGTCTGTTCATTGAAGGATAAACAGGCTCCGGCAGTCAGTCCTCAGGATGAGAGCGCAGGTTGGACGGAATGACGTTGCCAAGATAAGTTAATGAATTACTGTAACCAAGCACACGCGTTCTTGCATCGTAAATAGCCAAAGCCTGCGCGGGTGCGCTAGAGGCCACGTTTATATGGTATCGGGGTCAGCACACGTCAACTCATGAAGGAGAGTCCTCAATAGCGACTTTTGCACTAAGACGAGAAATCTCAGAGAATGCTGCCTTGAGACGTTCCAAGTCTCGGTCAATCGTTTCTGTCCGTTCTTTCATCTATGATGCATGAGTAACCAAACTAGCGAGAGACCAATAGGCTTACGGCAGAGATGGTATCAGTAGCATCGATGAGCTCGTGGTGGTGATTATAGACAAGAGCTTGACGTTCGCTGTCAAGCTGCCTCATCTCTGGTAGGACGGCATCTAAGTCAGCTATATGCTACATTATTGCCCAACAACTCGCCTGTAAGCAGATCATTCTCTTTCTTCAGCAGTGTTGTAAGCGATGCTGTAGTAATGAGCTGGCCGTAATACACCTTCGAGTCGAAGGCTGGTGAGTCTGAATGGGGTCCTGTTAAACTTGCGTAGTATATTCCTCGAGGAACTCTGACCTAAATCCAATGGATCCATCGGTCGACCAGACGGGGGCGGCGGTGTGACGCTTAACCCATAGTGTTTGCGCAGCAAGTCCATTGCCTTTGTCTTTGAGCGTTCAGGAGGGGTTGTCGTAGGGGGAGCAGTCGTAGGCCGTGTGGAGCTGGAAGGCTGGGGAGCAGAGTTGGGACGTAGGGGAGAGGGTAGCATCTTGTTCGAAGATCTCGGCCTAGGCGGAGAGGCCGGAGTCGAATGTGAGTCTGAAGGGGACATGTATGAGTCGTGGGATTACGTCACTGACGCGTCGCGACTCATGAATTACACACGCGTATTGTAGACGCGGACTCATTCCCATTGACCACTACCAGCCACTATCATCTGCTCTCATAATGGTCGGGGGAGAGAATGACTGGGTAATTGAAGGCAGTGAAGAGGAAGACCAGCTAGGTAGCTCGGAACTCAATGGTCACCGTTCTACCCCTCCCCTTGTCCCAGGTGCGCATCCTCCTAACTAGGGTTGGCCTCGTGCCAGTGACGTATCCTCCCTCGTGTCTCCATCAGAGGGTGCAACCTCTAGCATAAAGACCTTTACATCGATACCTGCCGAGAAGACTTCACACATCTCTTCGGTTGGGGCTGACTTGTCGGAGAGGTCGACAATCTCGTCCTTCCCACCTCCCCCTCCCGTCCACTTTTCTACAATCTCGGAATCAAGTAGCAGAGGCTCCAGACCACGCCCTAGGCCGATATTTAGTCGCACGAGCGCAGACCCCGCACTGATCTCATCCATCAGCGACCCTATTTTTCCTCACGTGCCCAGTTCTGACCACGGGAACCCATCCGCGATTGTGCCTCATTCTGATCCCGCAGTAGTCAAAGGACCTATCCAGGGAGTTGACGATTTTTCCCCGGACATCTCTGAGCGTGCTAAGATGCGCACCCGCAAAGCTACAAAACGGTCTTCACAGTACGTAGAAGATGTCATCGATATCACTGATGACGACCTTGCTATGACACCCACACGAAAGCCGAGGGGAAGGCTGAAATCACGTCCAGTCAGACTTGCTACTCCGATTGGAAACAATACGCGGCTAAACTCAGACCCTGTGACGGTCCCCGTACTCAGCTCGAGCCCACTCCTCCTCCCTCGGATCCATTTCCTGCAAGTACTGTGATCAATTCTACTCCTCCACGACCAGGTCCCCTTGATGAAGTTGCTGCACCTGACTCTCCACACCAAGAAAGCCCAATACGATCAAGGAAACGGAAAAGTACGAGTCGTCCACGTTCTCCAAAGGCTGGTAAATACAGGAAGAAAGCCATCGTAGAGGTTGTCATAACGTCACCACGCAAAACGAAAAATGCGAAGGGCAAAGCTCTGGAGGGCAAAGACTTTGGGTCCAGAAATGACCATCCGGCGTCCTCTCCCATCTCCATAGAACTGAGGCTCGGTCCCGTTGGAGACGAGGACGTACATGTGTCTCCTCGACTGAGGTCTGGCAGTGACGATGAACTGATACTTGCTCCAAAAAGGCAGCCTTCGTCTAAGCTGAAGCCGGTGAAGTCTCGAAAGGGGAAGCAAAAAACAAGCACACCTCGTTCGGCAGATAACAACGACCCCAGCAGCGAACGGGAGGCAGGTGAGGAGGAAAGAGAAGAGCCTAGAGGCGCCGAGCATCACGCAGAAGGCGCATCTACGCGATCAATGAGGACCATAAGTCCCGATCCTGCCCAGCCGGGCCTGGGTCACCCACACCGCTTCTGGTGGGCTTGATGGCATTTTCTACAATTCCTAATGCTGATCTCATCCAGGAAAAATCGAACCCTAATGTTTCTGCCCAGGAGATGACCCACCGAAACCGAGCGTCAGTGAAATACCCGCCCCAGGAAAATTACGATCTTCTCTCAGCCAATTTGACCGCAAGACCCCCGTGAAGACCCCCATGCGAGAGTTGATCCGGCGTGCCGCTTCACATCCGAGTGCACCATTTTCAGCTGCCTCTTCACCGATCGCATCCCCGCTCTCGAAGACAAGCAAGTCTATGCTTCGCCGCATCGCGCCGCTGCACCCAACTCGACGTAGCCCGCCGCCGCCTCCACCACGGCCTCCACCACCCAAGAAGAGTAAAAAGATGCTTGACTTGGAAGAGAAGTGGGAGCTGGAGCTGGAGGATGAGGTGGAGGGGTGGTGGGCGCTGACCGATGAGGAAAGGCGGGACTGGAGAAGAGCTAAGAGGGACAAGGAACTAGGTTATGATGATTGATGTATTTTCTTGGGCACTGACAACACTTTGTGGATTCCGGTTGACTTGACCTGGTGTCAACTCATTGTGTCGTTTGATGCGAATGTCCGAATCGCCTAGACTGAATTCGGCTCATGGTTAATGCCTGATTAATTCCTGATTCCCCAGTTGTATTGTCCTGCAGTGCCAGGGACAAGCTGTCATGTTGAGCAGCTGTTCCCTTCAATTTCCCCCATGTCAATGCACTTCACGGCTGCAAGACATCCCCACACCTGGATGTTGAATAACTAGCTGATCCGCTCCCTGCATGTAATAACGAGGCCACACATGATACAGCGAGTTCAGCTCTTTGTGAATGAAGATGAGAACACATCGTGATTGTCAGGGCAAGGCAAGAGCCACGTGGACACAGCATCACCATCACGGACCGAGTTGCTGGCTCGCATCAGTCGCAACGCAGCCTTGAACGCAGCAGTTACAGCGAACACCCATGGACTCGTTACCTCCCTCACTTCATCATGCATTCGAGAATATCAAGTATCATGCCAAGGATATACTATCTGTCATTTCTGCCTGCATGTGGCAGCCACAGTCAAGGCTCAAAATCAATGGTCGAATGTGTGCGTACGCGATCATACACCCATCTCTAGCGAGAACTCAACGAAATGACCAGTCAAGATCGTGAAGCTCTTAGGAGAAGGTGGATTCTCTTTCGTCTATCTTGCTCAGGACGAGACCAGCGGGGTGAGCGCGTCGTCGCGTGACCACTGCAGAGACATAGCCATTGATACAAAGACGCGTTGATCCAGAAAGACTTTGCACTCAAAAAGATTCGGTGTCTGACGGGCGCAGAAGGTGTTGAGGTGGCCATGCGCGAAGTCGCGGCATACCGGAGATTCAAGTGCGTCCTCTGCGCCTGACTTTTCGTCCCCACTTACGCACCCGTGTTTCAGGCACCCTAACATCATCCGACTATATGTGAGTATGATGCATCTTTATGGCTACAAGGCCGGGTTGACCCTCTGCAGGATTCGGCAGTACTGCAAGACTCGACGGCGAGGGAAAAATCGTCTACCTCTTTCTTCCCATCTACAAGGCCCGCTCCTCCGCGTCTCATTCGAAATTTGCCCTTGCTGACTTGCAATGCAGCGCGGAAACTTACAAGATGCAATAAACACGTACACCCAAACCGGAGAGCGATTTTCGAACGACACCTGCTACGCCTCTTCAAAGGTACCTGCGAGGCCGTGCGTGCCATGCACACCTATCGCTCTGAAAAGCAGTCGTCCGGCACATCTTCGTCGAGCCCACCTCCCCCCGGTCCGGGGAGTGATGATGGTCACGAGGAGACCGAGGGGTTTCCGCAACCCGAGGGGGATAGCGAAGGCGGGTACTCATATGCGCCCGGAACGAGCACGTCCGATGCGGCGAGCGTGCCGCTCGTAGCGAGAAGACCTCTTGATAATGATGATGTCATATTTGACAACGACCAAGATGCTGCACAGAACGGTTCAGGCGAGCTCGTGCCGTATGCGCATCGTGACCTAAAGCCAGGGTGAGTCGCCCGCGTGTCCTCTTGATGGACGCTTTAGTCACAGGGTGACACAGGAACATCATGATCGCGGATGATGGTGTGACCCCGATCCTGATGGACCTCGGTAGCTGCGTGAGAGCACGGATACCAATCGAGACTCGTTCGCAGCCTTGTTACAACAGGACATCGCTGCCGAACATAGCACAATGGCGTATCGTGCTCCTGAGCTGTTCGATGTGAAAACGGGAACGACGCTCGATGAGAAAGTCGACATATGGGTATGTTGTCTATTCTCCAAGTTGTTCCCCACTCACATGTTCGATACTTGTAGTCGTTGGGCTGCGTTCTGTTCGCCCTCGCCTACCTACACTCTCCCTTCGAAAACCTGCAAACTACAGAGCAAGGTGGCTCAATAGCCATGGCTGTGCTTAATGCGCAGTACAAACATCCTACGTCAAGTTATCCCAGGGTCTCAAGACGCTAATCGACAGCATGTTGAAAGTCAACCCCGAGGAGCGACCAGATATTCAGCAGGTCCCTTATCCTTACGTTCCACCTATAATTTTAGTACTCACGTCATTTCAGGTTCTTGGTGTAGCAGAGGGCCTACTCCACTCCGCATGAGGTTTCGATCAGAGAGCTATCTATTTCCTTCATTTTTTCATGGACTTCCTCGTAGCGTCATTATGGTGACCAGCATGTGTGATGCGACTCCTACAGTGCCCTCCTACAGTGCCATGGTGCCGCCATCGACCACATATACATATCATTACTTCTACGATCTTGCCTGATGGGCGGCGTCAATTTTATCTCGAGTTCTGACGGGAAATGTGTGACTGATAGCAAAGCGCATTATGTACACTGGACAACCGCTTGATTGATGTACTCGTCCCCTACTTCCCTGATAGAACAGTGCTAGAACACGCAAACAAAAACTAGATGAATTGATGACTTGCCACAGCCACGATTATTCACGTCCATCCAAACCTCCAAAAAGTCATGGAGTGTATCTGTTACACTCCTAGCTGACTCTTCCCTTCCTGCCACATAAACATGAGTGGCAGCCATTCGATGTGGGTTCGATGCAAATCTCTCTTGAAGAGTATGGAATTTGATATATAGCATTCAGTGAGCGGCGTAACCTCGTCGTCCATCTGTACCTCTTCTTACTCTTTCTAGGGACGGGAGATTTAATAGTTTCCTTTCTGTTCCTTCGACCTTCCTTGACGAGTATCTTCCTCGCCTCTCCTCGGAGAGAAGTGCGATGCACATCCTTGGCCCTCCAGGTGGATCACTCGATGCAACTTTGAGGCGTTTCGAGGCATGGGTGGCTTCATCCATATCGGAGGATGTCCACTATACTCTCTTTCCCAGCAGTCTTCTTGCGTTTGCCATAGCCATTGCAGCCGCTTTCTTCTCCTTGAACCTCTTACGTCTCTCCTTTAATTTTGCCTGCTTGGTTTTCTGATCGTGCCGCATAAGTGTTTCATCAAAAAGATGATGCATGGAGCGTTTCGACGCACCCTCTTTTCCGCCCTGCGCGACAAAATAGCACCATCTGCTTTGGGCTGTGCTTCCGTCGTTGATTTTGCAAGTACGTTTTCAATGTCTTCCTCCGGACTAAATTCCATTGCGAGCTCCTGCATGCGCTTGAAACGTCCCCGGTGAATCTGTGAGAAAGTTCTTGAGTGCAATGACCACGCTGAGATTGTAGCCTACTTACTCGCGAAGCTTCGTGAACTTTTACCATAGCCTCATGCTTCAGAGTCTTTCCTGGACAGAAAACACACACCCATACTTCAGAATCGGGAAGGATAAGGCGAATGGGTTCTTTGAGGGCAGAAGCAATTGTCAGAGAAGGATGGGTCCCGCGGTCAATGCTCCCCTCCTCGTCCTCTTCGTCGTCTATAGCGGGCTCGCCATCCTCATCCTCACCGCTCTTGTCGTATGAGGGTGGAGAAGATCCTCGCTTCCGCTTCTTCCTGATTGTGTACTGTGCCGTCTGAGGAGGAGGATGTGGAGGCAGTGTCGGATGATTCGGATTCGGATTCGGAAGAGTCAGTTGATATAGCCCGAAGACTTCCTCGTCGAAGCCGAGTCTTTCCTCGTTTTCCTTGCGCTTGCGTCGTCTATCGACGCGTTTAAACATCGTCAGATGGTGAGTGGAGGAAGTGTCATTTTTGGCAAGTTGTTCCTATGAGTCGCGTGATCTGCTCGCCGCGCCTTTTTCCTGTCCCAGTTAGTGGATGCATCGTGCACGCGGAGCAAGGCTCGCTCCTTCTCTCATTCCCCACCCACACCCACATTTCCCGTATCAAGACATCTCCGGAAAAGGTCAACGTTATCCTCGAAGAATGCCACCAAGACAACGGAGCGGACGTGGATTAACTCTGCGCGGGTTTTGTTGAAAACTGCCAGACCCAGCCAAAAAGGACCGCCGGTCTTCCCCAAAACACAACGCGCTTCAGAGATACGTTATTCAGAGCTGAGGCTTGTCAGATCAATTCTGGATGAATCGCGTCTTCCCACAGCGACAGAGCGGGATTTTCAGAATGTCGTTCCATCCTTGACCTTGGAGCTCGACGGATATACCTCTGAATTGCCACCAGGTGTGGGCCCCGGTGCTCTGGTGGAAGTTCGTTTGTGAGTTCATTCTTGTTCGCCACGATTAATCTTTATTGAAATTTCCTGACCAGGAAGAATAACCCTCTTATTGGCGTCATTCTTCGAGAGGTCCGTCGCGATGGACGAAACATGGTCCAAACACTCATGTTGGATGGACGTATTATAGCCACCTTGATCACGATATCCTCTTTGTGGTGCCGAAATTCGTGGATCGTTTCCATGTCAAACGTTGCGGCGCCGAAGAAAAACCGGGAAACTCAAAGGAGCTTATGGCACGCGTTTCCATCGCAGAGAAACTGCGCGCATTTAACAAAGCGGCGGAGGATCTATTCAACGGGTCCGCTGCGCTGTTCAATGCTGTGTACCCGCGGGTCAGCGCGTCTGACAAAAAGGCCTGGGCATCCACCACTGTCGCGGAAGTGGCCAAACTTCTGAACGTACAGCACCAGGACCGCGGCTTAGATCTGCATGTGGTGTACTCCCACTTGATGAAGCACTCTAAAATGTTTGTTATGGACCGTCACAACTTCTTATCATCTCAAACGTTCTACGTGCGACCTCGATCTCAAGTTGAACGTTTCGACCAAGTCTGGCATTTGATGCACAACGACAACCAGCGCGTCAAGCAGTTTGCACTGCGGGCCAAGGAAATCATTCTCGGGTTGCGGAAGATGACCAGGAATTCAAAGAGTCGGGCTCCGTCCTATAATTCTGCATCGGACTTTGCTTTCACCGAAGACGATCAACTATTCATCCAGTTTTTCCTCGATTCCCTAGTTGAAATACGCTCGGTTCAGGCCAACCCATACGCCCCCTTTATCTGCGAGATAATAAAATCGCTGGGCTTGTACCACGGCGATGTCGACTCAGAACAAGTGCGCCAATTCCTTGTTGACCTTGGTGTTCTCTCCCCATGGCAAGATATTCCATCGCTCAGGGAAGCCCATCCCGCTCTCACGATTGCCACTCCAGATCCCGTGCCTCTCATGAAAGGAAAACAAGTCTCCAAGTCGGCTGCAAGTATATCTTCCTTCGGCCCTGATGACTTATACCCCACCGACCCGCTGGAAGCCATCCGTCATGACTTTGGGGAGCTCCCCGTCTATACAATTGATGATAATGGGGCCCAGGAGCTTGACGATGGCATATCTATCGAACGCGACATAGCTGACCCTTCCAGCCTTTGGGTTCACGTCCACGTTGCAGACCCCACAGCCATTCTACCACCCACACATTCACTGGCCCGTCACGCCCGCGACGCCGTGCATTCGTTCTACTTCAATCATAGCTCGCGGCCTATGCTCCCAGAATTACTTGGAAATAACAAAATTAGTTTGGGCAACGCTGCAAGAACTGGCCAGGCGGAAAATGTCATGACTTTCAGCGCCAAGGTCAATCCCAGTGGTGATATTGTTGATTACAGAGTCCGTGCAGGTATCATCCGCAATGTGCGTACGCTAAGATACGACGATGTTGACACCGCGATGTCGTTCCATTCTCCTGACACGACGTTCCCTTTTGGCCGACCGACAAAATCATCGTCCACTCCCTGAACCTATCGCCTACCGACAGTGAGAATGTTCATTTACTCGACCTATTTTCCAAGCGCATGGTGGCGCATCGACTTGGCACGTCGGCCTTCTTCCATGGTTTAGGACGTCCCGAACTGAGCGTCTCGCCAAAACCGCTCCCTGTTGGCGTAGTCGACTTGGTACAGCCGGGATTGTTCCTGGGAAATCCGCAAATATCCTATGCGGTTCGGAGCATAAATCCTTCGGGGTCCCGTCAGATCGTCGCCGAGGCTGCACAGGTTGCAAATCGTATCGCGTCACGTTTTGGACGCGACCATGGTGTTCCCCTTGTGCGGCGATCCTTCGCTGCACCGGTGGGGAGCGGCGAATCGATGGCAGATCTAGTCAGGTCGCGGGACAAAAAAACCGGTTGGGTGGATTTCTTTGATATACGACGCAAGGGAGTCCAATTTAGATCGAGCCGTTATACGTTGGAGCCCGCAGGACACTGGATGTTAGGAATTGCGGAGGGCGAGGGGTATACAAGGGCAACATCACCATTGCGGCGCTATGGGGACCTCGTTACTCATTGGCAGATCAAGCACGCGCTGCTACACAATAAGCCTCTGCTCAGTAGCAGGGAGATGCAGGCCACCTTCGACCATATTGGCGCAGAGAGGATAGATGGAAGTGGATCGTGCAGTCGCACGACAAATGGTGGGCGCTGGCTTTCGTCAAACGCTGGATGGAGAGCGAGCGGGAAAATGGCACGTATAACCCCATGGAGAGCATGATTGGACGGGTGGCAGGGCGAGCACGGCAGGATATTATTCGTGGGACGTGTGTACAAGAGGTGTACATCGCGAACCTTGGGTGTTCGGGATCCTGGAGAGTGCAGATTCCGAGCGAGAGATTGGAGCAGAGATTGCAGTGACTATAGACAAAATCATGCTTACATCGCATCCCGTACTTAGACTCAAGTTGGCACGTTAGCCGACAGTTTCTCACGGTATAATCCTGTAATGTCGTTCGATCCGCCTACAGAAAATGTCGTTCGACCTCTCTAAATACTCTTGCCTATTTCTCCTCTTCTCTTCTTCCCTCAGACAAGCACAATGGGGCTTGGTCTCGATCTATAACCCACCATTCCTTGTCAGCCTATCTTCTTGAAGCTCAGAGGTACCTCCCAGATTCCGCGTCCCGCCTCGCGCTTCTCGCATTCGTCAACATCCCGGTCATAGCCATCGTCCTCAATGTCCTACGTCAACTGGTGCGCCCTAGAACCTCCTCACTCACACTTTGTGCTGACGTGTCAATAGGTTTTGCCCAGAAACCGTCATCGCCCCCAGAGGTCTTCCATTTAATACCCTTCGTTGGATCCGCGCCAGGCTATGGGAATGACCCAATTGCCTTCTTCGAGTCCTGCCGCAAAAAGGTGCGTATGGCTGTGCGCCAACCCACATCATTCCGCTGAATTGTATTTCAGTATGGGGATGTATTCACGTTTACTCTGCTTGGTCGTAAAATGACAGTAGCCCTGGGTCGGCTGGGAATAACTTTATACTTGGTGGGAAAGTGGCCTACCTCTCCG
The DNA here is from genome assembly GCA_022376525.1 of Russula vinacea. Lineage (NCBI taxonomy): Eukaryota > Fungi > Basidiomycota > Agaricomycetes > Russulales > Russulaceae > Russula > Russula vinacea. The sequence goes on along the minus strand of WTXL01000021.1, from coordinate 98,065 downwards.
CCGAGGATGCGTATACGGTATGCATGGTCACCAGCGTGTATTGAAGTGTTGGTGGAGCTCACTTACGATTAAAGCATTTACCACGCCCGTCTTTGGGAAAGACGTCGTATATGACTGCCCGAATGAGAAGCTAATGGAACAGAAAAAGTTTATCAAATTTGGCCTCTCCATGGATAATATGCGTACATACGTCGGGATGATAGAAAACGAGGTGTCCAATTTCTCAGGAAAGACCCGAGCTTCCGCACATTTCAGATGAATGACATCAACGAATGGGGTCAATTCGACGTTCTCAAGGTCACCCAGGAGATAACGATTCTCACCGCCTCCCGTACGCTCCAGGGAAAGGAAGTCCGCGGCAACATGGACGCAACGTTCGCACAGTTGTTCACGATCTGGATGGTGGCTTTACCCCGCTAACTTTATGTTCCCGAATCTGCCGCTGGAGAGCTACCGCAAGCGTGACCGTGCGCAGAAAAAGATGGCAGAATTTTACATTAACATTGTCAAGGCGAGGAAGGAAGGCACGAGCACGGTTCGTGGCTTTTCCTCTTCTTGTTGAATCACTTTAATGACGAGGTCTGTTAGAATGATGAGCCGGACATGATTAGTGCCCTCATGGGACAGACGTACCGCAACGGAACTCAACTTCCTGACCATGAGATTGCGCATATAATGATCGCCCTACTTATGGCTGGACAACACACCAGCTCTGCAACAGCCGCTTGGGCCCTCCTGCACTTAGCTGATCAGCCCAATGTCGCGTGAGTACCGCCCTTCTCTACCCTTTATTCTTTTGAATTTGACAACGCTTGGTCAGCGAGGAGCTTTATCAAGAGCAAATCGAACGATTCTCTGACCCTGATGGCACCCTTCGCCTACCAACCTTTGAAGAGATAAATCCCTCCCCGTCCTAGATTCCGTGATCGCGAGACTCTCCGCATGCACCCACCAATCCACAGCATTATGCGTTATGTCCGCGATGATTTCATCGTCCCTGGGACACTCTCCGCACCGTCGAAGGATTCTCAGTATGTTGTGCCAAAAGGTCATTATGTCCTCGCATCTCCTGCAGTGTCACAAGTGGATAAAACGCTGTGGCTCCAATCTGGAGAATGGATGCCGAGTCGGTGGACGGACCCAGAGGGCCAAGCACAAAAAGCGTTTAAGCAGTACTCTGATGAAAACGGCGAGAAGATTGATTATGGGTTTGGTGCCGTTAGCAAGGGCACGGAAAGTCCGTACCAACCGTTGGTGCTGGTAGCATCGGTGCATCGGCGAACAATTCGCGTACTTGCAACTTGGCGTAGTGCTCTCCACTGTGGTGCGCAGCATTGAGATGCGCATCCCAGGTGGTGTTCCGCCACCTAACTACCACGTATGTTTTGACCGTCTGACGTCCATACGGAACACTAATCCCTCTGTAGACCATGATTACACTCCCAAAGCAGCCGCGGATGATCTCATATCGTCGTCGGAAATTTGATTAGATAGTGCATGCATTTAGTATTTAGTAATAGATACCCACACTCACGTGATTTGAATCATACATCCGCGGTTGCCCTGCTTCTGCTCTTGCGCTTGTGTTAGACGTATGGCCTCTGCATTCCCGTACTCCTCGTCCTCTTTGTTGTCATTGGCCTTATGGCCGCGTCCTGGTTCTCTGTCCGCAAGGGACCTCAACAAACGTGCGTGTATCCTCATTCCATCTCAACTGCGCAGCCATGGCCAACGATCATCCACGCAGACTCTACCGAACCAGCCTGATGCTGACTTTCGCTTGTTGCTACTTGATGTGGGCCATAGCATACTTGGCCCAGTTACATCCTCTCGAAGGTACGCGTCATCTTGTCTCATTACTCGTTTTGCACGAGACCCATCCTGATTTGACGGCATGGTTGCATTAGTCCCGAAGGTGAATTTTGGGCTGGAACACTGAAGGGGATGACTCGGAGGAAGGGGTTCGTACGTACGTCGCTGACCAATTCTATCGTGAATCTAGGGTTACGATTATTCAGGCAATTCTCGTTTGTCATGTTTGGTTTGTCGCCCCTCTCTAGTGTAATGAAACTGCACATATCAACTTTCTTTATCACCGCGAGCTGCATGTTACAATTCGTTACAAGTATTGGAGCCAGACCGCCTAGTCCCAGGTGCCCTCCATGATCCATCCGGGTGCTGGGCGCCACTCGCCCCACGCTTTCAAGGTATTGACATCCGACTCGTCCTTGCTCCAACCCTCAGAGTCAGAGACAGCCCAGCCCGAATCCTCCGTCTCGTCCCAATCGTCCCCATCATATTCTCTTCGTCGTCTCGGCGTAATATTCCGGGTACTCGTCTTCGTCGTCATAGGTCTCAGCGGATTCAGTGGACTCGGAGGATTCACCCCAGGCATCGTCCTGCCTGGCAGGGCTCTGCCAGGGGTTTTTACCTTGCAACTCCACGCCCGGCAGTTCTATCTTCCAGTCGTCAGCGTTTTTACCCTCTTTGTGAACCAGGAAGGAGTCGTCCTGGTCCAGGACATCAAGAAGACTTCCAGCCATCCCCCACAGACGGTAGAAACGGCGTCCTCGCGCCAGATTTCGAATATGGTGACTCGGAAGAGGCAATCTCCTGTATGGTGGACTTGACGGCAGCAGCGATTTCTTCACGTGGTGCCGGTTTCTGTGCCCCGACGTGTGCCTCGTATCGATGTGTGACGAGCAATTTGTGTGATTGTGTTTCTTCCGCCCTCCGCGACGCCCATTCCGCGTACTTTTGAGCCCGTTTTGTTGTCGATTCTTCATCTTCACGTCTTCGGAATGTGACTGCCTGGCTTGCGTAGATGTTGGTGCTGTCGCGGCCCCACGGGTCCTTGGTGGTGGACCGTCCGACACCGTCGATGACAACGTCGTAGCCCCATTCTTCAGCAGCTGCTTTGGACCACTGGACGCATTCATCCACTGTCCATTCGAACTTGTGGTCCGAATGGCGAAAGATGCGGTTGGTGCGGCCCGTAGGGTCTGCGAAACCCCACATGTCGTCACCGGGTGCACTAAAGCGTTCGTTGAAATCAAAGCATGGGGTGGTGAATAACAGGAGGCGAGGGGCATAATTCCCCAGTAAGACTGGGGCGAAAGTGTCAACGACTTCTGCCGGGAGGTGTTCGATACTAGACTTTGAAGTTAGCCAATATAGAATTTGCGGGAGTAGGGTGTCATACACTTCAGTGGCAATGATACATTCGATGCCTTTGAAGGCGGGATTGGGTGCTTGCAAACTACCTTCCCACATAGATACGTCCAGCTGTTCGAAGCGAGTCCAACCATAGGCATGTTTAGAGGGCGCAGTGATGTCGGCCGCGTACAAAAGATCACTGTGTAGAATGTCAAGGCCATGAAGTTCCCGAGAGTGGATGAAGTCGGGCTTTTCAAAAACGGCAGGGGCGGGGGTCGAGGACGTATATGCGCGCCAGGGTGGTGCGTGTGTGAGGTGTTGGAGGAGATACCCTCACCACAGCCTACGTCCAATACCTGTAAGATAATAGTTAGTCGGGACCCAGCAGCGATCTCATGGTCGAACAGTCCTACCGACGTGACGCGTCGCGCCTGAGGATTTCTAGACCCCAGGAGCGTCGCTGCTCGTGCAGAGGGGGGACGAACTTGACCTGAGCGACTTCGATGTCAGCACCAACACTGTTATCCATTCTGGTGGGTGTGTTGATTTCCTCAGGACAAGGAGTCGATGGCTTATATGCAGAGCAGGACGGGAAGATACCCCCATCTTGGGACAGTGATAACGGACGCGCTAAGGCCGGATTGGATATCGGAGTCGGACCCAGGCTCTTGATCTGTGCCTCCTTTGGACGATAAAGACTGCAGACTAAAGGTCGGCAGGATTTCTTTGGAAGTGGAGTGGAAGCGGGAAGCGCAGCGTGCTGGTGGTGGACGGTGGCGCTCGAGACTCGTGGTCACACGCTTATACTCTCATCCTTCCCTTGAACCGCCATCGTCGCTCCCACAATGACCTTGATCAATGCCCCGGTTGGAAGGGCCTCTACAGAGTTTGCTCGTGCTGACTTCTTCAACGTCTTCGCAAAAAACTCTCCCCTAATCTGTCTCTTGAGACGAAAACAGGGCGCAATCCATACCTTATCTTTAACGCCGCCCCCGGGACGTACAGTAACCCAGCTCTGCATGTGTCATTCGAGACCGCATTCTGTATGATCAGGTGGACAACGCACATTTGCAGCAGATAGCCGTCTCTCGGGGTTTTCGCAGATTCGCGATTTTTGCTATTTTTCTCGTAGGGCTTGCTGCTTATCGCTTGCTTGCGCGCTTTCCCGGCCATGAAGGTGGTCTCCGCCGGCCCACCTGCTCACGGACATTCAACTTGTGTGGGAGTCAAAGGCGACAGAACAGGCCACGGGTGGTGGATTCGCTCCCAAAAGCGTTAGCAGGACGTGCAATTCTCATACGAGATGGGAAAACACAAAGGAGAGCTAGGACTACCAGGAAGCTGTAAGGTGAACGTGTTCTACGGGCGGTTGCGACGCTTCGATCAAGCTCAAGCTCAAGGTCCGGTCCGTGGATGTTGGAATCCCACAGTACACATGGTAGGCTCATGTGCGTGTGTAAGTAGCGACTCGAAATCGCTCTCCTCTGCGCAGCGCCTCGCCTCGTGTCGTCGGCGTGCTTCGAACTCTTCACTCCTATCCCCCGCCCCCGGGAACAGCTTCCCGCTCCATCGTAATTTCTCTCTCTAGTCTAGGAATGGCGTCTTTCAAGTTGGTCATTATCAGAACTTATCGAGGACTGGGACTGGACTATCACGGACGAGATGCCGTGCCCATGCGCTCATACGCCCCGCACCCCCCATCATCATCGCATCGAATGGGAGATACGACGAGGCACCAGGACATCACGCGCGACAGAGTCGTCATCCCCCCCACGTTCCCAGATGTCAGAAAGAATTACACCCCAGAAAAACTTTAGCTATATGCACTATTGGGGCAAGATCGGCGGGTGGAGGGCGTGGAGAGAGCGAACGTGTGGTGGTAACTATTTGGCAGGTCTCTGACATCTCGATCTGACAGTCTCGATTACCAGGGCCCGCGATGTACGATTGTGAAATGCATGAAAGGGGTGTGGCGCTGTATCACACTTCGCATTGGGGACCTATTACTCTGCAGCTCTGACACTTTGTTCCGGTGTCAGGGTTGTCAGTCATGGAGCGCGCGGGCACGTTCCGTCACGGACGGTTCTTATCCCCTTTGCAAAGTTTCCCAAACCCCTGACTGGAACTGGTCATTCTAGCATCGACTTGATCATGATCAGAACAACGCCACCAGGCATGTGCTAGGGTTCCTTTCATTTTATTACGTTGTTTCCCTGAACAAATGAGGTCGCTCTAGGTCTGTCTGTCGGTCTTTTGTGCTATTTGTTTGTTGGGATTTTGTAGCGATTACTGCGACTCGCCGCGTGTGCGTAATGAAAGAAGGTAGGACGCTGAGTATTGAACTATCACTCGACAGACGAAGCACGCGTTTACGTTTTTACCGGTTTTACCGTCTACTCTCGGAAACCTTGCGATCGAAGCTTCTATCTATCAAACTTTGGGCAAAAGCGGGGTTGAAGTACCGGTACAGTAGCCGAATTGAGACGCTCGTCTGAATTAGAGCCACCGGCCCCGATCTCGCGAAGGTTGTTGTGCCCTGGGCACAGCAGCTGCGGATTAGATTATCTTTCTTCTCGAAGACGAGACGGCGGGGGGACCTGACCCAGACGCTGCCTAATCAAGGAAGACACGATGCAGTTCATGTGGCCGCGTCCAATATACTCACGAATGTCGGCGTCCTTCCTTACACATGTCGAACGTGTCAAGGGTGTATATTGGGGGTCTACGAGACAAGACACATTGCGATGGCCAGCCAAGTCTGAGGGTTATCAGGTATACTGTAACTATCCCACACTGATTCCAGAACTCAGAGTCCACAAGTGAAATCGTCGAATCCACCCCGCGTAATGAGTGACATACTTTTACAATGGAAAGAGAGAATACCCTTCAGTGAGGCCAAGCATAAGTAACGAAAGTGCGATAAGTACATCCAACGAGCCGATGATCTATTTATGTATATCTGAGAAAAGCAAATGAAAGCATGGTGACCGCAGGGGGGTCATAGCAGCCCAGCGTTGCGAAGATCATTCTGGAGCCGCGCCTCCTCGATCGCCCGGAAATCACTCCGTTTTGTTGCGACCTGTTCGAACTGCGGTGTGGTGTAGTGGGACTTGCAGCAGCTACTGCAGCAGCCAATTCCGAGTCGAACACGACTCTGACGCCGCCAAAGATGTCCTCGAGGTTCCGCCGCACACCACATTGCGCTCGACGTCGTCCGCCGACAGTGCCGCCGAAGGAACGGCGCGCGACGCACGGACGGACAGTTCGAAGCGCTTCACGCGGAAATAGCCAATCAAGGATGTGAGAAGCAGGAACCAGCCTGTCATGAACACGGGGATTGAGTCAGTTCCGGACAAACCACTGTAAACGGCGAGCGGAGACGAGGGGGAAAAAAGCGGCTGAGCTGACCGATTGTCATGAGAAAGAAGGATATCCATTCGTGCTCCGAATACGGCATCGGTATGTCCATGAGCCCCGAGCCATTGCCATCCATCATCGTCGATTTCGCATCATCCCGTCATCTGGCGGCCCTCCGACGGGTAATCCACTTCCCGGTGGACCACCTGCGCCGGGTCCTGCCGGGCCAAGGCCAGGCTCTGTCGGCGGCGGTTCATCAGGAGGGGGAATGGGCCCATGACCGTCGTGCCAAACCCCCATTGAATAAGGGTGAGGGCGAGCCCGGCCTGTGAGCCGAATCGGCCGGCGTGCGTGGCGTGCAGGAGGTATGTGAGTACGAAGCCGGGCAGCTGGAAGAACCAGGAAATGAGGGTGGTGAGCACGAATACGAGCACTGAGCCCGTGGGCAGCTCCTCGATGATCATGTCGCCATTCGCGTCCACTCCAGACGGGGCATGCACTATGGTTTCCCAGTAGGATGGCGCGGCATCTGCTGACGCTGCCATGTAGGACTGGATAAGCCCATGATGGAAGGATAAGGCCGGGTAAGCTTAAGCCTGCGCGGGGCATACGCCTAGCAGGGTTCAAAACGAGGAACATACCGGGGGCGCTTCCTGCTGCGTCTCCTCAGGGCTGATATGAATATCCCCATTGTCGGTCCGTACAGATGCTTGTAGTGCTGGCTTGGCCGTTACGTTTGCGAAGACGCCGTCATTGTCCGTGCCCCCGCCTCTTGGACGTCCATCGCCACTCAAGCGCTGATAGTAGGACTGCGGGAGAAAGGCACCAAACGTCCTGCGGAAAATCGACCGGGGCGGCGATCGGAGAACGGGAGAAGTAGGGAGGTGGCCGTTGGAGTTGCCAAAATTATTAGGGAGGGCAAAAGTGGAGGGGGACGGGGGGGAGCCTGGCGGTGGGTAGTCGTATTCGCGCTCAAAATCGTAGGCATTTGGCAGAGCGGCGTCAGTGCGACCACGCGATGACAGTGGTGCTGTCGATACAGGAGACTGTGGGTGAAAGAGGGTGAGGGGTGTTGACTCTTGGTCGTCGTGGTCATCGTCATCGAATGCATCATCCATTTCACGGACAGCAAGCGGGATCGGCCGCGAATTGGACAGAGAGGTATAATGTCGAGCAGGGCTCATAATGAAGGAAGGTCAGTGTTGTTCTAATAAGTGGAGAGATAAATGAGTAAGGAGAGTAGGAAAGAGCGGGTGATGACGGTTGTTAGGCGTAGGTGCCGATATACAAATTGATCGCGACAGTAATGAAACAACGTAAATGTCTAGCCTAACAGACCCCTCACATATCTCATCAGTTCACTCCCCTGTCCAATGCACAAGTCATCAGGCTCATCAGTGTGCGTGTGTTCTGCAAGAAAATAAAACGCACCCCTCTGCTTTTCACCCCCTCGATCATTGCCTCCACAGGGTCAACTATAGTCCAGGACTCTTCGCCGGTTTCAGGAGGTGTCACAGGTGCTACTATATTCTCCTGATGTTGTGTCGTATCTGGCTCGCCATTAGTGCGCTCTGTCACACTCTTGGACGCCTTCGAACGCTGCCACTGTCCCATGCGGTATCGCAGCACAACTATCAACACAGCTCTCCATCCCTCCACAGCGTTCGGTTGTTGCGCGTCAACTTGCGCGTTCGAAGTGCTCGATAAAGACAGAAACGACGAAAATGAAGGCGCGGCAGAGGGCACTCTTGTATGCGCGACATGGGTTGGAGTAACAGGTAATGATGGGACCGTTGTTGAGCGCACGACGTACGGGCAGTACGGTCGATGTTCTCTGAGTATATCAATCTGGCGTGCCCTTTGTGGCAGGGCTGAACCTGCATTTTCACCGTTAGGCGGGTAGCTCGCGCGAGGAGCCAAACCAACAGCCCAAAGGCCGAGTCGCCTATGGCATAAAGAGCAATGCAAAAGCGAAGTATCTTTCCGCCGCTCAGGAGCCACGCTACCCCTAGGGCTCCAAGGAATACCTGTATCGAACGTGGTTGGGCGAGAAGCAGGTGTTTTGATTTGACCTGTGCCACTGATTCCTGACGACCGCCGTGGTGTCAGGGGGGTAGATGATGCACCGGGAGTTTCCTGCTGCTGCGGCGCAACGGAAGAGGCGCGGGACCAGGAAGGAGAAGCAGTCGTGGATCGAAGTGAGGGTGGCGCGGAAGGCGCAAGAGACCAGCCGAACAATGATGTGAGAATGGCAGTAGAAGATGGTTCTGTGGGTGGTGAGGATCTTGTGATAGGTTGTTCTTCTTCCCTTGCAATTTCTGACCCAGTTTGTTCTCTGATGGAAGGTTCGGCTTCGACGGACGCAATGATCCCCAACAGGTTCTTCACTTGTGTTGAAGACTTCAAGAAAACAATCAGATGAGAAACACTACTCAGGGTGAGTCAGCTGTACCAAAGGGTGCTTGATCTCAATGCCTTCTAGAACAGGTTCCAAGGAACGTGCTCTGGTTTTGGTCTCCTTCGCCATAACAGCGGAGGATGCCAGAGGGATGCGATACACGTCGGCTAAGAATGAGATCAGAAATGCCAGTACATGACCCTTGAGCGGTAACTTACCATCGCATTGTCGCTTCTTCCATGGACAACCATCTTTATGCATGTCCACCAATTGTATGCGCTGCTTCTCCACGAGAGCATTTGCTAGGAATTGAAACTGAATTGGCTTTTCACCTGTAGTTAATTGACCATGGACATACCAGCATCGCGGTTCATCCCTTCCCGTCCGGCAAGTACCCATGATACTCTGCAGACCCCACAGACTAGTCTGTCTTTTCCGTCATTTACCCACCCACACTTAGCAGCGGCAAGCGCGTCAATCGTGGAGGGTTTGTTAGCGTACGTATTAAGCTTGTACGTCGCAAGGCGCTCTAGTAGGCTCTGCATGGATGACGGGCGGTATTCGAATGACGCGGTAGAACCTGAGCTGAGAGGCATCGTCATGACACGAAATTTAGCAGGAAGAGCCTTGCGTGTTTTGGCAGCGGTTCGGGCGAGGATGGCAGCAAGACGAGGAGTCTTGGAGAGATCTGCTGCTTTTCCGCCGCTCGATGTCATTCTGGTGTATTCAGGGAAAAGTTTAGGGTTGGGTCGCGTTCAAGGGAACCAGAGGACTGACGATGTCGGTGGACCAGTCTTGATGCCGTACTTGGAAAGGGTCGAATACAGGGTATGAACTAAATGGGGGCGTTTGGCAGGGCGTTGTTCCGAGGGCACTTGCGGCCCCATCGCATCATCCAGACTCTGCATGGCATCATCAAGCTTGCGCTAAAAGGCAGGGTCAGGAAAACGGGCGAATAGTGGGTAGTGAATAGTAACTTTATTGATCCTTTCTGGAGGGTTGGAAGTCGTTGACATGGTTGTCGTGTAGAGTTGCAGGCAATGAGCTTTCTCACGTGGACGCGTACAAGAGTCGTCAAATAAGACCACACATCGTCTACAGTATTCACACTCGTCTCTTGCTCGCAATCCTTCCTGCCTCTGTCTTTTCTGCCTCCTTCAAAACCCCCACGACCTTTCTTGCGCCGGCCACGTCCTTCCGCAGATAGAGCGCCTTGATGAACATTTTGTATAATGGCTCCACGTGACGCGTGAATGATATCTTCGACTCGGGCATCGGGATTGGCGTACCAAGTACCACCCCCGCTTCCTTTATCGCCGCATCGCCAGATCCAAATGGCACGCCCACGCCCTCCCCGGGATACCCACTCGACACAAAATAATCGAACATTCGACGCACAAGCGCTGCGTCGGACACGACTGGCCATCGCAACACGGCCTTGACGATGATGTTCGTCGTCACGCGGTCGGGCACGAAACCGTACTCCTGTACGAGCAGACACAGCACGCGTAATACGCCGCTCACGTTCTGGTTACCGCGCGAGTTGGCATGTGATACGCGCCCGTCGAGGATGACATTCCCCAGCGCGGTCTGCATCCCCGTGTCGTGCAGCGTGCGCAACTTGCTATACACGCGCAGTGCCAGGCGTATGCCACGTGCGTGCATGAGCACTTTCAGACCGTTGCGCACATCGACCGCAGTGCGCGACCGTCGGGTGACCCAGTGGCGTAAGAGACCAGCCGCTGGATGACGCCGGCCCAATCGAGCACTCGAAACCACGGCTGCGAGCCATCGCGGCCGGACCGAACCGCCAAGCCGCCTTTCTACTCGAGGGGATCCGCCTCTCTGTGCGAGGCCGAGCAGAACAAACCGCCGCCAATGCGAGTGAGGGAAAAGAATTGCGATCTCGGCGGCACCGCTGAACTGCCTATGGCGTAGTAGCGTACGAAGGAGGGTGCGCACAGCGTTAGCATTGAAGAATTTGGGGTCGCGCGTATACACATTCTTGAAGGTTGAGACAGCGGCAGGTGCTTGTCCTGAACACGTAAGTGCAAGGAGTATCCAAGCCATGTATCGACGGGAGGCGGCGGTCTGCGGCGGTGCCTCAGACGTAAATATGTTGCGCAGGGCCTTGGCGAGGATGGCTGCAAGCTCCAGGTCGATGTACTGGTTCCTCTGCTCGGCTAGCGGGCGAAGAATCGCACCGAGGAAAGGTCCTGTGAAGTTGACATTGACCAGAATCGGTATTGCGAGGTCCGCGCGACCTTCCTGAACGAGCATCAGGCCCAACGGCGCGGAGAGGTCTGGCACTGGCAAATAGCGCCGCCACAACTGAAATACTTCCACTGCGCGTTGTGCATCCATGCGAACGATACGGAGAATAGTCTTCGAGAGTAACATAGGTTGCCATTGAGGAAACATCATATGGGGCGGGAGCTCCGCGACAATTCTCTCCCACAGCGTGTTACCCGAAACGACAGCCGCCGTCAAATATTCAACAGCGAGTAATTGTGCCTGTTGACGAGCCGCATCGTCTCCTAGATCAAATTGCCAAAACCCAACTGAGGCAAGATGAACACAAGAAATTACGAGAGATACATCGCGTGTTCGTGCCGCCACACGAAAGAATGCACCCAGAAGGGGACGCACGACTGCGCGGTGGGCTTGAGCATCGTTATTTGCAATATCGACCCAGGACATCCACAATGCACTGATTACGCCGTGTAAGTCAGATGAGACGCCATATGCATTCGTGACCCGCTCGATAAGGGCGATGGCCGCAACAAGCCTGAAGTCCACAGCAGAGGGTCGATAGTTGTCAATGGTCGGGAAGGTAGGAAGGGTGGATAGGGAGTGTAATGATGAGCGAGTGTTGGTGAGGGCTAGGTAAACAAGGTTCTGCCATCGGAATTCTATATGAGCGGACGGAGAAAACATGCGCTGCGTCTGGGAGTAAGCCCAGTCTTGGATCGCGAGTTGAGAGGCAGTGCCGGATAGTGACGGGGTAACGCGAGGAAATAGTATGCGTACGACTTGGCGAGCCAGGTCTGATGCAGTGAGACAAAAAGAAGGGTGTTTATCTGGGGTATCTGGTTCGGATTCCGGGGGTAATGAGGTAAAGCGGGCCCTGGCTTCCTCAGAGAAGTCTACGGGCAAGGTAAGGCGTTGTGATATGACGTCCAGGATTTTCTCCTTAAGGTGGCATGGCAGGCCATTGTCTGCATTCAATACGACGTCCCACAAGACCTCGAGCAAGCTGGGCGTGCAGTAGATATCCCGCTTCATCAGGTGGCAAAGCCACGCTACAGCTTCCGTCGTCGCGTCCTCTTTCTTCAGAGAAAGCAACGCGTTCAGATAAGGCACATGATCGTCCACAGAAACGGAGTTGACATTCATGGTGAGGTATCGCCCTCGTGCGGCCATCAGACGAGCGTCCGAGTCTACATACGTTTTAACCTAAATTTCGCAAGGCAAACACGAAACTCACCACCATCCCCAGCATATACTTTCAAATCGACCAAAGAAGCCTCTGACACCCTTACTCTCATTAACCAATATAGATCGCACTCTCTGAGGATCCCCGTGACACGTTTTTTATCTCGCACCATCTGGAATATGAAGCCCCACCAGGCTCGAGGTTCCCTCTTGTCCATGTGCTGCGCGAGTGGGCTCTTGAATTGACACGGAGCGTCCGAGACAGAGAGTGTGCCAAAGAGAGCTATTATAGCACTAAATTGAGGACCACTAAGGTCACCCAACATCCCTCGAGCGTTCGCGCCAAGGTAGAGCTCGCGGAGAGTACGAGTAGAGTATATATTCGGAGTGCGTCGCGTAAGATTTGAGGCCGAAAAGATACGACAGAGGATCCGGATGCCAGGAACTGTACCAGGGGATATGGGCTGTCGAGCACCCAATGTTTGGGGCTCTGAGTTACGGACGTCATTAGGGATTGTGGTATGAATGCTAGGACATTATGAACGAAACGGACAAAATAATAGGAAAGACGGGAGACGCACAAGAGTCTGGGTACATGACTCGGTCTTTGGAGTCGTGAAATAAAGCATCGCAACATTCCATCGCGATAGAATGATGAACGTGCCACCAACGACCGACTCCGAGTCTCGTGTTCGCTTTGGTCCAAGTCTGTATACGGCACTTGCCGATGTTAGATGCTCAAACTTTAACTCTAATGTCCGATAGACAAAAATCGACCAGCCTTTTCCCAAATCTCCATCCTCAATCCAGTTGCCTTGAAAAATCCATTGGCACTCAGGTGAGTCTAACATTTTCATTTACTTCCTGCGAGTACTAATAACAACACATACACGTCGTAGAGGTCAATAGGGAGGCACTTGGTATCACTGACACTTCTGTATCCATAAATCCTCCTCTTTGTGGGTTTTCCATGTTCACACCTCGGCGCACCGTCTGAGATGTAGGTAAAAACAGGTTACTAAATAAAAAATGGGTGCCACCCGTAGTCAGAAGGAGCTCTACTTCGAGAAACTTAAGCAGCTCATCTCCAATTACCGTGCGTCGTTTCCTTGCGCCGTTTCCTGACATGTGCTGATCCATTACTAGCCTCCATTTTCATTGTCAATGTCGACAATGTTGGTTCCAACCAGATGCACCAGATCCGTGTCGCTCTTCGCGGCAAGGGTGTCGTATTGATGGGCAAAAATACCATGGTCCGGCGTGCTCTGCGCTCCATCATCGCAGAATACCCGCAACTTGAACGTCTCCTCCCGCATGTCCGTGGAAATATCGGCTTCGTCTTCACCTCCAGCGACCTTTCTGAGATCCGAGGCATTATCACAGCCAACAAGGTCGCGGCCCCCGCTCGCGCTGGTGCCTTGGCGCCCAGAAACGTATCTGTCCCAGCTGGTAACACGGGTATGGAACCTGGAAAGACATCCTTCTTCCAAGCACTTGGTATCCCGACCAAGATTGCCCGTGGCACCATTGAAATTGTATCGGACGTGCAGGTCGTTACAGCCGGCACGCGCGTTGGACCGTCTGAGGCGACGCTACTAAACATGCTGAACATCTCCCCGTTCACGTACGGAATGACGGTCGTGCAGATTTATGATCAAGGGAACGTGTTTCCTCCCGATGTTCTTGACGTGACCACGGACGAGCTCATCGATCGGTTCTTGACTGGTGTTAAGACGATAGCTGCTCTCTCACTGGCTCTCAACTATCCGACGATCGTGTCCGTTACACACTCTCTCGTGAATGCGTACAAGAACTTGATTGCCATTGCACTCGTGACGGACTACTCATTCGAGGGTGCAGAGAAGGTAGTTTGTCACATTCTTGTGACTTCCAATTCCCTCAAAACTTTGTTACAGGTCAAAGAATATCTCGCGAATCCCGAAGCATTCGCCGTTGCTGCGGCCCCTGCTGCTGCCGCCGCCGACGCGGACGCTGCGCCTGCCGCGGCTGCAGAGGAGGAAGAAAAGGAGGATTCGGACGAGGACATGGTCAGTCTCCCTGACCCGTGTTTTGCCGACTTGATACTGACTTCTTTTATCCAATAGGGCTTCGGTCTCTTTGATTGATAGGCTGCATCAGCTTTGTATTCTCATTGTTCAGTATTGCCGAAATATACGCTATCCCCATGATCAAAAGAATGACTGACTGGGATTGAAGTTGAAGAAATATCGAAGGGATGCCAGATTAAGAGCTGGCAGTGGTTTGTACGTAAGGTGGCGGTGGGTCGCTCATGTTTTTGAGTGGGTGCCAGCAGTGCCCCGGCGCCGAGAGAGCAAAATAAATTGATGAGCTTGTGCCCGATTTGGATATCAATGTAATGCAGCGGATTTTCATCGGGTCGGGTCGGGCGTCCGTTGAGAATGGGACATTGAGCAGTGTGAAGCTATGTGGATGTGAGGCAGGCGGATGAATGAATTTGTCGAGCGTGCAAGACCGGGACCGGGGAGCACCAGGTACGGCGCACTGCCTAGGACGAGTTTCCCTCGTACCACCCACCACCCATGTTCAATCAGCCTTGTCCGCCAGTTGTTCAGATCCGATAATCTTCTGCCAGCGCAGCTACTTAACCCACCTCGTATCTTCCTCCTAGTTTACCCTCATTCATCATGTCTACACCAGCAGTCGACCCCTCTCTTTCTCAACCCGACTCTCCCTACCCCGAAGCCCCCCCAGAACACCTCATCGTCGTCTCCAATCGTCTTCCGGTTACCATCACAAAGGATGCTCAGGGTGAATACCACTTCAAAATGTCCTCGGGTGGCCTCGTCTCTGCCCTCTCCGGAACGAAAAAGTCGATGAGTTTCACGTGGATCGGCTGGCCGGGTTTCTACATCCCCCCGAAGGAAAGGCCCATAGTCGACAAGCGTCTTAAGGAAGAGTACTCTTGTCAAGCAGTATACCTCGATGACGACGTCGCAGACCGTCACTATAACGGCTTCTCGAACTCCATCCTCTGGCCGCTGTTCCACTACCATCCCGGTGAGATGAATTTCGACGAGGAAAACTGGCTCGCCTACCGCATAGCCAACATGCGCTTCGCTGAGGCTGTCCGCCACCAAGTTCACGAAAACTCGATGGTGTGGGTGCAAGACTACCACCTCATGCTGCTCCCGATGCTCCTGCGCGGTCTCATCACCGGCCCGGAGCTTACGCGGGAATTACGTCCAACGAGCTCGCGAACATCACTGAGGGGGTCGAGTCGGAAGATTTCCCGCTTGATGGTCGCGAGACGGTCAAGGGCGTGAAGATTGGCTTCTTTCTCCACACTCCATTCCCTTCGAGCGAGATCTACAGGTTTGTGGTTGTCCATCGTGCGCGGATCGCGACGTGTATCTTATATCCTTTCCAGGATCCTGCCCGTTCGCCGCGAAATTCTTCTCGGCGTACTATACTCGGACCTGCTTGGCTTTCACACCTACGATTATGCGCGTCACTTCCTGTCGTCGTGTACTCGCATTCTCTCGCTTCCCACAATGCCCAATGGTGTCGAGTTTGAGGGCCGGCTCGCGCACGTCGGAACTTTCCCGATTGGAATCGACCCGTCCTCTTTCATAAGGGCGCGCGTCCTTTTACTCCGTTCTTCGTTGTAGTAGACTAACTGGGATCTCCGTCACCCGTAGAACTTGGAGAAAGAGTCCGTTCAGAAGCGTATCACTGCCCTCGAGCAGCGCTTCAACGGCGTCAAGGTCATCGTCGGCGTTGACCGCCTTGATTATATCAAGGGCGTTCCCCAGAAGCTCCACGCACTCGAACTCTTCCTCACTCAGCACCCAGAGTGGATTGGGAAGGTTGTCCTTGCGCAGCTTGCCGTCCCTTCCCGACAGGACGTCGAGGAGTACCAGAACCTGCGCGCAACTGTCAACGAACTCGTTGGTCGTATAAATGGACGCTTCGGAACTGTCGAGTTCATGCCAATACACTTCATGCACAAGAGCCTGCCATTTGACGAACTGTGTGCGCTGTATGCAGTCAGCGATGTCTGCCTGGTAACCAGTACGCGTGACGGCATGAATCTAGTGAGTGGTCAAACCTCTTTGCCGTCCCTGCACGTACTTACACAATCGGTGGGGGAACAGGTGTCGTACGAGTACGTCGCTTGCCAGCAGGCCCGCCAAGGCGTGATGATTCTCTCCGAGTTTGCCGGCGCCGCACAGTCGTTAAACGGCTCGATCGTCGTCAACCCGTGGGATAGCCAGCAGGTCGCGGATGCGATCCACGAAGCGGTTTCGATGCCCACCGAGGTGCGCGCGGAGAACCACCGGAAACTGTTCAAGTACGTAAACAAGTACAACGCCGCGTTCTGGGGCACATCCTTCGTTCGTGAGATGCTCAAGATCGCCCCGGGCTCTGAGGGCGCCGTTATACCTGGCGACAAGGCAGGTCAGGGCGCGCTTCAGCCTGGCAGTGCGGGCGGGATGTCTCTGCCCTTGGGGTTGGCGCCAGTGGAGATAGACAGATCGGATCTGCCGGCCTAAGCGCGAGGTAGGTAGAAAGCAAAGGGGCTGTGATTAAAAATTCGTCATAGGTGGGCTGTGTCTGTACCTCTTGGCTTGTTTTACGATTGTTTTATAAGCCAACCTGTTCCCATTCTAATTATTTGGGCTAAAGTATTCACTGTTGTTGTAGAGTACTACCGTACTACTCGAAACGATGAGATTGCGGGGAACAAGTCCATGCGACCTTGCTATGCTCGTCTTCCACGACCATAGCTGCCAACAAGACGAAGATCTGTACCGCAGGCCCAGGAGTATTCACGGGGGGGAAAGAGGTGATTGAACATGTGTCATGCACTAATTCGTGGTGTCAACAGCGAGCGACCTGCCGCATGGGTGTAGTCTTTATGCGATCCCCGAATATGTTACGGCTTCTTGTGGAGCGCTAACGCAGCGTTCCGCACCGAACGCAGATGGGCGTGCCGATGGCGCAGTCCGCATCCTGGCACACGCGCGGCTACCGCAGTTCAGCGCAACGCACACATGTACGAGTCTTGTAGCCAAAAAAAAAGGACCCGAATTTGCCGCTTCTTTGCCCGCCCGGGCAGGCGTAACAGTGGTCGATGCTCGACTTGGATCGACAGAACCAACTCAACAGTTACGTTTACAGGTGCCGCGCGGCCCCGCGGGTTTAAGCACCGGGCCGGAAGAGCGAGAATGGATGTCTTGGTTCAAGTACGTAGGGTTCGATGACTGCATGGGCGGTCAAGGAGGGGCGCTGATGACTGAGGTGGAGCGATGCGACAAGTTCGGCGAACTAAGATTTATAGTAAGCCTTCTCCTGGGGGTTTGACCTGCAGCACGCACTACGGCCGCTTCGTCTGAAAAAAGAGGTTCCAAGACCGGCTTTAGGTGTCTCACGTACGAAGTGCACTGTGTGGCTCGGCTACGCTCGGAGACAGAGCGCACCACCTGGAAATAATAATAATATATGCGGTAAACATTTTTTCCCTTTGAGGAATCAGTTTCCGGTACAAAGATTTGGCAGAATTCCTTCCGCACGAATTCTTCTATAGACAACCACGCACAGAAGAAGCAATGATGAGATGTGCAAAACGTGCCAGAGAACGATGGTCTGCCCCGGCCTAGAATCCATAGCAGGAACTTGGGCAATGATGCAAGCAATGACGTTTGCTTCCATGCGTCACTTAGATGGTAATGACCACACGAGGTTGCAAGCCGATGACACCTCCACCTCTACCATCCCATCTCGGTATTGGAGCACGACATACTGGACACCTGCACAGATATCAGGCCAATTCAAAATCAGTGTCTACAATGGAACATACCTTGCTGCAAGAGCGGTAATTCCCATGCGTGCCGCCGCAGCCCCTACAGCGGTGAACAAGCACTCACCACACATAATGTGGCCACATGGCGTGAGGGTTGCGTTGGTAGGTGACGAAAAGCAGATTGGACACGAATAGGTGTGTAGAGGCTCAGGGTTCGAGGGTAAACTCGACGGAGGCGGAAAACGATGCGCTCTGGAGGCAACATTCGCAATAATGGGAGATGTAGGAGGGGCAGAACGTGACCTAGGTGGGGTCATAGGAGGTGGTAGGTCTACAGCGATTCTCGGAAGAGAGGGTACATTTGGAAGGGATGGCGCGGACTGGGATGAGTCGGTCTTCGAATAGGTCGAACCGTCTTCAAGACTGGGTGATCCAGACCACTGGGGTTCCTGTGATGCAAGTCAGCGGGGGGTACTGGGAGCGGGTACCGCATACATCCACAAGGCTCTCAACGCCCGCAACATCAGGCGTGTGCCTGGGCGTTATGAGCGAAGTTGACCTCTCGTCCGAATTGTCTTGTTTGAGTTTCTTCTTGACATGAGCCTGAGCTTCGGCGTCGGAGTGTCACGGTCTTCCTGTTTCCTTTTGTTCCCAGAGGCATCGTTGGCATCAGGCGAGGGATATTTCAACGAGCTGGGGGCTGTCTGTGGTGGCGTCGAAGACGCCGAGCCAACGAGGTCGAGTCCGAGGTTCGCGGTGCCCTGCGGCGAAACCTCATCAAAGGGGCTTCGCTGCCGTGTTGTGATGTAGAGGCTGCTAGACTTGTGTCGGGGCCAGTGTTCGATGTTGTCATGTCTATCTGATAAATTACGTGATGGAGTCAAAGGTCTCCCTCAAACTCTTCAGACAACGCCCGGCCATGGTTGTCCGCTCACTCTCGCTCTCGCTCTTCCCTTCCATTCTTTTCTCTCTTATCTTCCTCGGTTTTCTTTTAGATTCCGTGAGCGCCAGCTGTCAGGGCTGTAGTCCTCCTACTCTTGTCATAAGGGTTCGCATATACTTCTGTTCCCACATTTCCGTTTACTGACCGGCCATCGCACGTGCGAAATACCCCCCTTTCCCCTCGCCCTCGTGCCCGCCTTTCCGGCTTAACTGCTGCAGGAAATAGAAATTACGCAATGCGCACCTGTGAGGCAGCTATCTGCTCTCAAGGAGGAGATAGCTATGGATGAGTCCCCGTTGATGCGTCAAGTGTTTGCGGTGCTCTTTCCTTTTGGTCCCGGCTGGAATTCTGGTGAGCAGTGATGCGGGCTATCTACTGACCATGGCGTTTATCCCCTCGTGTCCGCGACTGTTCACGGCAGTCCTAGGGACCTTTTACATTAGCTCGTAGGTTCTGTCTCATTTGATACACGCGGACGCATGTAGTCACACGTTCGCGGCATGACAGCGTGCCCAACTTCATATTAGCCTTCATCCCAGCCCAAATTAATCGCGACACGCTGAATGTCATGACGGCTTTTGCAGTACGTGTTTGCGCCCACATACCTTTCGGACCTATCCGGGATGCTTTAAAGGGCTCTTACCTGCGCCGTTTCAGACGGGTGGATTACTGTCTGATGTCTTTCTGCACCTTGTACCACATTCGTTTTTCGGAGAACATCAAGATGGGGCCGTACATTTCGTAATGGTCGAAGAGAAACGTCATATCCTCGTTGGGTACGTTCCGTCTTTAATCAACGCAAGATCTTGTTTCTGCTGCAGTTGGGAAGGGTGCATCCTAACGTTAACGCACGTTCATGCAGTTTAGGCATTTTCATTGGGTTTTCGGCCTTTTTATGATGGAAAAAACGCTCCGTGTTCTAGGCGGTGGTGAGGCCCATTCGCATTCCAATGAAGGAGACGGGGATCTTAGCAAAGGCACCGACGAAAGTACTTCGTCGGCTATTGAACCACACACCTCGAGCTCTGGCATGCGCTCACGCCAGCCGGCCAACATGGAACATTCCAATAAGCATGAGCCTCAATCTGAAGATTCGAAGGGCAATATCGGTGGACCTTCCAAATTATCAGCCTACCTTAACCTGTTCGGTGACTTTGTCCATAATATGTGAGTAGTCCCTGAGTTCATGCAGTATTCTCGGAGGCTCTCTGATGTTCCTCAATGGTAGTACGGACGGCCTCGCGTAAGAAACCCTGTTTCTTTGATTACGTTTTTGACATACTCATCTGCGAACCAGCTTGTCTGCATCTTTTTATTCTGGTCCCATGATCGGCGCAACTACGACACTAGCGTGCTTCGCTCATGAGATCCCCCATGAGATTGCTGATTACAGCATCCTCATTCGCAGCGGTTTTACGAAACGGCAGGCCATGCAATCTCAATTCCTGACGGCTGTGGGAGCCTTTGTAAGTCTGGCCATTCCATGCATCTTGGAATGCCTTGCATGCCTGTTCTTGATCGTTATCATTGTCCGAACCCGCGTATCATTTCATCTGCAAATGTTGATTTCTTTCGTCGGTGGACTGATTTTCCCATCTTAATTCATTTCCCTCCAGGTTGGGTAAGCCCGGCACAATCACTCCATTATAGGAAAAAAGTTCAATTAATTGTGTAAAGTACGTTCATGGGGATTGCAATTCACAACCTGTCGGCATCCGCACACGCAGAAGACGCGTCACTCGATCTTGCGGCCGCTGTGCGGCAAACCGCGACGGGATTACTTGGTACCACGGTGCAACTTGCTGACCTAGTGCGTGCGCCTAAAATTATATTAACGAGACGCGAATGCGATGACGCCCGCTGGCAGGTTATCCCCTTTGTCGCGGGTGGGTTCTTGTACATCGGCGCAGTCGCTGTTCTACCAACGTACGCCCAAGTTGTTGTCGTTCTGATCGACTGATCGAACGATCAAGCTCACTCCTTGTCAGACTTCTGGAAGAGAGCAAAAGCGGCAAGCAGGCCCTGCGTGAGGTACGGATAAAGCGTCTGTTTATTCGGTGACCCCCTCGCTGACGAAGGTTGCAGTTTGGGGCGATGGCGTTTGGGGTGCTCTGCATGTTTTTTGTAGCGTGAGTGTCACAGCGTTGGTTCTAGTCGGCTTTAACTGACAGATGGGTTTAAGTTGGAACGAATAAAGACGTGGTCGTGTGACAGCGTGGTGCAGCTGGAGAAGACTAGTTTAGGGACCCTCACAGTCTGAGCGTTCTTTAAGCAAGATCTAGATGGGGTGGAACAGAGGGGAACTATATAAGGCAAGTTGGCGCCTATGTGTGAAAAAGTAATGTCCCGGTGGTTGAGATTGCGTTGAGAGAGAAGAGAGCGGCCGAAAGTGGTGAGAGGGTGACTGATGGAAAGGGACGGACGAGGTGGGAAAAGGGAGAAAATAAATCAAGGGGAGCGAGATCCGGGCTGATGAGCCGAAGAACGTGCGCGAACTGGAGCGGGTCGTTGGCTGGCGGACCCTCATTGCCCTTGCCGAGTCGAATCGAATTTTCTGCCACGCGACTGGATTCACGGCTGCGTACCTTAACCCCGTACTTACTCTACTTTTCATTTGCCTCCTCTTCATTTATTATTATTATTTTTCATATTTCGTCTCCTCATCCCTTCTCTCCGTCCCTCCGCCAATTTGGTCATCTTCCCTCTCCTCTTTTGCATTACGTTTCCCTCTTTCCCTCTCGACTCATGCTGTCAACTTAAACCCTCCTGTCAACCTTCTACCTATCCTGTTCTTTTCCCTCATTCTATCCCCTACCACTCAACTATCCCCTCCCATCTCCCACCAACTCCCATCCCCCTTATGTCTACAAAAGGTCGCTCAACACCTAGGGTTGTGTGCTGCGCCATTCCCATTGCGAGGGCAGCTGGCAAGGTCCTCGTTATTACCAGCCGAAAACGTCCAAATTATTGGGTCTGTCAGTATTTTCCACCTTGCCTGATTCAAAGCCATGCGCTGACTCATCCCTGTGTTTTTTTTTGACCCAAAGTGCCGAAAGGGGGTTGGGAGTCCACAGACGTTGCGCTCGAGGCTGCTGCTTCGAGAGAGGCCTGGGAAGAAGGTCGAATCCTTTGTCCCTCTACCCGTCCCACCCCATCCTGACATACACTTCGCCCCTTGTTCCTGCTATTGTTTCCTGCTATAGCCGGCGTGCGTGGTACAATTACGCGCTTCGTGACCACCATCCCAAGTGCCGCGTCCACGTACCATTTCTATGAACTCGACGTCGCAAGTCTTGACTCGGATTGGCTAGAATGCAAGGAAAGACGTCGAGAGTGGGTCGACTTTGCAGAGGCTATGCGACGCGTCGCATGGAAGCCAGAACTCATGCAGGGTCTCGCACTCTCGTCCCTAGCACCGCGTCGATGACTGTAGTGACGCAATATGGGCGAAGACATTTTGGCATTCACGTGCCCTGCTGATGCTCTCATCGAGTGTATGCAGACCTTGCTTCTTCTCTCATTCTCCCTCATAGAGCTCACACTCGCACTGCATTAACTTACTCGTTTCCGCTACTGTCCGTTTTGCACAATACCTTTGCCTTGCAGCTCAGACTCTACATTGCCTCCACTCGCTTTGTACTTATCCGCGCGGAGGACTCGCCGGATTCCGGCTGGATGCTCCTCTCGAGCTTGCATGCGCTGTAGACACACATTGCTCGTTCTCTTCTCTTTGCACACCTTAGTTCATCACCACTAGTAATGCTTTTACTGTGCATGCACATTGACGCTTCTCTGCCACGCGCATATAAATTTGCATGTGTTACTGTGGGAATGCAATTAGTGACCGGTGCTAATGTAGCGATGCGTATATATGTTTTCAACGTAATGTAGATTTATGACAGTATATATCATCTCAGTCATCGTTGTCAGTCGTTGTCAGTCATCGTACTGTCCTATCGTCATCTTTGTGTGGCTCCGAGCGGCTCCGAGACGTCTCAGTCATCTGACCATCTGACCAGCCCAACCGCGCCACCTACTTCATCCACAGCCACAGAAATCAAACATCAGAAACCAGACCTTCTGCCTTCCTCGCCTTCCCGGCTACCGGCCTGTGTCTAGGCAATGACCGCGACCAATGGCCTCGGTCAATGTGTTTTTCCACGTCCCTTCTTTGGTGTCTCGTCTGATTTGTGGACGTCTAGCCTGTGGATGTCTGGTATTGTCTGCTGCGTATACTCTAAAGGCCCTCGCGGAGTATTGCTGCCCCCCCCGGTCTGCCCCCAGGGCGTTGTTGTTTTGGCTCCCAAAGCTGAAAGCTGCTACCTGTTGGACACTCTTTGGCCCACCACTACTGCAACTTGGCTGATAATTTTTGCGCTGAACGCTTTGGACTCGACTCCACGAACCCGCCACACTCCAACTTTGGGGCCTTCCACCTTCTTTTTTCGTTTGGTCCACAACCTACTACGTCTGCGTTCGCGAACTGCCACCACTTGCGCCAAGCGTTCCCTCGCTCCACAATGTGGCACAGCTTGCGCACAATGCTTCGACAGTGTGGTTCTCGCTTTGCCACACAAGTCCTATGGGCATTGTTGTCTGGGGGGCATATTAAGACGTGAGCTGAGCGGTGATCCGTTTTGCATCGTAGCACTAGACACCGCCCATTTTCAACCTACTACTTGAATAACTAGTGTCCTTCGTACCCATGGTCAACTTTCCTTCATCCCGCGACACGCAGACACCGCAAAGGCGTGTGGTCTCCAATCCCATATGGCCCTCACCCTCTGCCTTCATGTCAGTGTCATCGTCGCCGAGGGCCGTCCCGCAGACTCCGCGTAGTGGAAGGAAATCGCGCCCAACGGGGAGTGCGCGAGCGAGTCCCTATATGATTCCCGATCGGCGTACACCTTCCATGGTACTTTTCACGCCCAAGCAATTCATGGAGGAGAAGGAAGCTCGGCGGCGCCAAGGATCAGGGTCGATGGGACCTCCCACCCAGTCCAATGTGATGGACACACCAACGCGGGTGCCCCGGGCTACTCCCCGCTTTCCACCGCATCTGAAATGTCGCAAGTCATCGAGTTCTCTGCCCCCCTGCCCATGATCGGCACACCCAGGCAAGTTAAACGACCGCAGGACCCAACACGTCCGACGGTCAAACTGATCTGGGCCTTGAGCAAGTGCCAGGTCGATGATAACGAGAAGGAAGTACAATGGTCGCTGAGGAACACGGGCTTGAACGAACGCTGCGACGACCGGGATCGCAGCGCCAAATGGAGCACTCTTTCTCGAGCCGTCTACAACGTCTGGCCGGATGTAGGAGACTGGATCATGCGCTATACGCCTGCCGAACACAACATAGAGTGGTTCAACGGGAGGGGAGAATTTGGGCCAGCGACGAATGTTACATCACGGATCCGGACATTGCCACCAAGCATTCCAGTCTGGAACGAGTAGGGTTCTACAGTTCGTGATCCCTTTCCGAGTGTGAATGTTTCGTGACTCACCATTTGTTTTCCTCCGACGTGTAGTGTCGCCCAGGTCGTACGAAGCCGGCTGCGAGCTCATCCGGGCGCTCTGGCGCCATCGCGACGATCTTGGGCGCCTCATGGAGGGCGGAATCAATCCGTTCTTCCTGATTTACGCCTTCGCGGACTGTGATATCCCCCTGCCAAGTAACTTCAGCCGGCAGCTCATATGGAAGCACCTCGACGCGATCATCGCCGCCCAATGCTGGCGCGGACTTGGCTCCAAAGTTGCGTGCGCGCAACCTGGCTCGAGCTCAGCTGGAGCCCACGTTCCGCCCAAGTTCACTCAGAGGGAGGAAGATCCGGAAGGCATTGTCCAACGGCTGCGTGTCCTCCTACAGTCCGGCAGCCTTCCCGCCCGCGATCCCGACCCTGTGCCCGTGCACCAGCTGCGTATCTCCATGACCGAATACCGATGGGTGACTAAGGTTCCCGGCGTGGGCACCGTTTGTTACCAGGCGGGAGATATGGACGATAGCGACGCTCCGTCATTCGCGGTGATCGATGCCCTCACGCGCGTGCTGTCTCGTTACCGCGGTGGCATCGTGGAGATCCTCACGAACGACGTCCGGCTGCTGTGGGGCGTCTATCATCGGGAGCCCGCTGGCGCTTGGCTGGTGGTGAGGGCGGTCTGCGAGAGCTACCAGGTGCATCTGCGGGCGAAGTGGGCCGACCTCAAGGGACTGTACGACCGCGATCTCGAGGACCCCGTCCCACCGCGGGACCACGCAGTAGTCGACGCGGTGGTGGGCAAGCTTGGGATGATGAAAGGCAACGCCGCGTACAAATGCATGGCGCACCACCTCACGACTTTCAAGTGAGGTTTCGATCTCCGTTTGAACTTGCGTCATTGTGCTTTCGCCACAGTATGGACACCCTTTCATGGTACTGTACACCCCACGTGTAACCGAATTTTTATTGTGCGATCCTTCCGGTTTTGGTCGATTCGAATCTCGATATAGAAACTACTTACACATCAGCTGCGTTTACATATAATACACACATTTGGGAGATACGGTGGTAGCATGGAACTGCGAAGAGTGGAAAGGGTTTGTGTTCATCATGGGGCTTGCCGCGCTGATACCGTCGAATTTCCGTTGAGTTCACGAGCACCTAAGAGTACCTACCTCGGTTGATGAGTGTTGATACAGTCTAGCGCGTTTCAGATTATTTATTATACACTTCCACTCTTCTCTGAGAAGCTGGGTATCACGGAAGCTAGGATCAGGCGTAAGCCACGGGGGCACACGATTGGTCGTAGAGTGTAGTACAGATATTTGATGAGCCAAAAATGATTTCCCTCCATCAGAGAACTTTTCGTGAAGCAAACCTTTCCATATTCCGGGTATGCGTCACGGTGGGGCTCAACGACGAGGCTCAACGAGACGAGCGAGCTAGATAACGATCAGATCAGTATCGATCAGTCGTTGCTATATCTCCTGGTTATGATTGTGGCACGGAACGTACCTGAGAGAAGGTTTTTGCGTGCCAGGCACACCGACAGGCCTTCTGGGCTGCTCGCACAATCTATGATTAACATCATTACAGGACAGACTTCGAGAAACTTCCATGGCACGGTAGCACGCGCGTGTATTTGAGCCCATCCGGATCGGATAAACTGCTAGGGATCGGCTGTGCAATGGTGAACGCTTTCGACTGGTGGAATTCTGGAACCCCAACATGGACTGTTCTAAATTCGTGGCCCATCCAGAGCACGAAGTGTCCGCGCAAGTGCCCGGGGTCCACCCCCTTGAATAGCAAAACAAAATTCCACAAAAAATGCTTTGTCGCCTTCAAATAGATGCACAGGGGGCAGGAAGGGTACCCACCCCTTCTAGTTCAAGGTTTCGAAAGGGCCACCGTGGAGACGACGGGATGACTGTCGGAAACAAAGATGGGTGGCCAGCCCGCAGAGAAGCGATGTCGGATATGAGCAGGAATTCGGCCACATTAGATAGACGGACTTCATTGGTCCCTTTGCGAAGAATGCAAGGATTGCAGGTCCACTGTTGGATGGGCGTCGCCATGAAAGGCTTGTCACGAGACCCGCAACCATAGAGCGTAAACGCGGACAGGTATTTCTTGCGGGATTCAACACCGAGCTTGACAAAGAACCAGATGATGACGATGGCTGGACTAGCGTCCGGTTCTAGTGCAGCCCATCGGCACGGCGGACGCGTAGGACTGGCCCGTACGAATACAAGTATGTCACCTTCTCCCAACTATTCCTGATCGAACGTTCCCGCTCTGGAAAGAATGGATGTATCAAGAACAACGCGCCAGAAGGGTGGAAGCGTGTGACTCACCGCTCGTTGTTGGTGGCGAGATTCTGGCCCTGAGCTTCTCGGGCGTTGCCGTGGCTCTACTCTAGTGCTTCCGGCATCACGGCAGCTGGTGACGCACAAGCGACTGGCGCGCATACAGTCCTACAGTCCAGCACATGGGCATGTACATTGCAATTTGTATCCCCGAAAAGCCAAGACGAGACCCTAGTCAAGTGCAGCGTGAGGAACGGGTGGCTCTTGGTAGGTAGGTGCTCCGATTCAGGGCGTGAGATCGATCATTGCGCCCACTAGATGGCGAAACGTCGGCTGAGAACTTGAGCACAGGCGTGCCTTTTTCACTTGTGGTTCGCTCAGTCCTCGTGTCGTGGGTTCTCCACCCGAAAACGCCACACACAGGTCGCGTGCTGTTGCAAAACTCGTGGATCTGAAATATGCACATTACGACGGCGCTTTCCGCGTTCCGGGACCCCAAATATACAGCAACGAGGGGCAAAACGTGTTCAATTTTGACGTCGTCTGTCTGGTCTCCAGCTCAGTCTAGACGACTCTCACCAAGACTACTCCCGCCTTGGCAGGCCAAGCCTGATTCGCCTGAAACAACTGTCAAACGCAGAGAGCGCGCCTCTCTTTCTCCGGAGCTTTACCTCCTTTAACAGGTGATGAAATTGAGGCTCTCTTACCATTCCCATGGCGTTCTTCGGAACAGAAATCTGGACGATGCAACATCAAACATCTGAACGTGCTTTCGGGTCGCGTGGACAAGAATTCTGAGTTGACGCAATCCAGGCACCGTAGTTCATTGACGTGGTCAGAAGCTTTCGTTAGAAAGATACCATCGACGTGTATCTCCTTGGATGTCCCAGGTTGGAGGAGGAATATAACCGTTCTTGCTCAAGTGAGGCCTACAGACGACGCCGATCTAATGATTGCTCCATATGTCTTGGCTTCCGAGAAGGCCTGCTCTTAAAAATTCATTGAAGCGCTCGATTACACCCGAGCGGCGGCTTCCGTGGGTCAGGGCAATCGTGCCGGAGCTCTTGCAACACCCAGCATCGAAATAATTGCCCCTAGGGCAGTTTCAGGTTCGTTTGAGATTGTGGAGCCACAGAGAAGGGCTTCAAGGGCACGCGGGTCGCCACAGCCCCAATAAGAGAGCTATCCGGACATGTGCGCGCCCTCCCAAATAACGGTCACACGATATATACCCGTGCCCCTGATAGTTGGACAGTTGGACGTGGTGGAGGTTCTAGTCTCTTGTGCTTCGGATTCGAATACCCTCGCGGACCTCAGTCTACGACAGCGCCACGGGAGGGTGGCCCAACGTAGCGAGATGAAAGGCGAAATGAGATCGAGGTTTCGTTCGCTTCTCCAGCCGGGTTAAGCCCACGTCAATCCATTCGTCTTCTACTGCCGACACCACGCCCTCCGATCCAATGGATCACTATAACTTACACGATCCTCAACGTTCGTGGCTCACCTATTCCTCACGCCCACACTCTTGGGTAGTCCTTCGGTCCTCAATTCAAAGCTAGCTTTGATTTTGAAGAACTTCCCTCCTCGGCGAAGATCCGGTCGGCGGAATGCGGCGATGGAGGGGAATGAAGATTGCAGCGAGTCGGTGGCAGAACGTATACGTAGACAAAAAACGGAAATTCCGAATTTTTGACTGAAATAATGGATGAAACTAGGGCTTGTTAAAGAGCAAGGATACATGGAAGAAGTAAGGGAAGCCGTGGGCCACCACCGGTTCACCGGATCTCGACGGACCACACCACGTGCACGCGCAGTTGCACCTCTCATCAGGCCTCTCATCTTGCGTGTGTTCGAGGATCGCTTTGAGTCGTTTGGCAAGATCATCGTCAGGATGGATGGAAGTTTGACAAGTACCGAACTCTGACTGTTGCCATTCCACTGTGGCAGGCTACCATCTGATAACCCAGAACAGTGAGACAAAGATATACGCTTCCAAGCCTACATCTTTGTTTTTCACTGTTCTGTGCTATTGACACCTCTCTGGTCCTTCTCCTCTTGGATTCAAGAAGAAGCTTGGTCCTGGCTTCCAAGGTCGTGGGGTTGAAATCAATCACAAGAGCGAAAAAGTGCCCTGAAGTTATTCGAGAGGGAACAGTGTACATCAGCTAACTTAACCATTTCCTTGACTGTCGCTTGCGCCACACCTTACAGCATCTGAAGACCACACAGATGTCGCTGGCGGCATACTACCAATGATATGCCCCGCGTGCGCCGAGATGACTCAGGCTGGGGGTGCCCTGGATGCCACCAGGCTCGGAAGCGTCGAGAACGCGGTCTTCGTGGAGTGCAGGTGGCGGCTTCCCTGCCCTGGGCGTCATCAAAGCAGTATCACAGTAACATTGTTGCTACTGTGGATGTACTGAAGTGCCACTCTAAGAAGGTGGAAAGGCTCATCTTGCCAGCCCCGCACAGTGTGCGCTCGTTACGCTCACAACGCGCCATTGGCGATGCGCGGCGGGCAGGGTGATGAGGTGTCCGAGGCCGAGTCGCGGCGGCGTCGCTCAAACTTTGAACGTGCTCTAGTACACACTAAGGTCCGTCTTTCCTCGCACTCGAAGAAGACGAGGTTAATGATTGGCGCCGTCGGAGGTCGCTGTCAGTCGAGCATGTTCTAGACGGTAGATTTGAGGTCGCGCGGGGATTGGGATGCCGTTGTCCTATTCCATATTTACAGTAAACACTGCAGGACACCAGCGTCGGGAGGCTAAAGAATGGGAAAGAAACCCGATTTACAAGAGGTATTCGAGGAAAAGGCATATTGTACTATGCACCAAACCCTGTATCCATCAATACTACTGTACTATACATGGGGATATCCACTGCAATTTAAGACAAGGAAGAAACAAGCGGTGACTAGATGAGGGGGCATCATGTCAGTCAGATTGTGAAGTGTCGATTACGAAACCGGGATAGAAAGGTGCTCAAATGACCGAAATGACCGAGTTGACTTCATTCACTGTAACGAGGTGGGCGAAAACGCATGGAAAATATGACCTCGTGCACTTACAGTAAATAATCTTCTCCCGATCGAGAGCCACTCAGGCTTCCGGGGCGAGATCTGCACCGGACCAACCCAAATTTAGGACCACCATCCACTGCACCCGTACGCTACTTGCTGCCTTGCGTTTTTTTTTCAACAAGTCGGTGAGATCTGCGGTGAGCTCGGTGAAGTTGGAGCTCCGTCGGTGTAGTGCCTTGTCAGCATGTCAGCGCCATACAACGATTCACTGCGAGGGGCACAAAAATCAAGGCCCTGCCCCAACGTGGCGTGGCCGTGTTCAATGAAAGTTTGGACAGGTATCACCCTGTCTAATCAGGACCGAGACTGTGCTGGACGAGGACAAAATGTTTGGTCACTCAGAGACGCCAAGAGGGCTCGTTGCATCCTCGCAGCAGGTTTTCACGTGTCAAATGGACACCCTCATGCGCGCTAGAACGAACCATCGGGTGTGGAATGCAGAGCGCTGTAGCCAACGAAATTTGACGCATCAACACAAACAGGCCACAAGCTGATACAGTAACATCCTATTGAGGTGACAGAGTCAAGTTTGAAAGTCCCATAAAAATTAACGATAGAACGGTACAGCGATATACTCAACACATTATGCATTATATGCAGCATGATCCTATGGTTCGTCGTCGTCGCCACTGGCGTCGCCCGCATCGTCATCGTCTTTGGCATCCAGGCCACCCGTCCACTCACGCTCCCAGAGAGGCAAATCCCCCGGTGGCCCTGAAAGGCCAAGAACCGGGTGCCCTGGAGGAGCACCGCTCGCGCGCGTTGCAACCGCTCAGTGAAATGTTGACGTTCTGCTAACATTGTTGGATATATTCCACAGCTGCGACAGGGTGAACGTGCGTAAAAACAATACGGGGAGGCTTACTCTTCGCGAGCACGATATTCTCGCTCCTCGGACCTGCACGACCATCAACCCTCTCCCCATCATCGCCGACACGGCCTCGTGTGCGGCGTTTCTTTCCTCCAGAACCCAACCCACTACTCGCCTCTTCTTCGGCACGGATTGCTTCCCGCAAGGCAGGCACAGTTTCACAGAGGGCCTCATATCCACGGCGGATGTTGGCTCGTCGCTTCTGCTCCGATTGTATGTGATTCGCCTTCTTCTGCGAAGCGGAAAGAAGCGCCGGCTTGTTACCGGGGACGGCCTGGGAGGATGTGGATGCGCCGGTCTGCGAGGGTGATTGCCGTTGCCGTTTGTGGAGGTGCACTCGAGCTCGAGTCCTCTGAGAGCGAGCGCTTCGACGGATGGGGGCATGATGGACCAGCCAAGGTAGTCGCGGAGGAAGAGAAGAGGAAGCCGATGTGGGTGATCTATGTGGTCGCGAGGCCGAGGGGTGAGAATGGGTAGAAGAGCTGGCATTGTTTACGATGCTCGGTAGATGGTCAAAGTCGTTCCGCTGCCTAGGAACGTCCTGTGGGACTGTCGGATGAGATCCGGAAATCGCGGGACTGTGAGGGAGGCACCAGGGCTTGAAGAAGGTGACATCTTTCAGTTCTGCTGGTTCCCAAGTGCTGGAGGCGGAAGAAGAAGCTGGTGGGAGTGTGATGAGATCTTTTGTTGCCTTTGCGAGGGCCTCCTTGGCTGGGCCAGCATGGGGAACAGGGATGCCTATGTCATCGGGACGGAGGTCCACTCTGCGGAGGCGACAAGGGATTCGACGATTGAGTAGTCATAATCTATGGAGGAAAGAAAGGATTGGAAAGCATGAGATTCTGACGGAGTGAGCAAAGACATTTGGACGATTGAACATGGACGAGTCCACTAGCCTCAGTCCTCTCTCATGTGATATTCCCCTCCATCTCTCTTTGGCCTTGTTTACTCTATTATCTCATCATCCGCATAACTGACACCATCGAAATCAATGCATCAAATCAAAACAGGGTACAGTATTCCATGTATCCATGTAGCAGGAAGCCAGACCCAACAAGGTGACGTAGACGCGGCAATATCCACGAGTTTACACCCGTCGTTACGTAACAGACAATTCTATGGCGGAAAATACATGACTAGACCTTGGATGCCATCTCAAACGCTAGGGTGCGACTATGCACTGGATTTTATTTCCCAACAAAATCGCCTAGGGACTCCTCGTCTATTCGACCCCATTCGGACACCCCATTTCAGTGTTGAACGTGAACAACTAGGAGGCACAGGGAATGCGGGCTTTGCCTTCACATCCCTGGGGATGAAGCCGGGCTCTTTCGTATCCGCATCCGCAAGTGAGGCTTGTATAGGGAAGTACGTCAGCCACTTGAAGAGATTACACTTAAAGGATGAGGATAAGAACCTTCAGCTGACAGCTTATTAGAGACGTGCTTCGCTGTTGCGAGAGCGAGAAAAAAGGGAATGAGAAGGAGAATAATGAACGAACGCATCGTGGTGATGGGGTCGTCTTCGTCACTCTGCCTGGTACGTTGCAGCGTTTTATACCTGCCACCAGAGCTAAGACCAGATAGGCATTCGGAATACCGCACAGCAATAAATGGGAATGGTGTGTCCATGCACGGGTTCGTACGTCTTGGCAAGATGTCGAAACGTCAGTCTCCGTCCAAGATTGGTTATGGACCGCCATCGGCGCGGCGGCGATGTGAGCCATAATCGAACGACGGCTGCAGCTCACAAGGATAGACAAAATGGATCATCTCGACCCTTTCACTTTCGTTATAGCTTTCAATCCATCGTCGTCTTGTGGCCATGTCTTGACCTCACAGGCGGCATGTATAAGGACGGTATCGTCGAGGAAAATACGGACCCCACCGACCCAGGCGAAAGTCACGAAACGAATTCGAATGGCCTGGCCTCGAGGGGCAATTGGCACGAGCTAACCCTACTAGTATGTGTCCAAGACGTCCAAGCTCCAGAAGCAGCCTCTCGATACCCTTGCCTGTTACACCCGTACATTCACTATCACGATTCACGACACAACAACGCTGACAAGTGTCACGTTACCAGATACTCCTCATCACTCACCGTCGACATCCATACTATATTCGTGAGCGTGTCGCTAGTTATTTCCCAATCAGCACCAATTGGCGATCGCGTGCAGCCAAGACCGACTAACGTTCTTTTCATCGAACGCCTTTAGGTCCGCGCGTGTTATGTCCGGCCGGCCAACGTCGAAAACTGCGGAGTACACGAATATGTCCCGGTCCTCCGGGAGGTAGCTCAAAGTTTGATCTCGCAAAGAGCTGCTTTGAAGTCATTATCAGTGATAAACACGTTACACGTGGCACCATTTGCATTTTTTGTGTGGAATCGATTTCTCGATATCAACGAAGTCACCTTTCTTCGCATTGTGCTTGTCACAAGTTGTCAGAGATTGTCGTCTGAACTGTAATGATAACTTCCTTGGTTAAAATGATGGCATCGACAGCAATGGACGTTTGGGATGTAGGCAAACACAATAGGGCTTTAGTGCCATCTGGCCGCCGAAGAAAGCTGTCTGCTTCCCCCATATGCCGAAATTTGGAGGGCAGAGGTAACAGAGGTAGGATATGTGGGGGTGCAGTGAAGATCGCTCGGAGGAGAGGCCAACCAAGAATAACGAATCTTTCAAACAGCTGGCCCGCAGATGCTTCGAACAGTGGTGTTTACCTATCGTTGTAATTCTCCACGTTTTTTCAGGCTCCGTTCTCGGGTCCTAGTATTCACAAAGAAGCACAAACAGGTTTTAGCAGCCAACGCAAGTACTGTGATACCACACTGTGTACACAATGTCCAAACACCCCCACGCCGACCTCGCACTCCATTGGCTCAATATCGACTTATTTTGATAGTGCTCTAGAACTTATGAAAAGAAGACCGGGAAAGATCTCACCTCCGACCCGCTACTTCATCGACTTGAAACCTGCCATTCTCCCGATGACATCCTCAACATACTACAAGAGCATATCTCCGGATTTGATCAGTTCCACACCAGCAGTGATGGGCTGACAAAGTGGTTGAATCCCACCGTGAATGTACTGTACACGTTCTCTGCAATCATTGGTAGTCTTGGCCTGGTAAGTCTTGGGATCCTAAACTTGCTCTCTATTATTTATCTTGCAGCCATACCCACCTGTATCAGTGATCTTTACGGGCATTGGAGTCCTCTTTTCGGTGAGTGTCTTCGAACTCTTTGCCCGTACTACGGTACTAGTGTGACACCACCCTCAGGCTGTTAAGGCTGTAAGGCTAGCAAAGACGCACTCATTGATCTCTTTGGGCGGATAGAAAACTTTTTAAGCGACTCGAGGCCTATATCGAGGTCCCAACAACCTCTGGCATGGCAGATATAATTGTGAAAGTCATGATTGAAGTACTTGTCATCCTTGCTATCGCAACAAAAGAGATTAGTCAAAATAGTGCGAGTGAGTTGATCCCCGGCGATGGACCATCCCCCTTGGGCCTCGGCTCACCTTTTTCCAGAAACATTTCTGAAGAAGCTGGCCGGAAGGACAGATATCGAGGACGCGTTGCAAAGACTCGAGAAGTTGACTCAGGAGGAGGCTCGCATGGCTACCGCAGAAGGTCTGAAGGCTACACACGGCATCAATAACAAAGTAGAGGACGTCGGCGACAAAGTGGAAGTGTCAACGACAGAGTAAAGGACGTCGGTGACAAACTCGCTGGTACGTAGATCACGATCATCAATCATCCACCCAGCCTGAATGCCTTCTATGATTAGGCGTCGAGAAAATCAGCCTACAGATAGCAAGTGATTTTAGTGATTTGAACCGTTCGTGATACCATATCCGCGCCTTGCTTGTCTTAGAGACTCAAAAGTTCTCATAGGGAACAAGTTGCGACAGAACATTACGAAATGGCTCTCTCCACCAGATCCATCTATAAATTACAACACGGCGTACGATGCTCGTTACGAAGGCACCGCGTATGGTTCACTCAAAGCAACACATTTAAAGACTGGAAAGCCTCCGGTTCTTTGTTGTGGGTCCACGGAAAGCGTATGTTCCCTCCCCTTTTCGTCCTAGTTCTTACTAACAGACTTCTGGTTCCATAGCAGGCTCGGGGAAGAGCGTACTTACGTACGTCGCACGATAAGGCTTGCTTTGGCAGAGTAAACTAATATTATTGATTTTGACTAGTTCTGCAATCATCCAGGACATCGAAGGCACCTCCAAAACTGGTTCAGCGTACATGGCCTACTTTTTTTTCGATTTCCGAGACAAGGAAAAACAGAATGCCCGCGCCTTGCTTACTTCTATCCTCGTCCAGTTCATTCACCAATCTGATTCATTCTGCGACATTCTTCTTGGCCTCTATTCTGCATACCATCGTGGATCGCAGCAGCCCAGTGATAGTGCACTTGCACAATGCCTCCGGAACGTTCTCGAGGTCGCAGGACAAGTCCCAACGTACATCGTTGTAGATGCCCTCGATGAATGTCCCGACACATCTGGGATGCAGTCATCGCGTGAAACGGTCCTTGACCTTGTAGAAGAACTTGTCGGATTATGCCTTCCGAATCTACGTCTTTGTATCACGAGTCGGCCTGAGGTTGACATCCGAAATGTTCTCGAGCCCTTGACATCGACATCCAACCGTGTATCTCTTCACGACGAAAGTGGACAAAAGAAGGACATCGTCGACTACATCAACTCCGTTGTTCGTTCGGACCGAAAGATGAAGAGGTGGCGGGAGGAAGACAAGAAGTTGGTCATCCAAACTCTGTCAGACAAAGTTGACGGAATGTACGTGTTTTCATTCTCGCTCGCAAGTCTTTCTCATACTCTAAAGCAGGTTTCGGTGGGTTTCTTGTCAACTGGAAACTGTACGCCGCTGTCTCGTGGCAAGCGTGCGCCGTGTTCTCGCAGAGTTGCCCGAAACCCTGGATGAGACGTATGACCGGATACTACGGGAAATACCCAAAGCTAATCGGGAGCATGCTCATCGACTCTTGGAATGCCTGACGGTGACGCTTCGTCCGCTTCGGGTGCAAGAGCTAGCGGAAGTCCTTGCCGTTGACTTCAGCGTGGCCGGAGGGTTTCGAAGCTGAATGAGGATTGGCGCTGGGAAGATCAAGAGCAAGCCGTACTATCCGCATGTTCCAGCTTAATTACCGTTGTTGAAACTCAGGGCTCCCGGACCGTTCAGTTTTCTCATTTTTCGGTCAAAGAGTTTCTAACTTCGAATCGCCTTGCCGCCTCACAAGTGGATGTTTCGCGTTATCATCACATCCGCCTCGAATCTGCGCATACAATCATGGCCCATGTTTGTATCGGTGTCCTACTCCACTTCGAGTACCATATCGACGAAATGAGCATCAAGAGGTTTCCCCTAGCCCAATATGCCGCCATCCACCTCGCAGATCACCTCGAGTTCGAAAATGTGATATCACACATCACGGATGGGATTGACCAGCTCCTTGACGCGGACAAACCGTATTTCGCTGCATGGATGTCCTATAGAAGCGATACCTGGCGGTGGGAGATGCACGTGGGACGACTTAAAACAGCCCCCTTATATCATATTGCAAACCTTGGATTCCTTAGTCTGGTGCAATACCTCGTTGTGAAACGTCCACAAGACATAGTCACCAGTGGCGGAGGTTATGGGACTCCATTACATGCAGCGTTACGCGGTAAACACCTCAAGGTTTTCCAAGTGCTACTTTCGCACAGCGTAGACGTGGATGTTCGGGACTCCGATGGACAGACCCCACTGCATTTAGCAGCATCTGATGGATATCTCAAAGCTGCTCAAATGCTGATCGGACACCGTGCAGATATCAATGCCCGGGATGACGCTGGCTCGACACCACTACATCAAACATTGATGGGTACATACACCATTTTGAATGACAACAAGCTAGGCACCATGCGGCTTTTACTCGAGCACGGAGCGGACGTGGATGCACGGAATAACAACGGCTCAAGTTCATTACTCCTTGTTGCAAAAAAGGGGATCTCGAGGCTGCCAGATTGTTGCTTCAGCATGGAGCAAGTTTCATGTGCGGAACAGGGGGCACCAAACACCACTACACTGTGCATCGTGGGGCGGATATCCTGGTGTTATAAAGATCTTACTTGAGTATGGTGCGGACATGAACACACAGGATAACGATCGCGCAACTCCGCTGCATCTAGCAGCCCGGATCGGGACTCTCGAGGCTGCACAGCTGCTACTTCAACACGAGGCGGTTGTTCACCTACAGGACATCGACGGCAAGACACCACTACATTATACATCGTTCGCAGGATCTGTCGACATCTCACGGGTCTTACTGGAGTACGGAGCGAGTACAGAGGCACAGGATAACGATTGTTCGACTCCGCTACATCTAGCGGCATCCAGTGGGACGCCAGAGGCCGTAGAGCTGTTGCTCGAGCATGGGGCAAGTGTTGATGTGCGGAACAAAGCCGTCGAGACACCCCTACATGTTGCATCGCGGGTTGGACACGTCAACATCGTGATGTTCTTGCTTAGCCACGGTGCGGACGTAGACACACAGGATTCAACGACGCGACTCCGCTGCATCTAGCAGTCCTGATCGGCGGCTCGAAGTCGCACGGGTACTGCTCCAGAATGACGCGATTGCAGATGCGCGGACAATGAG
This sequence comes from Russula vinacea, assembly GCA_022376525.1. Lineage (NCBI taxonomy): Eukaryota > Fungi > Basidiomycota > Agaricomycetes > Russulales > Russulaceae > Russula > Russula vinacea. The sequence goes on along the minus strand of WTXL01000021.1, from coordinate 60,570 downwards.
GACCGCACGCCGCTACATCTTGCCTCTCGCGGTGGGTGCCTCGACGTCATGCGGATCTTACTGGAGCACGGCGCGGTCACGGACGCACAGTCTGCCATCCATGCGACCCCGCTACACCTGGCAAGCTAGCTGGGAAGCTCAAGGCTTCACGGCTGCTGCTCCACATGGGGCAATTGTTAATGTCAAGAACAGGTTTGGCCAGACCCCATTACACCTTGCATCGTGGGTTGGATATCACGATCTCATACGGGTCTTATTGGAGCACGGTGCGACGTGGAAGCATTGGATAATGACCGCGGTACTCCGCTGCATGTAACAGCCAGGAACGGGAGCATCCAAGCTGCACAGCTGCTGGTCGAGCATGGGGCAGTTGTTCATGTTCAGGACAAGCTCGGCGAGACACCACTACACCTCGCATCGGGGAGCGGGTATCCTGACATTATACGGTTCTTGCTGGAGCACGGGGCAGATGTGAAAGCAGAATCTACAATCTCTTGACCCCGTTGCACCTAGCAGCTCGAAATGGGAAGCTTAAGCCGCACAGGTGCTGCTCGACCATGGCACAGATGTTCATGTAAGGGACGGCCAGGGCAGCACACCACTGCATCACGCATCGTATGGAGGATACCCTGACGTCATACTGTCCTTACTGAAGTACGGCTCGGATACGGAAGCACAGGACGACGACCACGACACTCCGTTACATCTAGCAGTATATCAAGGGAAGCTTGCCGCTGCGCAGCTGCTGTAGAGCAAGGTGCAGTTTCTCATGCCAGGAATAAGCTCGGCCAGACACCACTACACCTCGCATCGTGGGGCGGATATCCTGACATACTACGGTTCTTACTGGAGCAGGGGGCGGATGTGAGAGCAGAATCTACCAATCTCACGACCCCTTGCACCTAGCAGCTCGGAATGGGAAACTTGAGGCCGTCCAGGTGCTGCTCGACCACGGCGCAGGTGTTCATGTACGGGACAGCCAGGGCGGCACACCACTGCATGTCGCATCGTGGGAAGGATATCCTGACGTCATAAAGTCCTTACTGGAGTACGGCGCAGACATGGAGGCACAAGATGATGACCACGACACTCCGTTACACCTAGCGGCGTATCAAGGGAAGCTTGCGGCCGCACAGCTGCTGCTCGAACATGGTGCAGTTGTTCATGTGCGCAATAAGCGAGGTTGGACACCACTTCATGTCACAATGCTGGGCGAATATCCGGACATTATACGGCTCTTAATAGAGCATGGTGCGGATGTGGATGCACAAGATTTTGACCATGCGACACCGCTGCACATAGCAACCCGAAACGGGAAGCACGAGGCCGTACGGGTGCTACTTAACTGCGGCGCGAATGTCATGTGCGTGACAAGGCATGCGAAACCCCATGCGACCTCGCGTGACGAAAGAGGTCATCGAGCTGCTCCGTGAACCAATCTGAAAATTTCTAGGTTTTCTCGCGAGGTAAGTGATATCAATCTCCATCTATGACTTTTGCTTATCGGAAGTTGTGCTATCATGACCGTGGTCCTAGTAGGAACCTGGTGCAATCAAATTCGTAAGGGTTATTGGGTCGCTGGCTGCACGTGATTGATTTGAAAATGATCTCGTCGCCGCACAGTAGCAGTACTCTCTAGTCACGAATAATTTTAGGTCGGAATTATGTTAGCAGCGCTTTCTTGTGACATATATTGAGTTTCTAACAAGGCAAGGCTGCCACAAAACACAGGGCTAGGTGACAGCCTTGGCTAGATGGTGAGCTATTTCCATCAATGCATAAGTTAATCTAAGTCCGATTGAATCGTCGGTTAATATGCCGGATACCTCAGCGAGTCTATGATGAAATCACTGAGTGCTAACAAAAGTACTGTAATTGGTGTCTCGGAGTCAAACAACGGTCGTAAAGGCAGTTGATAAAAAGAAACAGTGTTCATCGTTATTATTGACCTTCCTGCATGCTTACCCATCCGGTTCCCAGCGGTTGATGGTCATATCCCAGCAACGAAGTGGCCATAACTGAACTGGTTACAATGCTGGAGCCCTTTAAGAAGTAATTCCACAGTACGGATAACTTATTTAGTATTTGCTCGTCGAGTTCTTGCAGGATAGGCGCGACACGTAGCGCAATTCGCAGAAGAATCCCCAAGGCAACAAACGGCGTAAAAATTCCAGCCATTGGGTGTTCTCTTTAAACATGGAGAACACGCAATGGCTGGAACTTCGTCTTCGCCAATGTAGTCGTGTCGACGTCGAGCAGGTCCTGAGTTGAGGCCCAATCTAGCATTGTGCGATCAATTAGAGAATGTGCAACCATGTGGGCCACAAGATTTCCCGAGTTATTTGCTAACGCCATTGAACCCCAATGGGGGCGGTGCATGCAAGTGCGGGAGGGCGAGACAGAGGGGAACGGAATCCGTTTCCGAAGGTAAGGCGGCTGGGAGACAAATCCGCGTCTACGATTTTTTCAATATTAAACTTGGAACACTCAGGAGAATATTTCTACGTACGCTATCGTTGTGTATCGAAGGCGGCAATAAGTATCCGCGTTCTCCTGTCCTGACTTGGGTAGCCATATGGAAATTGAATGTTCCTAGGAGAGCATCGTCTGGGAATGTTTCGATGGTCGCTTGAACGGGCCTGTACCGCACAACTCAGTCATCGTTTGAATAGATACCGGTGCGAAACACACACCTTGACCTCCTTTTGGTCCATAACTCCGCTGAAACACCATCCCCTGTATTGAGCTCTTGGAAGTCTACACTGGCATCAAACAGGTGTCGGGGAATGAATAGTCTGCGATGATACTACTTGATTAGGACGGCCGAGTAGAGCACGTCGAAACAGATATCAGTCAAGCAAGATAACAGAAAAGGTGCCGATTGAAACCAGTTCCGTCGACGTAGTCGAGTACAGTAGAGGGGCAACTATCGGGCCATGAAGTGCTGGCTGATGCCATTGAAAGTAATCCATTAGGAAGAGAGTAGTTGGGCGTCTGTCGAAATGGGCGTCTACGTCAATCATGCGAAAAGATGGGAACCCTTCCCTCGTTCTCGCCCTGATCGAACCAGGAGACGTCCGCCTCTTGGCAAGACGGGGCAGCAATCCAAAAATTTCATGACAGCTGATCGAACGCATAGGTCACGTGTCGGTCAGTTTTAAGCATTCTAACCCTTCATGGTAACGGTAGCTGCATTCAGTCCATAGGGATGGACATATCGGCACCAGGGGGAGAATAGGGAGGGACAGACAACGTAATGCGAGCGTACCTTAGATAGTGAGGCTCGCAGCGACGAAGCCTCGACGTTCTACCGTAACTTCTACGCAGCTGCTGTAAAACGGAGCCTATCATAGTTTGAATGACAGTCCATGAGAAGGTGTTACTAGGTTGCCAGCATGACCTGGAAAACTTACAAGATGGCGCTACTGTAACTTCAAGGATGTGCAAACCCAATTTCCAAGACGTGAGCCCGAACAGCCCGATTATTTCCCACGGTATTTTAACAGGGTCGAGCAACATTTTATCTGGGCTGATACGCAAACGATCCCACGTCGTGCCTCGACGTATGTCAAATTCTAAACGTCCCCGGGAAGGTGGTGAGAAAGCCAAAAAGCGATATCGTGCCGTTAGGAAGCCGTTAGTATGTCATGCTCAAACACCTCGTCTGACAGGTTTTGCAGGATGGCACACCTATCTGGGGGAAAAGGGCCATCGACGGACCAGGAGTCTGGGTTAGCTGCGTGAAGGGGAAGGAGAAGCAGACTGTTGGTGAGTTGTATGATCTGTTTGAGGGGGTAAGTCGTTCTGTGGCATAATATCCTACCATCATCGTTAATCAGATCGTGTTTCTTTCATTTTTCTTCAGCTTGCCTCTGAGCTTTGGCCAGGGGGGTCGGCTGCTGTAGAGGCCGATGATGAAGAAGGTCATAACGATCCAGATGATGGCGAGGTAGAGGAGGACTTGGAAAAGCAAATTGCGAAAGAGCTGGCCGTCATAAAGCGGCCGCGACGAGAGCAACGGTTCGGTACGTTGCACACGCGCTTTTCGCATGATGCAGACGTCCGAGTCGAACGGCTAATCACGCAGCAAATTGCCAGACCAACACGCCTTGTGGTGCGCGTAAAATGATATATTATACTCGCCTATGGCGGTGCCCTGATCTGAGGACATTTTCCAGTGATCTTCATTTCGTGTAAGGCACCCGTGGATCCTGTCCAGCTCGTGCTCAAGCACATCGAGGATGTGGAAAGGACCGGGGTACGCACACAAGGTGAGCCGATCCTTTTTTCGGTCACTCAATAATTTAAAACGTTACGTATCGATGTCGGTAGGTATACGCACCGCCTGACACCAGTCACGAATACGTGCGTTGCGAACGCCTCCGAGATCAAGTCGCTCGCGCAGCGCGTCCTGAAACTGTTCCTGCACAGAATTCCGACTCGGACTACCGTGTACGTCGTCCCTGGATTGTTCAGTAAACCCCTCCCCCTTCTTTTTTTTTTTTGAAGTACAATCCGAGCTCAATGTTTCACTAAATCACGCAGTACAAGATCGAACTCAGATTGCGCAATCACAATAACTTATCTCGGCAACTGCTCATCGACACCGTCGTCTCGTGCGTTCCGAGCGGATGGACGGTCAACCTCGAAGACGCCGAGGTCTTCATACTCGTCGAGGTGTTCAAGGTACGGTCGCCCTCGTTAACGGAATGCGTACCTGAAAAACTAAAACCCCCGAACTCTCCTGATCAATTCTTTTGGCTAGAGTGTCTGTGGCATTGGCGTCGTAAAGGACTATTACGCGCATCAAAGTTCAACGTCATGGAAATTGCTAACATGAAGAACATAGAAGCTAAGCTCGGAGGGGAAGGTCGGGTAACAACACAAGGGCGTGAGACTGAAGTGAAGGATTGAATGTTGTATACTGTAATACAGCTGTAAAGTACGGTATTGTACACGCCAGTGTCAACCGTATGAGTTAGCATGACAAATAGCAATTACCATTTTTCGCGAGCGCCAACCCTTCACGACGCCAAACGTTCCCTCTGGTTCCCCACATCCCGATCCTGATTACATTTTCGTCAACCACACATCCAATGGAACCCGTTTTGTCCTCGATGCTAGACCTCATGCGGCGGCTCCCGCCCACGAAGATCGAGGAGAACGTCGAGGCGCTCATGCAGATCAGCCCTGACTACGCAGAAGATCTTTCGGCGAACGTGGACCAGCCACTGAAGCTGCGCGTTGACAGGGCGACCGGGAAAGAGTATCTCGCTTGCGTGTACAACCAGGACGGGGAGAGTTACAGGTGCGTCACGTTGCGCGCTCCTTGTGCGGTTGCGGCGCGTCGCTACAATTATAATAACGTGAGGGGTTACCCTCCACGCCGCGTGTTTGCGTAGGTCGCCTTGGTCGAACGAGTATGATCCGCCATCGGAGGATGGACCCATGCCACCTCCAAAATTGCGCAAACTTGAGATCGCAGCGAACGAGGCATTCGATACCTATCGGGAGATGTAAGTCTATGGTCTCTAACCCTCTAGTGGTCGTTGGTATGAAAACATGCTGCGCTTTATATTTCATATCCAAACTATCGACTTGTGCACTTCGTCTCGTGCAACGAATTTGTGTATATCTGTGATTGCAACGCGAAACGAAGGTACTTCGAAGGTGGCGTGTCCTCCGTTTTTCTATGGGATCTTGAAGATGGCGGGTTTGCAGGCGTCGTGCTTCTGAAGAAGAGTACGTGATAGAATCATTCTCCTGCACCATTTTCATGGCTGTGCCACCACGATTAACTCTATCTACTCTAGCGCTAACACCCGCATCGCCCTTGGAACCTTCCGGCAGCTGGGACTCGATCCATGTCTTTGAGACAATGGAACGTGGACGCCAGGCACATTACAAACTCACGTCGACAGTCATGCTACAGCTTATCACACGTCGTGGAAGCACTAGTGCTGCTTCTGATGCGAAGGAGCCCGTGACGTGGACACATGATGGAGAGATCAACTTAAGCGGCAGCATGACTCGGCAGGTATGTTTCAGTGTGTGTGGCGGGGGAAGCCGTAACGAATCCACATGACAGATGGAGCAAGATCATCCTGTACAGGATGCGACATCACACGTGCAAAACATTGGGAGGATGGTCGAGGATATGGAAATTAAGATGCGTAACTTGCTGCAGGAGGTTTACTTCGGAAAGACGCGTGATGTGGTGAACGATCTTCGAAGTTTGGATGATCTTGAAAAGGCACGGAGGCAGCGAGAGCTTCAGAAGGAGTTGGTTGGTTTCATCAAGTCATGATAGGAATGGAACAGCTTGACGGCTGAAACTGTCATCACGTGTAATGTACTAATGTGACGAGCGGAAAATAAGTTCCCTTTCGAAAGTGTCTGGTAATGGGTGACGACACACAAGATGAGTGGTGTCATTTAAACTACACAAGGAATGGTCACGATCGTAGCTGCGCATCAGCTATTGGATTTGAGTGAATGGTTACCTGTAAGATAAATAGACAGATTATGCTGAGTGATATAAACGTACGGAAGAAAGAGGCGCGTGCGTACATGTGTAAGTTTGATGTCAGACAAAGGCCGGTTTTTGTTGTTAACGGGGACGCGCTCCATGGCATCGAGTGTGGAGTCCTGTCCATCTATTACCTTACCAAAAATGGTGTATTTTGAATCAAGGTGTGACTGTTTAGCATATGCGATGAAGAATTGGGACTTGTTGGTGTCTGGACCAGAGTTTGCCATTGCGACGACGCCTCGGGCGTTGAACTGTCAGCGAGAATAGATAATAAATTATATGAGCACTCCGAATGGAGCGGAGAATGAACGTGGAGTAGTACCTTTAGCGTGGACCGAATTTCATCTGGAAAAGGTTTACCCCAGATTGATTGGCCTCCTTTCCCGGTGCCGGTTGGGTCGCCAGCCTGAATCATGAAACCTTTGATGTTCCTATGAAAAAGGCAGCCATCGTAATAATTTGATGCACAGAGAGCGAGAAAGTTCTTGAAGGAGGTAAAACATGCGATAAGGACAAGAAGGGATGAAAATTAACCTGTGCTGTTTTTGGAACCGCCTCGCAAAATATTTCGATCTAAGTTGGAGGATAAGAAAGGACCAAGTGGAGAAGTGAAGCGAACCTTGAGATTGCCGTGGGTGGTGTGCAATGTTAGCGACTGGGGAAGGCGAGTGAGGGGGATGTGGCGGATAGGAAAGGATCGAGTCGTACCATGGGCAACTGTATGCTGCAAGGACTCGAACCTCGCAAATCGGGGGTAGATATCGGTGACGTAATAGAGGGTAAAATATAATTAATTGGCCAATCGCCCCTATTATTAAACCTCATCTCCCTTCCTGCCCTTTCCTCACTAGTCATGCTCCACGCTCGTCGTCCCCCTTCCGTCTACTCTCAGGAGGACCCTCTTTCGTCCGCCATCCGTCCTCCCGATGCCGAGACTGAGTTGGAGCGCAGGGCACGTCTTCAGAGGGAAGCAGACGCAAAGCGCATCTCTGATGTGATTGACGAGCAACTCAAAGTCGACCGAAGAACTTATGAAAAGTCTAAACAGGATGTTCGAGTGCGTTGCTCGCCCCTCACGCCATCCCTCATCTTACACTTCTCTTCCCACTCCTCCCCCAGCTCCTCCTGCTGGGCCAGGCTGAATCTGGAAAATCCACCCTTCAAAAGCAATTTCAACTCATGTATAGCCCTGATACACTCGACCAGGAACGTGCTTCTTGGCGCACAGTCGTTTATTTTAATGTCGCTCGCTCCGTCAAACGCATTTTAGAAAACCTTGACTCTCATGGTGATGCGTTTGATGGGGATGTTCATGACAGCCCTGCTCATGATTCCGTTGCTTCAAAACGAACCTTGGAAGACATCCTCCGCCAAGATGCAGCCGAGGACCCTTCCCCTCAATCATCCCGCTCTTACTCATCTCCCGTCCCTCCTGCCCTCACAGAGTCGCAGAAACAGATCGCCACTCTCAGACTGCGTTTATCTCCACTTGTTGCGGCAGAAAGCACTCTCGCGGACAGGCTTAGTGGTGGTACCCGTCTCTCTGGCTCGGGCAGAGACAGTGTCTACGTACGCCACGGCTGGCAACTTATGTCCGCTGCACGCAACACTTCTTTCCCCAATCGCTCCCGTGGATCCTCTGGGGCCGTCGCGGCGTCCGCCATGGAGAGCGGAAACAGCGTGAATGTTTCCGAGGTCGTTGAGGAGGTTGGCAGAATTCTTGATGCCAGCAAAGAAGACGTCAAAGCTCTCTGGCGGTCGGATGTTGTGCAAAAGATGATTAAACGAAGGCGGCTCCGTTTAGAAGAATGGGCGGAATTGTACGCTTTTATTAGTCGCTTGGGTTTGATTCCATGTTCTGATTTAACCGGTGGTAGTTTTCTCAGCGAAATCGATCGAGTGGCCGCGGGAGATTATATTCCTAGCACCGGTGGGTGTTGTGATTCACCTTTCTATGATTTATCCGCTCACGGATTGTCTATAGATGACATTCTTCACGCTCGCATCCAAACGATGGGTGTCGCGGAACATCGGTTTGAAGTGCCTTTACACGGTAGAACTGTCACCTGGCACCTGTACGATGTAGGCGGCGCACGAGGGCAACGACATACATGGGTGCCGTATTTTGATGAAGCCAACGCGATTATTTTTGTCGCGCCCATCAGCGCATTTGATCAGGTGCGCAAGGAATAGTACTCCATGGTGCAACCATGATGACCAAAAATATCGCTGTTGACAGTACCTGGAAGAGGACCCACGGACGAATCGGATTGACGATTCCCTTCAGCTATTCACTACTATATGCTCGAACCCACTTTTAAAGAACCTTCATTTGGTTCTTTTCTTGAGTAAGTCACCGTAACCACTGGACGCAATTATCTCTATTCACAGCGCGTAGATAAAACGGATGTTTTACAAAATAAGTTGGACAACGGTGTGAGGGTTAGCAAGTAGTGAGTTCATTCAAATTATTTACTGGCTCTTCTTTTCAACATTTATCACGTCCTATGCAGCATCACGTCATACGGCGATCGACCCAACGACCACGATTCTGTTGTCACCTATTTTCGTGCGCACTTTTTGCAGGTTCACAGGAAGAATAATGAAAAGAAACGTGTGCTTTATTCCCATCTGACGAATGCCGTGGTATGTACTCAGGCAGGCTCGCTCCTTCCTTTCTGCTCACGTACCACGATCAGGATATCAAAACGACACGTAGCATCATCGCTAATGGTATGCTTCATGAAATTACACCTATCGCGGGAGCGACTATTCATCATTTTGCAGTTCGCGATTCCATATTCAGGGACTATTGAAGTCTGCTGCTCTTGTGTAAAAAGTCAAACACTCTAGGTCTCATGGGTATTCTATTACCTCGCCTCGGGCTTGTTCATCGTGCGTCGCGAGATGGTCCTAAGGGACCCTCGCATTCGTATGCCTTTCAGGTCTTGAGGTTAATGGCATGGGCCTTTGCCGACGCATACCTGTACCAATAATGATGATTCGTTTTCGGTGTTGTCCTCATGTCTTTATTGTGGATTCTTATTATTGCCTGTCATAGCCTAGTTGTATTCTTCCACCGTTGCCACTGTCGTCTGTCGTCTTTCATGCATCACGTTACTTCGCCACTTTGTTGTTGTGGATCATTGGTGTTGTCTTGTACCTGCTCACACGTAATATGCATCCTCGATGTAATGATGTCGAGCTTTACGGTTCACGGCTGCGTTCTAAAGGAGGTAAGTTGGCTCGTAGGGGTCATGCTTGTCAAAGTGACAAAGTGAGGAACGCAAAAAAGGCGCAATTCAAAATTTAAAATCTGGCCAATCAGCTTTCGGAACTTCCAGATCGAATAGGATTCAGCCATACTCTGATTGGACTGGACCGACTCCTTGTGATCCGATTGGCAGCCGTGGAGGCTGTCCACGGCTCCCATCCATGCCGTTGATGCAGAATTAGAGTAATCCGTTCCATGTCCACATTATGTCCATCGAAGCTTTTTGGTATGATAGAATCAGAGGAACCCGGGACCCGGGATACCATCATACCGAGGACGACGAGGACGGGCGCCGTCTGCCCAACGGCAAACGAGTGGTCCGACCCAGAACCACCTTTTAGTGAGTTCTTTGCGCCGCTCAACAAGGAAGCATAGTATAGTATACATTCCATGTTCCGTCCTTGTCAATCGGCAGGAACTAGAATGCGGTACAGTACTGTTCAAGCGTACTTGTCTGTATTGTAAGTGGTTCCTGGAAAATAAGTTACTGTAGTACCGTAGAAAACGATCGAATTGCCCCAAAATTTCGATCGATCCCTCATTTGAGCAGGTCACGTAAAGTTTAGGAGTCAGCTACAGTACCCACGGATCTGATCTTATAGGCACTTACTAGCCTAGTCACCGACCCGCAATTACAGTGCTTCTCCCTTCACAAGTTTCTCTGGTTGGATTACTATAAGTTGATACATATTGTACAGTAACTGTTTTTAGGTGATGTTTGAGCAGGAAATTGGGCGAGAAGTCCAGGGGCCCAATCGAGCTTTGGAGGGGGGACTCGGACTGTTAGTCCTCCCTGCGGCTGCTACTGTCTCCCTTTGCCGTGAAGTCCATCAAGCCCCACACGACCACCCGGCCATCTTTGCCTCCGCTTACAAGCCACCGGGAGCGCCTTGCCTTTTCCTCTCCGTTCATTTCATCATCTTCCTTTTCATCATTACCGCCATCGTCAACAACGTCACCTTCATCGTCAACATCGTCGTCACCTGACCCGCCACCAGTACGCGACCCTGCAAATACGCCGTGCCTGGAGCGCCGCCTTCTTCTCCGCCGCTGCCGCCGACACTACTTATGGTGGGAAATATTGGTGGGGATTCGGAGTAGCCACCACCGGGTTGCACGGGCAAAAGCAAGTGCTTGCAGAGCATCTTTGTGGTAAACCAACGTGCCAGTGCCTTGAACGATTCGTCGAGTAGAGCCGCACACTGTGACCATTGGTTCGGCGATTAGTTGTAGCGTTGATTATTATTATTTTGGCACGCCACGAAATTTTTTAAAGGTGATGTCGCGATGGTACGATCACCGGTGGGCAGAATCAATAATGTGGGGGACGTACCGTCCGTCCCAGCCTCCAATGGCACACACCCGTCCATCGTCGTGGAACGCAACGGCGCCATTTCCTGGGTGCTTCGTCCGGAACACTGTTCCCATGGCCTCCAAGTTCGAAATTGATCTGCCTGGACGAGATTTATTTGTTCACCATTTTTTTAAATCTCACCTGAGATGACGTGGGAATCAAAAGCACATACTTTCACGTCGTAACGACCAACAAGGTGGTCTGCCGACACCGACAGGGCGATAGAACGGTCGAGTGAAACAGCTGTTGCCATGACTGTCATAGCAGTTCCGCAAATGTGTAAGTTGTAAGAAGCACAGAGCAGGCACAATAAATGTTTGTACGCTTCGCTTACCGGACTCGACATGCAGTTTGAATGACCAAAGGCACTCCCATCCAACGCCTTCAATTGACCGCTCCTTGTCGATGTTGCGATATCGCCATAACTTTACGCTGCCGTTCTCGTAAGACGTGATCAAGGATAAGGCCCTATCCGCTATTCTTGTTGCGCCACCGGACGCGGTAAGAAGATGCAAGGACATAATAATTCCTAGAAAGTATAAACGAGGGAAATTTGGTTCTGATGGAAAATGAGCCTGTTACCCGTACCTGACGAGTTTTTTGCTCCTCGGCCGTCGGATCCAAATATCGTTGCGGTATCCGAACTGCCTTTTCCGATGGCTGCGTGTATTCTCTCCATGGACGGAAGAGCCCAAATATCAGCCTAGTCAAAAGTGCTCATCATCGCACACCACATTGCTACTTCTCAAGCAGAGGGCTCGCGCTTGCCAGTGATGACTCGACGAGGTTAGGAACGGCCACCAGAGCCCGCATGTCGTCCGCCGCAGAAGGCGGCACGTCAAGACGTAGGAGAGAGAAACGGCAAAAGTTGAGCGCGTTGACATCCAACGAGTAACTAAGTTCAATCGTCAGTATTCCAGGAGCCAATGCGGATCCGCCAACAGCTGATGGAGTTTGCGAACGAAGCTTCCACACGTGTAGCTTGTTGTCACGGCCATGGCTTTTCAGCGGACCAGATACCAGACAGAACCTTGTCAGGGTGCAAGGACATTTGAACAATGCTGAGTCACACTGACGTGATTGCTTGCTTCCCCCACTCTTCTACACCCAAGAGACCATCTGTATGCGCCTTCCAAGAAGCCAAGGGGCGAAAGGACCGTGTTGATGTGATAACGACCAAACCGGAAATGTCACCCGAGTAGATGCGCTCATTGTCACTCGAAATGAACAGAGAACTGATGGCTAAGCCGTGCGAGCGTATTATATGGAGCGGTGGTGGCGCCGAAGCAGGGAGAGATGAAGACATGATGAAAGCGCGACTCGGCAAGCCGGACCGGGACCAACAAGAAGATGTTTTGTACATTATCATGTAGGTATGAGTGAACACTCGCAAGCGAGCATGCTTACATGCTGTACCGGAATAATGGGACAACCAGTGCTTAAAACGTGGTAAAACGTGTAGAACGACCTAAAAAGCGTATCGTCGAGAGACGCTGGACGTCAAGAAAACATAAATGTGAACGGGTATGCGTGTGACGCATCTGGAATGCACGCGTGGCGATTCCAGCGAGAAACAACAGGTAGCGTTAAACAATTAACAAGTTAACATGTAGAAGGGGGGAAAATTTTGCAATGGAGAAGTGTCGAGATAGCCGCGACTTGCGCATTCCACGTTTGATAGGGTTGGTGTTGCTCCAGCTCCTTTCCATGTACAGTAAAGAGGGACCATTTTTTCAAGAAAAAAATTTAAAAGTTGGACCAGGAGATACACTCTTCACGGGAAGAGAATCCTGGGCCTGCGTCAATCTGAACAGTAACGCCGAGGGAGGACGTGCGCATCGGACGAGACGCCTTGAGGCCCTTCACGGGCTTGACGAAGCACCAAGCCGGCACGGCGCCCATCTCGACGTCCCCAGCCTTGAGCTGCGAGTCGCGGCCGACGATGCACCACCCATCATCGAACGCCCTGACGAGCGTGACTTCTCGCCGAGCGAGAGCACGAGCTCGTCCGGCAGCACGGGGAGAACAGCTGGCGGATCTTGCGGCCCTCGACGCCGAACATGGACGACACGTTGCTCGTCACGGACGACGCCACCGACGAGGGCCGGTTCCCGAAGCCGAAAAACGAGGTCCTCCGCGGACTTGTGCCGCCGCCCGCGGCGCTTTGGAACGAAACGATGGAAATGGGCCGCATTGCGGCCCCCATTGGGGAGGCGGGCGGCACGAGGGTGTTGGCGGCGGAGGAGAACGGGCGCGTCATCGTTCCGCTCGCCATGTGGTAGCGCATGATATCGTCTTTGGTCACATCGGGTCGGATAATATTCTGGTGGGGTAGGACGATAGAGGCCGTCAGCTGATCCGAGAAAATTGACCTGCGGGGGGCTTGACAGTGACCCTACAGAGGCAAGGAATCGACGGTCATTCTCGATGAAGGGGAAGACAGATATCACGAGAACGTACCTGGGGGATACCTTCTCATCGCCCTCCGAGATTACTCCCTTGACTATCAGGTCGCGGGTCTCGCGAGTGCGTTTTCTATAGTGGTGAATGCCTAGCCATACACAGGCACAAAGAAGGATGGCGCCAGCGAATGCGAGACCACCTATGATCTCTGGTGTCATAGGACTCGATGCAGATCCACCGACAGCCGTATCATCACGAGAAACGATTTGTGTGTAAGGTGCCATTTGGAGAGAGAGAGCGTGCTGTGCGTTGTATTTTTCTTTTTTTTTAATTCAAGTGAAGGAGCGTCGAATGAGTGTCGAAAAGAGCGGGAGATTGCAAAAGAATGAAGGGTTTCGCCTAGAGGGCCAGTGAGGGAGATAAGCCTGCCAAAGTAGCCCGGGCACAAAGCACGGCCTGCGATATTGTGCAGGAGGCTGAAACGGTGTGGTGGTGTGGGGGAATGTTTGTTGGGTTAGCGAGGCCTCGGGCAGCTGGTTTCGCCTCGGGTTGCCAGCTGCCAACGAAGCGCTTCTCAGGCACGGTGTCTCTCTTCTTCCAATAAATACCAAGTTGTGATATCTCGTAAAAGGCGGCTTGTAGGGGATATCAAATTCTTATCACGGCCTCTATTCCCTCGAGAGCTGTGCTTGGGCATTCACGCGTTCACGGATGAGGACACCGAGGATATCCGTCCTACGTTACGAGAATCGCCTAGTATGGTCGGCCTGGTGACCACAACAATGGTAACTAGCTCACCCTAGGTCATGCCGCTCAATTTCACTCTTGTGGATACGTATACAAGGAAATATATAGAAGAGTACCTATGATACAGCGTCTTCCTCCAAGAATCTATGCATTAGCTCGTGCAAACCAAGGTCTCGTTCCACCTACGGCGACGGTCAGAAGAAACAGCGAATCGTGAAAGTCAAAGGGGTGCACAGACCTGCCGCTTTATAATCATGTCCTCTTGATTCGCTGGAGATCTGAATACCTCATCTATCATCTCCAATGAAACGTTTGCTGTTTCGGGAACAATGTACGTTGCCCAAAGATATGCCAAGAAGCACGCAGTCCCAAAGACCCCAAAAGTGATCCTAGAGTAGCTCAGTGATAAGTGAAATTGTAGCCACTGGTACTTCGTGGCAACTCACGAGGGAGAGCTTCCATTAATGGCGGCGTGATGAGGCCAATCAGGACTGAGCATTACAACGTCTATGAGAAAACTTGGGGTTGAACATAGTGTTCGAGACATACAATTATTCGTCCAGTTTGAAGCTGTTGATAGTGCAGCACCTTTCCCTCTCATAGATAACGGGAACACCTCATTCGGAAGGACCCAACCAACAGGCCCAAAACTCACACCATAAGCAACAGTGAAAAGGTATACGCCGCTGGATTGCCTGTGAGCGTTGCAACACATATAAAGCCAAAGACATACCCAACGGCAACCCAACCAGCAATCGGATGGTTCTCCCATTCCCTGCCAAATTCGAAAATCTGTGACTTGTGAATGGATGGCACGGATCGTATGTGGTGGACATACCAATAAAGCACAGAGCAGATGGGACATTGTCATCACAGCGCTGCCTCCACGGAGCAGAGGCTTTCTCCCTATCCAAATAATTCAAGCCAGAATCGGAGAACGTGCGGATCACCCACCCCATTTGTCGATGTACAAGATGGTCGGAAATACGGCCAAAAATTGTATAATACTTATTCCACCAGCCACCAATAGATTGATAGTGTTTCCGTGAAGCCCCAGGTTGCGCATGAGCAATGGTCCGTAGTATATCAGGGCATTTATGCCACTCCACTCTATCAGTAGCATTTAGCAGTCTAGCTAGGCAAATGTTCCGCGACACTCACGTTGGAAGAGCATGACCGTTACCCCCACGAGCGTCCGATCGATATATCGACGGTCAAAAAGCCTGGCCCATGCCAAAGCTTCGTTGCGGAAAGGTCGGCTTTTGTCAACTGGACTTGTTTTCCGAAGCATTATGGCCTCGGCTTCCATTTCCATGAGTTCAATCTTCGGGATATCAGATACTGTAGACAACAAGGGAAAGAAGGGGGGTACGGACCTGTATCAGGGGGTCCGTCCTGGCTTCGGAAAGGGAACGAAGACGCAGTTTGGCGAGAGACACGAGGGCTTCTTCCTTTCTGCCTTGAAGAACCAGGAGACGTGGAGAAGCAGGCAAGACGAACGCCCCAAAACCGAGAAGGATCCCCGGTAAGAGCTGTAGTCCGAGTGGAATCCGCCAGGATAGGCTCCCAGCCACTATAACACGGACCAACCTAGTTCAACCGACGGCGTTCCTGCGCGCGCAAAAAACGGCGACAACCGCTCACCGTGTCTCGTCAAAAACCCAGTCCAGAACCCAACCACGCAGCCGAGGACGATAGAGAATTGCTCCATCGCCAGCAACGAGCCTCGCATTTCGGGGGGCTGATTTCTGCCATGTACAAAGGCGAGAGCATACTATGTCATCGAAGTGTGCCAGGAGGGCCTGTCAAGCGTTTTGGACGGTAGGTTGAAAACACAGGTGAGGCCGTACCTGAGCGCACCGACGCCGAGACCACCAATGGCCCTTCCGGCTGTGATCTGCGTTAAGGAATGCGCCCATGTCTGCAAGGCGGAGCCTATACAAAAGACAGCTTCAAGAAACCCAGTATCAGCAACGGCATTAAAGTAAGTCGTCATCATATGAGCCGCACGCACCACACGCAGACGCAATAGACGACCGCCTTGACACCCTGTCAGCCAGCACACCCGCACCAAGTGCACCAAACAGACACCCCAGCTCGAGCACCGCCGCTATTCCCATCACCGTCAAAATTTTTAGTTTACTGTAACACCCCACTCGCCAAAGGAGAGCGAAACGCACCCATCAGCCCGAGCTCCCACGGCCCAACAGGCCAGCGCGCGACAAAGTCGTCCATAACGAGCACGTTCGCGATGACGCCCTGGTCGTACCCGAACGTGAGGCCGCCGATCGAGGCGAACACGGCGCAGCGGAGCGCATACGTATTAGCGCGCAGCCCTGCCAGGCCCGTTGGCCCGTACGTGTATGCGTAGGAGTAGTGTTGTTCGCCATCGGAGCGCACGGAGAGGGTGCCGTTGCGGAAATTTAGTCGCTTTGCGTGGGACGAGGATGAGGACAGGGGAAGCAGGGGGGATAATGCATCGTCCGCTTCTGAGGATAACGTCGTGTCGTAGTCAGGACGCATGCGGTCGATGCGAGATTGTCCCCTGGTGTGCGAGTAAACTGAGCCCAAGGAGTTCCGGCTGTTGGGAAGAACCGGATGTCGCGTTGCTCTCAGTTCGGTACTTTTACGGTCCCGGTAGTACATTACAGTACAGTAATCACTTCCATTGTACGGCCCATGACAACAAAGGCCTGGCCTTGAAAATTTGTGAGCAATCTTTATGCACCCATGGATCATGTTCTGGGTTGCTGGACAAACGTGGGCTTAGCATGCTATCTAACCAAAATACGGCGACCGCAACATGTGATGGCGTAAAAAAGGCTCAAAGAAAATAAATAAAGCTAAGCACACAGTATGCAGAACAGAGGAAGGGTATTGTTCTGCAACATACAATAAAGGTATTGGTGCGGGATCGCAAGAAAATTTTGAGTAATAAAAACGAGGGGACGGCTGAACGCCTAGGTTACTAGTACACAATGCGACGAAAGCGCTAGTCTCCCAACGAAAAGGGATGCAGGAGACCTGGTACGAGGTATAAAAACACAGTTCATAAAAAAAAGGTTATAAGTGAAGAGCAATGGGGTGCAATATACAAAAATTAAAACGCTTGCGGAGGTTCTGGGTCCGCTAGTGAAGTAGCTGTCGTGTATACTGAGCTACGAATAGTTTGTTCATCTGAGGCGACGGGTGTGGGGTGTAAGGCAGCAAGGAGTGAGAGGAGAGCGTTCTCGTTTTCCACTGGGGGAACCGTGGGACCACTGGAGACTGAGTAGGAGCGTGAGCGCTTGGCGGTCGAAACAGACGAATTCCGCGACCGCGTCGACCGGTCAGCAAACGGGTTGTGCTGAGCCGCATTGAAGAAGGGGTTGGAGCCACCTCTCGGATCCGAGCCACCGCCGTCGTTACTCTCTCGTGGGGTCGAGTCATCATCGAAAGGGTTTTGTGACGTATCTGGAGTATCAGTTGTCGCTTCATCCATCATGACCACCTCTGCAGATTCCCAGCGATGCTGCGCGGAATCTGTGGTTTGCGGCGTTTGACGGGCAACCACACTCGTAGGGGACATGTTATCCGACACAGAGGCATGCAGGGAACGGAATGGATCGCCAATAACCGTCCCGCCATCCCAAGAGACGGTCGGCGAGGCCTCGTGGGCGATTAGGGGACGTGGGAGAGGCAGATCATCCGCAGGATCAACTTGATACTTCGCGAAAGTTGCCATTGTTGAGGGGTCAAAGTGGTCGTCGGAAACGTTGGCCTTTTCGTCCGTTACGGAACGAATGCTAGGATCCTTCTCGAACAAACGGAACTTGGCACTGTCAAGCGACTTGCTCCTGACTCCCGTCGATGTGTTGCTCTTGCCTTCCCCACGTTCATCGTCATTGTTCCTTTGCTTGTCTTTGCCATAGTCCCTGAAGCCTTCGGTACCACGAACAACTGGTGGGCCACGAGAAAGCGGGTGTCTCACCCGGGAAGCTATACGCTTCTTGATGTACTTATAGATGATAAACATCGCTCCAATAAGGACCAGAAAAACCGCAATCATTATCGCGACTACGGAGCCTGTAGACACGGATGGGGAAGAGTGGGTCGAGGATGACGAGGACGTGGTGTCCGGCGTTGAACCCGACGTGGAGCTGACTCCAGTTTGAGTGATGTCCAGGTTGGAAACCGAGGGTGTAGATGAGCCAGAGACGCCAAGCAATAAGCTTGTCCCTACATCAACCGAGGTGGCTGTCTCACCGCCTGAAATACCAGAGGCGGTTGGAACGACAGTAATGGTTGCCTGACGTTTAAGCTCATTGTGTACGCGTTGCATGGGGAAATGCAATGAATGGGGGAAGGAAAGTGTGTCTGAATAACGAGCGAGGCTTGAGGAGTGTCTTGAGAGCCGGATTGGAAGAAAAACGTCCACGGGATCACAGCTGGTATTACTCTGTGACGAGCTAATCTTTCCGTAGGCCCAATCCTGTTAGCACGAGACAGCGAGGCTGAAAAACAACAGACGAACCATCCGAGAGCGAACAAAAGGCAAGGGAAGGACCCCAGAGACGAGACCCACTGTCTCCTTTGGCTGGGTGGTCGTGTTGTCGATGATGGTAGGGAGAGTCTTGGCGCAAACAATTAATCCGCTTACTAATAACATTTCCGGCGATTCCAACCCCGTTATGGCCTGTCCTCGAGATAGCCGAACCCGCGGTGCTCGTAGGGCCGTACTATAGTATCGTCTCACCAGATCCCACATCAGCTATTTGCACCCGCACCTTTTGCTCCATTAGGCACATATTCCCGTAGATTTCAAGTTTCTTAACGTAACTCTCGAACATCGAAGGCTATTCACAACATGTACTCCTACAAACCTATTCTTACAACTACAAACTAGCAACCCCTGTATCCTTCGTTTTCTGCACACTTTCACTTTTGAGCGATTATGGCTTCCACCTCCGGCCGGACGCTTTCATAGAAATCTTTCGTGGTCTTCGTTGGTTTCCACCCCAGCGTTCGCGCCCTCACTGCCTTGCAGCGTGAATTATGACCAAGCCAGGGTGCCTAAGTTGTAGGCGTCAGTCTTGTCTGAAATCAACATAGAATGAGGTAATCACCCCAAAGTACTTCTGAACCTCATCAGCGGTGAATGGTGTCGGATCAGGGCTCTTCCCCTTTCCCAGATCATATAACGCCTGGGAGTACGCTTTGGCCAGGTCGTAGAGCCTATATTCACCATTTTCGACAAAGTAGTATCCCTCGCGACCGTGAGGGGTGTTCGGATCGGAGAGAACGGCATCGAAGAGTAATTGGTACACATCGATCACTTGAAACGGGTCAGAGACAAAGACACATTAAATGAACGAAACCTCACGTTCGTGTATTTCCACATGTGGCCAGATGTTCTTTCCTTCCCCAATCATTCCACCTTGACCTCTGTCCAAGCTCTTCTTGATCGCAAGGGGAATCTGAATCGAGTGAGTGTTAGAGATCCCAAGATCGTAAAGCTTCCCAGTCGGGGTTCCATAGATGGTCGAAGGCATGACGATGTATGTGCGCACATAGCCTGTCCCGCAACCAGGGGAAAGAGTTAGAGTAAAACCCACGATTGGATATCAGCTAAAAAATAGGCGGACCTTCCTTGTCCGCGGCGTCTACTTCCAGGTCAACTGGGCGGTGAAGGGCCGTCACGGGAAGGCCCTCAATTTGCTCGGGGTTCGTGTCAACATACACCACGTCCGTGTCATGCAGACCAGCGGCATCGTCCATGAACACACCTTAGGGGGTACAAATAGCACAACTTCGGTACTCTCCCGTATGGATTATGGGTGAAAAAACATTACCTGTTCCAGACTACATGAGGTCAGCCACCAAAAAAAAAGTGATTCAACCTCATCGCACCGTATGGATGAAGATTGGAACCTCGCCAGTCTTGTCATGGCGCAATTTCAAACCACGAAGAATGGCTTTGATAGCGTCTACACTATCTGAATCGGCCTAGACACGGGGTTCAGCACAACTTCAGAGCGAACACGGATTAAGCGTCTCTTTACTGTGTTAATTACAACGTTTGAGTTAGCGCTGAGCTCGGCGACTTTCTCGTAATCGAACAGCGATGCAATAACGGTGTTAACACCGAGAGTGTTCAGCACTTTTGCTTTGTCAACATTCCGAACAAGTGCCGTTATTTCGAATGTATCCCTCTTGGGATGGATAAGTAAACGCTGGAGGACGGAGCCCCCGACGTATCCTGACGTTTATCAGTGTTTCCGAGTTGATCAGCGAGTTATATAGTTCAGGCATACCAGTAGCACCAGCGAGGAAGATATGAGTTTTGGGTGCCATTTGAATGCCTGTTTTCCTTCCTAGGATCACCCTTTAAATATCAGTTCTTATCAGCCCCTCAGGCGTGGGCGTGTCCCTCAAGAACGTTGCTTACTACGATTGCTTTCATAGCAAAGACGTCATAGCCCTACTTAGTCCAAGACTTAGTCATAGCTCAGATAATTAGTAAGCAACCTACCCATATCAACACCATCGATTCTGGTCGATTCTGGTCCATTACTGTATTCAATGGCGTTGGCGCCATTAGTGTAATGCCCAGTCTTTGTGCGAGACCATAAGCACTGCTGTCGCTGCGGACGATCGAAAAAAAAAAGGGTTTCGTTTCTCTTTGAATTTTCTCTGGCGCCCTGTCAACACGTGCAAGCTGTACATGTAGGGACTAGCGCCCGAGATGACGTTGAGAGAAAAGACTTTGTTTTGCGCACCGGATCATCAGTTAATCACCGAGTACTGTAGGTTTCATGTGGGGTGTGAAGCACTCCTCGCAACCGGCGGGTAACTATTGCTGTGCATCGTGGGCCAGCCAATCTGGCCTTCTTGATCGAGCAGGGCCTTCCCTGGGTGGAACGTTCTTCTCTACCACAACACCCGAACCCGAACAAGGTATAGTCGGAGCACAGCAAGGACACGAGGGATCGATCAAGAGCTTATTCCGGTTATTTTTTCCTAGTGTGCAGTACAGTACACCGGAGTTTTTTTTGGTTGCACAGGGAATTGTTGTCGCCCGAAATCGGACGCCGAAACGTGAGTCGGCGTGTAGCGAGTCTATTATCTGTTGGTTTCGGTAATTATAGAGACGCCTAGTGGCGCAGGGTGCACCGACAACGAGGTTGGGTTGGACGAGTGGGCTGAGGAGAAGGTCGCTTACATTAGTTGAATGCATACAAACTTTGATCGAGTCTGTCAGAATGGCACAGGCTCTTTGGATCTTCCGCTTCTTCCCCCTTCTCCAACAGTTTCATTCTCTCATCCCATCTCACAACTCCTCGACCCAGTTTTAAAGCATAGACCCGGAATGCCTACCGATGATCCGCAACCTTACGGCTCTCAACCTCAAATGTGGACACGGCAGCAGCCGCTTTACGCCTATCCTCAACCCCCGGAGGACGGAGCACATCTTGGCCCCCCACCTTCAGCTCCTCCCCAGCACCCATCCAATACCTCTTCCTTCGACTATGGCACGTCCTACGATCAGATGTCTCAGTCCTCCTCACTTGTCCCTTCGTCGGCTCCGTATCCAACCGCGGATTCTTCCCAAATCCCCTATACGACCTATTCCAACCCCGGCTATTCCGATCACCCACAACCCTCGCACGATTACTTCGCAGGTTCTCAGCATGCCTTTGAACCGCAAGTCCCGGCGATGACCAACCCATCTTATACTACTACGCCAGTTTCGAGTGCATACACATCCCCCTTTCCCCATCAGTTGTCGGAGCTTGGCCAGACACACAATTACAGCGCTCAGGTTTCTGTGCCCACTGTCACGACACCTGATGACGTTGCATCACCATTCCCTGCGCTAGATCCCTCTTATTATCGCACTCAAACATCCCCGGCGAGCAACAAGCGTCAAAGGCCAGAGGATCAGGAAGAAGATGGGGGGATGTCACTGATCAGACCCGTGGACACACCCTCCAATTGTCAACAGTAGAGAAACTGAAGCGCGCTTGCGCGCGTTGTCGGGGTCTCAAGGTGTGTCGCGTCTTACAAATACCCCCAGCATGTCGGGTTCTAATTATCTGTGAATAGGTTCGCTGCCACTTCAGGGACGACAATGACACGTGTGATCGATGTATCAAGGCCTCCCAAGAGTGCATCATCCCCGGCCGCAGGCAGAGACGCCCCCCACCGTACGTTGGCCCCTTAAAGGTGAATGCAACAGATTCTCCATTAACTTGTTTTTTTCCAGTAAGCGCGAGATTCTTCTTGCTAAGATCCGTGATCAAGCGACTCAGATTAAGGATCTTATGGGCCAACTAGAGGCAATACAAATGAGTGATAGGAATATGACAGCCAGCCTCGCACATTCCTCGATTTTGGGATCCCCAGGAGATGGAACGCTCACGGATTCTTTTGGCCATTCCTTGGAAGCCTCATCCACGCTTGATACTGCCTCTTCTGCCAGTCGCGCCGATTCCATGATCAGTCAAGAAAATTTGGAGTGGATACGAAAAGCTCGCGAAAGCCTCGAGGCATTTGGTGCTTCTATCAGCCTGGGAAGCTCTAGTACGGCCAAGAAAGACCTTGTTGACCAGGATCTAGAGGACTCTACCTCAAGCGAAGGCGAGTATGGTATTGCCAATGAAAGTAGTGGGAGCGAAAATGAGTTCGACATTGGCCATCTATCTCCCAAAGCGCGAGGTCCCGTGCACGAAAGGAAGCTTTTAGGCAAGAGCTCTCCAAGTAGTGCAAAGATGGTCAGCCTTCCTGCGCAAGCTAGCCCATTCGGCATGATGGCTGCACTTAGCGTGGGACGGGCTAGGACAAAGAGACCTGCCAGCGTCGTAAGTGACGCGAGCGACTTGGGGGTAGCGAATGAGGATTTCTTCCGAATGCGTAGGTGTAAGTTATATAAAAGGCACGCTCCTCTGATGACCTGAATGTAGCCATAAATCCTGACCCGATGAGGCTCAGCCCTCCGGGACATCGCATTCCTCCCCTTTTGCGGAAGAATATCATTACCTCCGTAGAAGCCGAGAAATTATTCAAGATGTATTCTCATTCCTGCTTATCCTTTGAACTATCTCTGACCCTCCGTCAGATACTTTGACTGGATAAATATCTCCGTTTCGCTTCTCGACCCGAAGCTCTATACGGCACAACAAGTCTACTGGAGGTGTCCCTTTTTGTTCACAGTCAGTCAGTCACAGCCACCACAGCTCGAGGTAGAACCGTCTCACAGATTGGCTTATAGTATGCGCAATCGCGTCACGATATGACTCCGAGCGCCCGGACTTGTATTCGACTGCCATGGACTCTGCACGACAAGAGGCAGCTTCTGCGTTCCTAGTCGGCCACAAGCGTGTCGAGGTTGTCCAAGCATACTATCTGTTGAGCCTATATCCCATCCCGGTCCGTCGATGGCAGGATGATCGCTCTTGGATCTACCTTGGTCAGGCGATTCGCGTGGCGGTGGATATGAACCTTCACCACCCGAATACCGCGAAGCCCCGGGACGAGTTGCATGCTCGCGAGATGTTGAACCGAACGCGTGCGTGGCTGAACGTTTACAATCTCGATCGCTCCTTTGGTTCTCAATACGGCAAGATGGCAATAATAAGTAACACGGACTATGTCGCGGCTCACTCCCATGAATGGTGGAATACTTCGGAATATAACATGGAAAACTTCGATATTCACACCTGCGTGTACAACGCCGAGTTGAGAGTTTTAAGTGGTTTTCTGATGACGGTCTATAGCAACCCTGAGCATCCAACTGGCTTGAATAAGGCAGGTCCCGAACTACGTCCCCATCCGTCTTCCACTGATCTCCCCTTTATCAGGAAATCGATCTCGGGCGGCTCGCAAGCGAAACTGATGACAAAGTCGAGGATTGCGGCAACAATGGTTCAGTAAATTCAAACAGACAAACTCTAATGAGCCGACGAACCGATTCCGTATAGGACTCTTGAGATTGGCGTTCAGCTATGCGAGGCTAGTTGCGCTAGCGTTCGGCTTCCAGCACGCTTTTAGAAAGAGTAACACAGATGAGAATCCTTTCTTGAAGAGAGTAAGTTACCAGCCTCTGTCACCTCAACTATGGCAAAGACCTAATCTCGTCTTCCAGTGCATCCGTGCTGCCTCAGATGTGGTTACCGCTATGGTTGATGATATTGGACGGCCTTCCCAGAGTGAGATTAAACGAAAGGGCCTACATTTTCTTTCCTGACCCCTACCTAGGGATCTACGTCCGACATGGGCCTGAATCGCAAACTGTTTTTGTTGCATTCTCTTGCGCGTTCTTGATGAAAGTGCGTCCCCCTGTCTCACTCTTGCCCTACATACATGGACCAACAGAAAATTCAGCTACTTCAGCCGAAATATGCATCATATCTATCATCAGATCAGCGCGCCGAAATTGTCCGGACTATAGAACGCGCCATCGACTTTCTCGGCTCCCCCGAAATAGGTGTAGACGATCGTCACGGTCCTCGACTCTATTCCCGTTTCTTGCGTGGGCTTTTCGATCACGTAAAAACGCCACCAGCCAAAAATCCTCGCTCACGGTCGAGGCGAAAGATATCCGGGCAGGCAGCCCCTGCGAACCCACCGCCTCCCCAAGCTACAATTTCCCCCTCTGCGAACCACTTTGAACCCCTTCCCGCAGTACAAATTTCAACACCCTTCGACCACTTTGCATGGCCGACAGAAGTTGATTTGTCAGCTTCTGTTGACCACAGTTCGGGTCTCGGCCTTCACGGAGTCCACGCGTCTGAGTTCTTCTACGCCCCTTTACCTTTCGACAGTGACTTGGTCGAGTCAATGCAGTCGTTGTCGTCCCTACATGAGATGGATGACGCCACCGCCACGTTGCCAGGTAAGCGAGCATTTGTACCCTTATCTCGTGTCTTCCAATCATATCGACTCTGTCCTTTTTTCAGGATTCGCATGGATGAAGCAAATGCCCCCCATGGATTTTGGTCAGTATCAACAACAAACGGGCATTGTGTATGGCTCGTGACCTGGTTGATCGATGAGCATAAGTGTCTTGTTCTGCCTGTTTTATCGGTCTGCATCAGCTATGAAGACTACTGAGTAGTCTGTCCTCTTTTGAAACTCCGTTGATCGATTGTGCTTTTCTATTTTCGAAATTGGGGGTGACATGTTCCCTTTTATCATACAATGTAATTTCCTGCCAAAAAATTATCTGGAGAGTACTGTACTAGGGACTGTGTGGCAATAAATAAATCAAAACTGACCGAGGGTCCGAAGAAGGGCGCATACTATTCCTGGCGATTTTCTTCGAAAAGCCGATGGTTTGAACTCTCTGAGAGCTGATGTGCTGATGGCTTGATCTCTGAGAGGTGATCGGTGAGCGCTGATGCGCTGATGGCTTGATCTCTCTGAAAGTCTTCACTTGTGAGCAATGGGCACATCCTCCGCCGCAGAACGCGCAGCCTTTGGTACAAGCGCACGGCTCCTTTCCTGTCTCGTCACAGAATCTCTTGTCCGCGCGATATTTGCACCTCTTCAATGGTTCGAGTGCGTTGGTATCGGCGTCGTCCTCAAGGCACCCATATCAACAGACTCCAATCATAATGGCAAAGATTCCTTGCAGGGAGATGTCCTGGCCATCGTGTTATTGCGACACGCCCCGGTTTTACGAACCGACTCGAACGATCTCCGCGGAAAAGAGATAGGGCTGCTGGACCCGCTTGATATGCTTCCCTTGGTGCTGGTGACTCGTGATGATGGAGATTCACACGATGAGGTATGGCTCTCGAGATACTACGGGATTTAGTCCTTTGGATTGTGCTCAGAACCCGCTGTGCCCAGATACATCAAGGTGGTCTATACTCGGCAATCCGGCGAGTTCTTTCATCGCCCTGCTGGGCTTTCCCCGAGTCAACTATCATCAAGGAGCTGAAGGACCCTTTGATTTTATGGGATGCATTCGCCACAAGTATCGATCTCGACCATGCTACTCGCTCTGACATTTCAGAGGAACTTGCGAGTTCTGTGAGGTGGCAAACCTACTCGTACGACCATCCGCCAAACGCGCCGACGCTTCTGTCTCATAGCATTGACTGGGAAGAGTCGATTGTCGAAGGACACCCCACGCATCCTGTTCGTGCTTCTTCCGTACTACTCAACGGGAGGAGGCAGCTCACCAATGAGGACTAGATGCACAAGACACGCCAGTTTTTGCCTCCCATCCCATCACTAGCACCAGGGAGCTATGATCTGTACTCCCCACGTTTGCGCCTCGCCGCACTTCCTCGAGGGAGCTTGCACGTCACGGGTGACTTTGAGGCACTCACGCGGCCGATCGTCGACGCAGCGACAATAAACGCCGCGAAAGCACTCGACGTACCACAGGATCACGTCATCGTCCCGATACACGAGCTGCAGGTTCCGCATATACTAGACAAGTTCAAAGAGGCGACGGTTTTTCCAGAGGAATTCAGTGTTCCGGCCCGTGCCCAGCAGAGCATCCGGTATTATATTTCGTCCTGCCTGCTTCGCTTCGCTTGGCTTCTGAATCGTCGACTTGACTCAAACCATGATTCTTGTTTTATAGGTCAGTAATACTTCCAGAAATCCTGCCGACGACACACCTCAAGCTCGGGGTCGGCATCAAGCTCACATCCGCTTTTCGCACCATTTCTCCATGGAGCGCGTACCTGGGTCCTCGCTTCTCGGCACAAGTCATCCCGGCCCTGCACTATGATCGATCGTTGCTCACTGTCGCGCGGGAGTTGGCGAGCATCAGCCACGTTGAGCCGGACGGCGAAATAGCGAAGCATTGCGGAGTGATCGTGCGTGAGTGTCATGAGAACGGTAGTGAGGCCCGCGGGGAACGGCTTATTGTCTGCACGAGCCTCGTCGAGCATGGCCATGCGGGAACGGACGGCGTGACGCCCAGCGTTGTGAGGGTGTTTGCGCTGGATACAGAAGACAAACGCGTCAGGTGGCTCGACGAGTGAGTACAGTACCGCACATTTTTGGGGCGCCCGTCATCGATACCCAAGAGGCTGAATTACGCGCACGCGCACGCTCTGCAGCTTCGTGCGCCTTTTCTTTGCTGCGTTCCTCCCACCGATGTTACAAGATGGCGTTGCCTTCGAGGCGCATCCGCAGAACACCGTCGCGCGCTTCTCTCTCGCACCGCCACATGAACTTCGTGGCTTCGCTTATCGTGACTTTGGCGGGCTGCGCGTGCACCCGCCTACCCTCCTTGCTTCAACGGGCGTCGCGCTGGACGTCTTTCCGGGCCACTCGATCGTTGCCGAGACACTTGATGAAGTCTATATACGCATGTACCACACCATGATCCACAATCATCTCCAGCAGCTGGTGCGCGTTCTTGGGCTTCACTACAACGGTAAAGGATGGCAGGTGATTCGCGTACGCCTTCGGGAGGCGATTCCGCATGGTCATGCACTCGAGAAGGCTTGGCTGAGCGAGGAGGTAAAAACAATAGCGGGAAAATGCTTTATGCGTATGCGTATGGTAGGCGCATATAGACATGTGAGTTTTCTGGTTCTCGTTGCGCAACACGTCCTTGCTGAATACCTCAATCACAAGCATTTACATGGACCCTTCCCTAACCTGTTGCACTACACTGGTTCTGACGAAGAAAGTCTCACTGCCAACTAGTATTCTGAAGGCTCATCGTCGGTGCGTAGGGACGGAATGCAGAACCTAGCGGACATGTGTCTGTAACAAGAAATCATGGTAGTCATAGTTTACGGTGGGTGCGGCGAAGTGTTCGCAGGCGGCAAGGTGGGGTCCGGGGTGGACGCAGAAGGCATGCTTGTTGTTATTTTTGCTAGGATGGGTTCTGAATGAATCGGACACTGTTCAATATGATGGAATGCGTGTTGAACTGGTTCTACGGGGGAGGTTTGGGTGCTGAATTGGGCTTCTTAAGAGAGGTTTGTGAGGCGACGTGAGCGATCTGGGAGGTATTGATACCTTTTTTTGTCTTTTATCTCTTGGATGTTTGAGGGGCTTTCCCCGACGCAGCACGTTGAGCGGCACGCGCGTCGTCGATTGTCCAGCCAGCCATCTTGCCACCAGGGGAAATACAGAATTCGGTGAGATGATTCGACCTTTTACAGTTCGAGCACGGCGGTTTAGGTTGTCGGGCGTTTACAGTGGCGAAGGCAGTTGGGTCAACTGAGAACGGCCGCAATCCTTGTTCGGCGCGACACCGGATGAGGAATTCTTCACCCTCGATACATTTGAGAATGGTCTTTGAAGAGAAGTCGTCGAGCTCGATTGCCATCGTTTGAAGCGTGGACAGAAGGTGGCTAAAATGGTTACCTAGCGAGCTGAGTAGGATGATCATTAATAGTCTATCATCGTCAAATTTCCCTATCGCGATAACGAGCTCTTGAAGCCGCGACATGGTCTCCCTGAACGGAGTGCCAGGTTCGAACCTCACGTCCAGGGCTTTTTTCAGCAGAGCAGCCTGCCGGAAAGGGGCAAGTTTCGCGTGGCGCTTGCGAAGTGCCTCAAATATTTCGTGAGAGTTCGGGAGGGTTCGAACGAGGGTGAAATCAGGAGGCGATATATGCTTGAGTAGAAAACTGCGAAGGGAGCACTCGTTTTGCTGCCATATCCAGTACGCTCCAGGGCAGCGTTGCTCGTCTGGGCACTCTAGGGAGCCATCCAGCCAAGGACTAAATCCTTGCCTGTACACAAGGATTGTCATGCGTCGGTACCACTCCTGCCAGTTGTATTTTTCATGGTCGAGGGTGAGGTCATTGGGCCAGGACGTGTCGGAAAGCACAAGTTCTCTAATTCGAACATCACCTGGTCCTACTGCTCCAGCGGTGTAGGTACCAGGGTTTCCAGAGAAGTCTGGGCTTGGCGGGTTGTTGATAATGTTATTGCCGGAGACCTTTGGGGCCGGTGGGTCGATAAGATTGCGGGTTGTATCTGGAGTATTACTGGATGCCATGGTACACGATTAAAGGCTGTCGAAAGACAGTAATATGTGTCACAGATACGGCGGGCGTGAAATAAGGCTAGGTCGTGGTCGTATTTCACGAGCGGGCAGAAAGACCTATAACCTAGCAGGCCTCAGTAATGTGTGGGACTAGGACAGAAGAATTAATCACCTAGCAGGGGACTAGATAGGTAAAGTAGTAGCGCATATATAACGGTAATGTGGCTTACCTTCAGTAATCTGTAGGATAGAAGGATTGAGGGAAAGGAGAACCAATGCACGACAACAAACACACGCGTTCAGACCGCACATCACGTGCAACTTATTGTGATCGTGATCATCAACAAAACAGAATTTGAACCCGAATTTGAACCCGAAATGAACTCTTCACTACTCGTGAGGTGCCAAGATCAAGAAGTATTAATGAGCGGTGCAGAAAACAGAGAACAGTGACCCACACTGGATCCCCTGGTTAACGTGCCGAAACTTTGCTACAATGCAGGACCCAGCCCATACAGTTATGCTTGCCATAATGCTTGGCTCAGCGTGGATCCCGTGGAGTTCTTCTACGCCTCCATCTGATCCGTTGTCTAGTATGTGGTCTTCCATATCCTCCTCTACGTGCCGTTTCAAATGCAATGCTTCTAGATGGTACCCACCATTGATCCCGCGCTCGCTGGACGACGTGGGTTGCGAATTTGTGATATCTCCGGGGCACTCCCACAATGGACCCTATCATACAGTATGGAATACCTTGTTGAACTCTAAACGGTACATTTGTCTGATTGTTTTCGTCGAGAACCCAAAAGGGTTTAAACGTTATGCCATGTGGCGTTACCTTCCATACCCCACTGGCAGCCCTAAGCCACTGGCAGACACGCCCAGTTTGCTCCTTTTGCTCTTGTGGTCTTACGGGGTAAATGTGGATTTGGTCAGGTACTGCATCAAGTACTGCACCACGAAGCGGCCTTGTGTTGAATTTCCATTGAATATGATCCCTTCCAGGCTGTCAGGGATGACAGTGAGCGTTTT
This sequence comes from Russula vinacea, assembly GCA_022376525.1. NCBI lineage: Eukaryota > Fungi > Basidiomycota > Agaricomycetes > Russulales > Russulaceae > Russula > Russula vinacea. The sequence continues at coordinate 30,275 of WTXL01000021.1, read as the reverse complement.
TCTTGTTTATTTAGCTGTGGATGTTAACGAGCGTCATCGGCCTTCAGCTTGGTGACCGTGGGGCATTATCTGAAGGGAACGTTCTTGTCAATTTCATACGAGACGCCGACTGTACGTTACGGTTGACTGATTGCGCAACACGATATGTAATCGCGAAATATGTGGCCCCGTCATGCTCGACCTCACGTACACTGGCCCGGTGATCATACAAGAACGCCGTTAGCTACGTACCGACAACCGCGGCGCTTGAATAGGGTATTATTGCCTCTGCGGGTTGTCAGAACCTACCCAATATTGCAAAGTCTCGCAACAAATGAAAGCACCGGTCTCCTTGATCCTTTAGTCTCTTAGCGCCCTCTTAGCGCCTACCTCTCCGAGGTTTCACAGGCCGCCTGGCTGGTCATTTGAGTTCTGTCTAATCCACGGTTGGCATCGGTGACATAGAAGAAACCCTGTTTGTGCGTGGCATTCCATTTATTCTGCCAGTTTAGATCTGAACATTACTAACGATCAATCACTTTGTGTTTTGGCACATCCAACTGCACCGGAGGTCATAAATGACGAAAGCTTTCGCTGGTGACGTCTCTTTACGTTGTTCCCCGGTCGGGGTTTTTTGGCATCCGACGAGAGGCGATTGTTACCTATCACGAATTATTCCAAACTGGAATATGTTCGAACTGGTACCGTCGAACAGGTTTATCGTGGGAGTGGGCTGGGCTCTCTACCACGCGATCGGTCATCTCGCAAACCTAGTAAGCCAATGAATCTCCCTGCTAAATCTAAGAAGGCCGAGACGGTAACCCCATTTAACCTTGTCATCTACTATTACCGTAATAATCGTTCAAGTAGAAGTATCACGTGTCATCGGGGGAGTACAGACTCGGGAAGAAAATCCATCCAACGCTCTCCGTTGTCCACCTGTCAGACCTAGAACCGATCTGTTTTGTGTTGTGCTCATATTATGTAGCATGGAACATCGCTTCAGTGGCTTGGGCAAAGGCGCTCAACACGGTCGACAGTTCCGAGTCTTCCGAGTCCGAGTCAGAGCTGCGGTGGTGGAAATGCTCCGAGCGACAAGTTATGGATGTTCGTCTCTCGGGAACGTAATAGTCGTAGGAGTCGGCCCACTCGATCCGTGGTCAACATGGAAAATGAACTCAGTCGGGCTGAAGACCTGTAACCTTTGACGGACGATCTCAGAGTAAAGCAGAAAGTCAAGATTCAAGAAAGATGCGATTAGATACATTTACACACGATAGGCTACTAGTCCCAGTACGGCCGCTGCTGCTACTGTACTCTAATCCTATGCCTGTTCGCTTCGGTTAGGCCCACCTATGAGCACTAGTTATAGTGCGTAACCCGCACGCCGTTGATGACCTCATACTCGGACCCATCTTCCGCCCGCTGTAGTCGAGTGACGCCATATGCTGCAGTCCTAGTCTTGCGCCATGTTTCCTGTGTGGGGGGATCGCCGCGGATAGACTTGGTGACGCCCTCGCGCTGCAGGACTGGACTCTCCAGTAGCGGTGCGAGGGTGGCATGGTCGGACATGTAATTGAAGTATATTAAACCAAGCCTCCGGTACCCCTCCTGGTCAGCTGGGGGCTTGACGACACGATGAATGGCAGATTTGTAATAGCCACCTGACAAGTACTCCGTCGTGTCGCCGCAGTTTACGACCTGAGGCGCTGGTGCATGAGAGAATGGTTCAGATTGAGCGCGCATCACGACTTACGAGAGCATTGTCGACATGTCTGACATAACGCCATTTACCATCCCAGTCTTTGATTTGCAAAGCTGTGACGGGTTGGCTCCATATTGCCGTAAAACTCATATGGTCTACAACAACCATCATGTGAGATATGGATAAGACAGGTAATATAGGCAAGTCATTACCGGCGTGTCCCTTCATCCAAATATTGTTTGTTTTTTCCTCTTCTTCCTGGGTACGGGGGTTGCTAGCCAAGTACGTCAGTTCTCGCGCCGAGATTGGAGCATGCAAGGAGATGCCGTACTAAAGCATAAATCGCACTGGAAAATATCAAATAAGGAACGAAACGGAATGACAACTGCGCTTGCTTACAGAAAGAGTGGTTAGTCTCGTCGAAGGGATGTAGATCTGGTAGTGTGTTCTCCGGAAGTTCGAGACCCAGTGAAAGAAGCCTATGTTGGTGGTTGTGAGAAATGAGAACAGGCCAATCTAAGAATATTTGGCTGACTTCTGCACTTCGTTCAAGACGTCGCGATGGGTGAACTCGATGATTCTTTGAACTTCGGGCAAGAACGGACGCAACACGTTGGGATGTTCACGGCGGGAGGCGTCTCGAGGAACTGGTGTGTTTTCAGTGGGTTTAGATCTAGAGCATTCTACGTTGATAGCTCACTGTTGTAATGCTCTATTTTATCCTTGACTCCATTGGCTATTGTCTAGTGAAGTGTTATCGTCGATGGGCCTAGTTGATTGAGTGTTCGACATACCCAGTATTGAGGAAGCTTGTATCCCAAGTACTCTCCTGTCTCCTTAATCCGGGCCTGGTAGTGAAGCTTCTCGTTCTCACTGACATCGTCAAATGACAGGGCAGCAATATCAACCATTCGGTCAACCTGGGAGAACGGTGTTATGTAACGAGATATAACGACACTCAATTCTAACGTACGATCGCCTGATCAAGCCCATGATTGATCACATAGAAGAAGCCTTGTTTGTGTGTCGCATCGCGCGCCAGACGAACTTGCTCTGCACGGCCCTCTGGCGTCTTGGCCTTGGCAATATCGATACATGTGAGGTCCGCCCATTGAACTAGATGGACAGTCAGCGATCTCCGAAAGCAAAAATGGTTGGCCTTCACTTACGATCCTCCTTCGTGACAGGTGGAGGGACCCAGTGTCGCATAGGGGGGTTGCTAGGCTTGGTTGAAAGGCGGGCGGGCATTTTCGATAAGAACACTCAGAGAGAAGAAGGCTGGATGGGGGATGTGGATGAAAACGTGTTATTCTATGACCATTTTATAGATCCCCGCTTGGACGGTACAGACGCGGAAAGAACGTCGACCGCGTGCACATGAAGGGAAGGAGGCCGAAGAGCAGGTGCCACGTCCCTACAGTAGCTTTCCGCTCTTTTTCCGAGATACACGCTGGGCAGAATCAGGGTCTTACCATCGTTCTTCCCGGTGATGAATACTCATTTTGAACATGACGCACGTATGATACCAAAAACTTGACAGCTGACACAGAGACTTCGAAAAAACTAAATTCGCTGGACAGTTGACAGGCGGAAGTCAAGTCTACACTTTTTTGAAGATCTCACTCGGCCGCCGGGTCGATCATTACCGGTGTTTTAGGTCTGTACTGCTGTAGTTCGGAGGGTGAAATTCGTCCTTCGTGTGAGCTGAACTCGGTCACGGCCGCCGACAGTTTGGGAAGGAGGTGAAAAGGTGAGAGTAGCCAGGAACGAACTTGAACCCGGCAACCGGCAGCGTGAACCAATCCCGGCTTGTGCGCTTGATCAATTTTGTTGCCGCACTGCCGCACGTGAGGCGCGTGAAGTGCTGGCTGGCCTGGCCATTGAAGCCAACCGCTGCATGGAGGACGACGCTCGCTCAACGTCCCCAAGTAGTGTCTCTACATACCCCGCGGTTTCCGAGGATGCAATAGACGCTCATATAGATCCAAGGAGAACCCTCGATCTCCATCATATCGCTTCTTCGTCCCCAGACTTGAACTTGAAGATCAAGCCATCCCTTCCCTCACTTGCCAATGTTGGCTTATCTCGCACCAGGACACTCCCACTGAGATCTCCGAGACGTAGCATTAGCATTTTTCCGACTCTCCAAGGGATCTCGTTCGAAGTCGAAAACGTAGAGCGCCTACGTCGCTGGGTCTTGGGGTTAGCCATAGGCGATTATTGCTCGTTGGTCTAGCCATACACATTGCGTGCTCATACATTGCATTTTCAGTCGACTTCGACCTTGAGCAAGGTCCCTCTTTAAGCTGCATATTTCCACAGTTGCCGTTATACCCATTCGAAGCTGAAAATATGTTCGCCCTTTTCACTGTCCAGTGTGTCTGTTGAAATAGAACCTGAACTAGTGCTTTCTCTGCGTTTCCCGATTCAACGTTATTCAAGGAGGGTTCAGAGACACATTCCTTTCGCATACGAGAACAGGCTGCTAGAACGAATCAAGGAGGTTCTTCTTTGTTTGACAGTCGACGCGTGCCATCTCCGGACGGCTTCCTTTACGGGTTTTCTCACTTTACTCAAGAAAGGAGCGCCACTTCCAAGCGTGGATACTCTCAGGTATTGTCGCCAAATTGCACGCCGCGTCTTCTCATGTCTGTCATTCTAGAGGTGCATTGTGGTGTTGACACATCACCCTTATCCAGCACTATTCTGTGCCTTACTAGACAAGTTAGGGCCCCTCTATCACGCACATGGTGACCCTATATTAGAGGTTGCATCACACAATATAGCCAAATGGTGAGATTTAATCTATGGAACGGATACTCGGATGCCATTCTACATGGGTTGCAGGCCGCCACCAGTGCCCGGTTCCACTAAGGAGCTCGGCTTTTTAGGCTCTGTTCTCCATGTCGAGCTGCCTCGAGATCTGGATGAGCAGCAACTAGGTAATGGTCCCCACATGCAGGCTGTAACGGACCAAGATTGGCACGTAAGTTATAACTACTCATCTTCATTCGTCTTCATATCATAATTGATGTTCAGCTTCTCGCATGTTTGCCCCCGATTGCCCCATTGAGCATAATTCAAATCTTTGAGGCATCATTATCGCATCTTTGGTCTATTTGGGAATGCCTCGTGTTATGTGAGCCGATTATAATCTTCGGGCAGTCTCCTGCATGGACTAGCAATGCGATATGGTGGCTCCGTGACGTGATCAGACCCGTGAGAGTTTTGCTGCCTACTAGCTGCACGGTACCCTAAAACCGTCACCACGGTATGCAGATTCCGTGGGCGGGGGACTTTAGACCTTATTTCACGATCCACGATAGGGAATACAAAGCCCTAGTAAATGAGAAGGCACCCAAGGCAGGCCTACTCCTCGGAGTCACGAACCCATTCTTTGAGAAAACATGCAGTCATTGGCCTCACGTTCTCACACTAAGCGGGAAATCTAGGTAAGTGTTGCCGGGATATTCCGTTCTGCCATTTCTGATTACTTTGACAGCCATCGAGACCCTCCAGCGCGTTTTGCTGGTCCGTCACCCGGATGGAAAACAAAAACTCACAAACGGTATACGTCTAAGGACCGCCAGCTCCTCCGGATTTTTGAAACCACAGCAGAGAGTGGAAATGCGAAAGCGCGTAAGTTGAAAGCATTCACACAGATGTGTCATGACTCTCCTTCGTTCCAGTGACTGAAGCGTCTTTCAACCTCCGCCGTCACCTTTCCTCTCGTTCCGCAGCGCTACTGGTTCCCCTTAACCGCTATCTGAACACTCTTATCCCCCGACCCTCCGAGTCCGAGGCAAGCACAGGCCTGCGCCTGAAGTCCTTTAACAACGCAAATTTCTTCGCTTCGCTCAAGACGCATGGGGCGGTACTGCCCTTTAGATCCGGTACGAAGCAGCGCGAGTTCTATGAGCGATGGCTGCGGACTCCAGCGTTCGGCATGTGGCTCGCGAGGCAGGAAGACCTTGTTGCGCGTACGCTGGGAAACGCAAGGGACGAGAAAGAGTCATGAGAAGGTGCACTTGCGGTGTCGCCGCAAGTCATTCCTTTGCTTGGATGTCGTTGGAATGACCCCCATTATAGTACATGCATCATTTCATGGTATATGATTGGCTGTGACCTGGCGTTTAAGGCCAAGGTTCGGGCCAAGATCCGGGCGGAGCACCGGCGGCAAAGTGTCAACTGCCACTGGATGCACAGGGAAGGTTGTGGACATCAGATCAAGCGGCACACTCCGTATAGGTCATTACTGTAACCAAGGGTCCACGCAACAACAGATTGACATGTTACAGTCATGTTACGTGGCAATAATGGCATCAACTATCACGAGTCTTATGCGAATGGGGGTACCCGGGATACCGAGCGGTGACTGCTACGTGTTATAGTGGGATCCAATCAGCGGCCCTCCGCAAGCCCTCCGCTGCCGCTACCAATCCCACGTCTCACTCGCGTCTCGTGTTCGCGAGTAGATGATTACAGGGGTGGTGATAACAAGGCTATGGAACCTCGGAATGGTATTGCAGTGCTAAGGACGGATGAGTGACGTTGTTATTTTGACCATCCTCGGAATTTCGGAGACATTTCAACGTAAGTTCATTTATGGGAAGCGGAATCGTCCACTGCCCGCGACAGACGGACAATTAAAACGGATCCTTTCCGGTTGGATATACGCATGCCTCGAAACTAGTCCTAATGAGTACCGATGCAATGAGTATAAATAACCTGAATGAGGCTTCATTCCACTGTGCTGTTATGGCCTCGGCTCTGGGACATGGCGCACTTAGCCTTTTATTGTAATGGATGCTCAATTTCAAATTATATCCACTCAGTGGATCATGCACATGATTCCTAATAATCGCTCGCTCAGTGACTAACAATACTCTACGTCCTAGCACGTTCTTGGCATATCTTCAGAGCAGTCCGTAATGGGCATCCCAAGTCTCAGGCCTGTCCAAAGAAGTATGCAATTGCCTGCGGATAGCGAAATCCAAGAGGCACGTGACGACATAGACGCTCACGAAAAGAGGGTTACATTGAGCTTTTGGCAATTGCCACCCAACTCTTGGCAACATATTGCGCGAACACCTCAGCTTCTGAAAGTGCATTTTCGACATCCGAAGCTGATTCAAAGAGGGAGTTGAGGAATGCGGGAGCGGTCGGAGGCGATGTGAGTTGATGGAGCTCTGGCAAAAAACACATGTCAACGTAGGTCTCCAAGAGTATAAAACCTGTCTTACCAGCGGCAGCATAGATGGCCGCAAGGGTGGCACGCTTTGTGTACCAGGAAGGCTTTCGTGCACACTATAAGTAACCGCAGAAACATGCTCGAAACGGACGTACCCCAATGGACGCATCGTTGGTCACCCGACAAGCCTCGTCGGCGATGCTTGCTGCGTGCTGTATCGCGGGAAGCAAATCAATGGGCGGAATACCGAGTCTCGGAGATGCAACAAGCCCAAATGCCTAGGTTCGCCTGTAAGCATCCTTGTGGCCCATAATCAAGCGGGTCGACATACTTCGGGGAGATGCCTTAGCACTGGCACGTTGTACTCAAGGCGAGCAAGAAGCGCACGTTTTACGCCATCGACGGGGACAGTTCGCATGTGATTTCGTCCTTCGTCGAGCCATGCATTGATTAGAGTTCGTCGTGCGGCATCGCCTTCGCCAAACAACACCGTCACCGCAGAATCGGAGAGTGGTTCCGCGTGGGGTTCGGGGAGGGAAAGTACTGAACGGGCTAGGGTGGTACGAGTAAAGCCATGGTGCTGAACGAGAGGAGTTCCAAGTTTCAAGAGTTGCGTCCTGTAATTTGGGAGTGAGATGTGTGTGTTGAGAGTGAGGACTATGGGCAGACCTGAGGTGAACGCTTGACATGAGTCCGGGGTGGCGCGCGCTTTCCGTTTCCGTAAAATCTTCATCTCTTTACTCGACTTAATCAATCCCTGCTGCTCGGAGCAGCCCCGACCGTCCTTACGCCTTTCCCGTCCGAAGCCGAAAAGTGCAGCAATGTCCGACTGGGGTAAGTCCACCATTCTCCACCTTGATCATCCTTGCCGTTCATTCGCGCTGACAATCGGGGCAGAGGGTTCCGGGGACGACTCCCCTGCGCGTCCCATCCCCAATAAGGCTCTAGCAACCAAGAACAAATGGGAAGGGGAGGACGAGGATGACGATGGGCCTGTCGTGAGCCCGCCCTAACTGTGTGTCCGACTGAGACAACTTTCCCTCACCATCGATTGCGATCGTTGCAGAGCGATTGGGAAGCATCATCCGACGACGAAAAGGAGAAGCCTACGCCCGCCGCCGCAGCGGCAGCGGCAGTTCCTCACAAGAAGAAAGGATCGCTCAAGCAAAAGCTCGCAGAGAAGGAGGCGAGCGCCAAGCTCGGCTCGCTTTGGGGGATGGTGAGGCGGACTACGATGAGGACGCGGTGCTCGATCCTCGTGCCAAAGCGCACCTCGAGAAACAGCGCGAGCTCGAATCTGATCTCCGCAATGCTACGGAGCTTTTTGGAGTCAAGGGTGCGTGTCCCTGCCATCCGAACGGGATATCTTTTCCTTTTCTTTTCTCTGGGTCGCTCAAAGCTCTGACCCGCCGCGTATCGTACTTCAAGGCTCGTCCGACGTGGATCTCGACAAAATCCTGAAATCGGATCCCAAGTCCAAGGAGGATTTCATCGCGATCTCGGACGCCATCATCACGCACATCATCAATCGGCACCAAGACAAACCGCTGTACGCCTCTTTTGTCGAGCATCATGTGCGCGCCCTCGCTGCCCCGCTGCGCGATGTCGAAGTACGCAAGGCGGCGAGCGGACTCACTACGCTTGCGAACGAGAAGCAGCGTGAACAACGGGAGAAACTTAGTGGAAAGAAGAAGCCAAAAGCAGCCGGGAAGCCCGTCCTTGGTGCTAGTAAGTTGGGGAATAAGTAAGTGCCCTGCGATTATATCTGTACATGTCGGAGCTGACATCTCATTCTAGGTTAGATACAACTGTGTATGATGAAGCACTTGACGATTTCGGGACCAACCCAGACGACTTTATGTGATTGTAATGCTGCTCAGTTGGCTGTTTGATTAGCCTAGCTGCCGTTGCCCATCCTACATGTAGCCGATACGTATTATTTTGATGTCGCCGATACTGACTACAAATAGTTATCCTCCTCGTGACTCTACGTAATACTCAGATTGCTTGAGGGCAATCGAGCACAGGTTGACGAAAAAAAGCCCAGCGTATGGACGTCAAGGCTCAGGTTGGTCAGGGAGCGCCAAGGACATTTGTCGTCACACATCAGTTCACCCTCCGTTGCTCCATTGGCTATGAGTATATGACTGGTCGAGGGCCCACCTTGCTCGTAGCCAAAGTGCGTATACAGTAGGTCTTGGCTATGGACTATGTAGTGAACACGTTCGCGGGACATTCTACTACTAATCCTCGTCATCGACGTCATCATCCTCGTCATCCTCGTCGTCTGCAACACCGATGACGCCTCCACTTTTTTTCTCTTTTAACGCGCGCCCGGCATCGGCAAGTCTCTGTCCAAAAACCTTGCGCGCACCAAAATTGGCCCCGACGTCCCAGATCTGCAGTTTTGCCTTCGAACCCGCTGCCGCGAGCGTTAGCGGGTCGTCTGGCGACCAGACAGCGGAGAACACCTCGCCCTGGGCCGGATGAGTGAACCTGAAAAAACACATATATACTAAAAGGCCCTTACCAGTCCGAGGTCGCGGCCAGCGACGAGGCTGACCTGTCGCTTCCCGCCTGACTCGTCTCCTTGAACATTCCATATTTTTACCATTTTGTCGGTGCCCGCCGTGGCGAGGCATCCACGGATGTGCGGATTAATGTCCAGGGCACATGCCGCGCCATCGTGGGCCGCAATCGTGAAGCGCGCGGGCGATGGTTTGTTCAGGTCCGTCGGCATTGTTCGTGCGTCAAAATTGACCACCATGCCGTTCTCTAATGAAACCTGTACCGACAACGTACCAGTCATTCCTTTCAGATACGCAGTCACGAGGAAGAAGGAAGTAGTGAGAGCGCACATAGAAACCATAATTGTCCCATGGATCCCACCGTATCGCCTCGACGTCCGCGCCCACGATGGCACCGACGCTCGCGTTTGGTGCTCGCGAGTCGAACACCCGCACGGTACGGTCGTAGCTCCCACTGAGCAACACTGATGGCTCTGCCGGATTCCACTGCACGGCCTGCACCTTGTCTTTGTGCAACTTGTCGAAACTACGAAACGCTCCCTCTTTCTGGTCTCGCGACAGGTCCCACAGCTTGACCGTGCGATCCGCGCTGCCACTTGCAAGCATCTGCCGTGCCACGCGGTTCCAGGAGAGTGAGAGGACAGCGTCAACGTGATGTTTCTCGCTGGCTGCGCGGTGCTTTGCCTTTTTGCGCTTTTTCTTCCCTGTGCCGGCAGGCTCAGGGACGTGCGCTGCTGTCTCCTTGGGGTTCCCAAGGACCAGGTCGGGGTACACAGATTCGAGAAGGTCCACAGAGAAAATCTCGATCTCTGGGTCCATAGTGCCCATCGCTATGTAATTTCCGAATTGTGACGACGAATGTGCAAGATCGTCGCCAGTGTCCATGGCAGAGGCGGTCGCCGAGATTGGATAGTCGAGCCATTCGAGGCAGAGGGGCATGCTGCTTAGAAGCAGATCGTGGTGTGGGCCCAAATGCTCCGTCGATTCATCGTAGACAAAGAAATGAGCTGAGGCACATTTTGTTCAACGATGGCGGTCACTAGTATGTTGTCTGTTGGCAAGACTTCATTTTCTTCGCGCTCAAGTTCGTCGTCGTCCTAAACGTCTGCATATTTCAGGTGAATCGCGATATGAACGATGTCGCGCACCTCCTTAAGCGTGATGTATGGGTCATCGTCGTTGTCTCGGTAGAACTGTAACCCTTTTATGTTGGTAAAGGGACCAAGAGCTAGGCAGGACATATGGTGGTGATCCTAAATACGGCATGACCAGACGCACTCGATGCTGGCCCATCGTCATCTTCGTCGTATGTATCCAACTTGTATTCGGAAAGGTCTCCGTTCCGTTTCAGAACGATTCCCTCCTCTGAAGAATCCTCGTCCATGGGCTCACTACAAAATCGTTAATCGGCTATCTGCGGCAGAAGTCGCAAAACGTACTCCACCCAAGCCGAGTCATCGTCGTCGTCGTCGTCGTCGTCGCCCGTCATGTCGTTGTCATCACTCTCTTCGTGTCTCTCATCCATAGCCTGCGCGGTGACATTCGCGCGTTCCAGTTCTGTGCGCGCATCTTCGAGTTCTACATGGGCGATCTCCTTAATGCGCTCGATATCAGCATCGAGCAACGACTGTTTTTTGGGGTGACGGGCGGAGACCCCCCGCTTGATCCTGTTCAGTGCGGGTCAGTAGAGCAAACAACGGTGTAGCAAGATGCGTACCATGCGATACTCGAAATCAGGTCTCCCATTTTCGAGAGCCTTAGAGCAGTGTCGAGAAAAATAAAATTGGGTACAAACCGGGCCGAGTAGACCGAAAACGCTTGACCATGAGCAATTGCCGACGTCAAAGAGTGGGTCGAAGGCGGCCGTAAGGCGCTCTTTGGGCTTTCTTATCCCCCGCAGCACTATGTCTCAGAATTCCCCGTCTGCCACATCACACTCAAACTATCGGGCCATCTTCGATGGTGCTTTAGAAGCCTATAAAAAGAAAACTGGGAATGACTTGATCTCAGATCCACTATTTCACAGCATTGAGTCCTGTAATTCTCCCGACGCTGTCCTCGCCATCCTTCAAGCACAGATAATTGAGCCTGATCAACCTCAGAGTAGCCGTAGCAAACTGACAATGTGGCTGGATCCGACTGTAAGTGTCCTCAATGCGTTTTCTGCAACCATTGGCGGGATTGCTGGTCTAGTAAGTCTCAAGGAGTACGAGATGACTTGCCCAGTTTGATATTGATTTTGGAGGCATACCCACCCGTGGGGGTGATATTCACGGGCATAGGAGTTCTTCTCTCAGTGAGTATATCCATTGATATCTCTTTACGGGCTATTGTGACGTCCTGATATCCAGGCTGCTCAGGGTGTTAGTGCGGTCGAGGAGCACTCATTGACCTCTTCGAGCGCATAGAAAACATCTTTAGACGATGGAGACTTATGTCGAGGTCCCGCCGACCGTTGGATTGATGGATGCGATCGTGAAGGTCATCGTTGAGGTGCTTTGCATCCTTGCTATCGCAACCAAGGAGATTAAACACAATCGTGCGAGTGAGTTGATAATCGCGCGATAGATTTGGTCTCTTGGCTTACTCATCTTCAGAAAAATTTCTGAAAAAGCTCGTCGGAAAGACGGATATAGAGGATGCGCTGCAAAGACTCGAAAAAGTGACGGTGGAAGAAGCTCGAATGGCGGCTGCAGAAGCCCTGAAGGCCATACATGGGGTTGGAAACCAAGTTGGTGACAAGGTGGACGGTGTACAGGACACGCTGAAAGTTGTCGAAGACAAAATGAGAGGTGTAGAGGGCATGTTACAGGGAGTCGGTGATATATTACAAGGTGTCGATGACAAAGTGAAGGAGATCGGCAATAAAGTCATAACCGGTGCGCAAAACCCATCCAATCAGTCATCTCCACTGCTCTCATTGTTTTTACCATTAGATGTGGAGAAACCAGGACGGCAGATAGCAGACGACTTTGACAAGACCGCGCATGGGGTCGATGACAAAATAAAGACCGTCGATGACACAGCGCAAAGCGTAGACGACGCACAGCAGGACATTAAAGCCAAGGTCACCGACGGTGCGCAAGTAACTCTCAACCAATTTCTTACACCATCCTGAGTCTTTTATATGTTCAGATGCCGAGAAAATAGGTCGACCGATGGCAAGCGATTTTACCGATTTAACCCGTTCGTGACCTCGTTATCGCCCATCGTTGGCTGTAGCGGCTCAAACTCTCACAGGGGACAAGTCGAGAAGAGACTGCGTGGAATGGCTTTCTCCGCCAGATCCGTCCATAAATTACAACATTGCACGCGATACTCATCACAAGGGCACCGCATTGTGGTTCACCGAAAGCAGCGCCTTCAAAGATTGGAAAAAGTCCGGGTCCTTGTTGTGGATTTATGGAAAGCGTACGTACCTTAGCTCGCTGCATCGTCGCTCTTCATAACAGACTTCCAATTCCTTAGCTGGCTCAGGCAAAAGTGTTCTTACGTGAGTTGCCAAAAAACACCTTCCGGCCGGGGTGTTTATATCATCGACTATCACTAGCTCTGCGATCATCCAGGATATCGAACGCATCTCCAAAGCTGGGTCAACTCACATGGCCTACTTCTTTTTCGATTTCAAGGACACTGGAAAGCAGGATTCCCGTGCATTTCTCTCATCCGTCCTCGTCCAGCTCAGCAGCCAATCTGTTTCTTTCCGCGACATCCTACTTGAGTTATACTCATCACACCAAAGTGGCTCGCAGCAACCCAGTGATACTGCTCTCTTCAATGCCTCGAGAAGATGCTCAAAGTCCCAAGGAAATTCCCACTCTACCTAATCGTCGATGCCCTTGATGAATGTCCCGATACTTCTGGGGTGCGCTCGTCACGAGAAACGGTACTTGAGCTTTTCGAGGAACTAGTCGGGTTACACCTTCCGAAATTACGTCTCTGTATCACAAGTCGCTCCGAGGTCGACATTCGGAACGTTCTTGAACCCCTGACATCACATCGACATCTAATCGCATATCCCTTCACGACGAAGATGGACAAAGGAAGGATATTGCCGAATACATCAATTCCATTGTATATTCGGACAAAAAATCATGAGATGGCGGGAACAAGATAAGGAGTTGGTCGTCAAGACGCTCTCAGATAGAGCGGATGGCATGTATGGGTGTCTCTCTCGTTGATAACGCTTTTCTTAATTCCATATAGGTTTCGGTGGGTTCGTGTCAAATCGAAGCCCTACGCCGGTGTCTCGTACCCAGTGTGCGACATATTCTTGAAGAGTTGCCCGAAACCCTAGATGAGACATATGAGCGGATACTACAAGAAATACCCAAGGCCAACAGAGTACACGCTCATCGACTCTTGCAGTGCCTGACCGTAGCCGTCCGTCCACTTCGTGTGCAGGAGCTGGCGGAGGTCCTTACAGTTGATTTCGGCGCGGCCGGAGGGATTCCGAAGCTGAACGAGGATTGGCGGTGGAAGGATCAAGAACAAGCTGTGCTGACCGCATGCTCTAGTTTGATCGCCGTTGTTAATTTCCAGAAGTCCCAAATTGTTCAATTTTCGCACTACTCGGTCAAAGAGTTCTTAACCTCCGATCGCCTCGCCGCGGCAGAAATCGATACCTTGCGTTACCATCATATTCGGCTTGAATCGGCACATACTATCATGGCTCAAGCTTGTATTGGGGTGTTACTCCGTTTGGAGTACCCCATCGACAGGGTAAAGATGTTTCCGCTAGCGGACTATGCTTCCAAGCAATTCGCCGACCACGCCGAGCTCGGGAACGCGATGTCACAATTCACAGGTGGTGTCGACCGTCTCCTCGATGAAGATCAACCGCATTTCGCGGCATGGATGTCCCTAATCAGTTCTTCCTGGTGGGCAGAGAAGGACTCCGGTCGACTCAAGGCATCTCCCCTATACCATGTTGCAGATCTTGGATTTTCTGCCCTGGTTCAGCATCTGGTTTCGAAGCGTCCCCAAGATGTGACCGCCAAGCGTGGCGTTCGTGGGACCCCTTTACATGCAGCGTTGCACCGGAGACATGTTCAAGTTTGTCAACTGCTACTCCCACATTACGTCGGCGTGGATGTCCGGGACTCGGATGGTCAGACGCCATTACATATGGCAGTATGCAACGCACTCCCTGAAGTCGCACGGATGATTATCGAGCAGGGAGCGGATGTGAATGCCGGGACAACAATGACTGGACACCACTTCATCAGGCAATTGATGCATTCCCGCTGCTCAATGACAAGAAGCTGGAAATTATGGGGCTCTTACTGGAACACGGTGCGGACCCAGAGGCAAAGAATAACAACCACAATACTCCACTGCATCTGGCAGCTTGTAATGGGCAGCTTGCTGCTGCAAAGTTGTTGATCGAGCATGGTGCGATTGTTGACGTGAAGAACAAGGACGGCTGGACACCACTACACGATGCATCATCGAGGGGATATCTGGAGATTATGGGGCTCTTACTGGATCACGGTGCGGACCCCGAAGCAAAAAATATCAACCACAATACTCCACTGCATCCGGCAGCTTGTAATAGGCAGCTAGCTGCTGCAAAGTTGTTGATCGAGCATGGTGCAATTGTTGATGCGGAGAACAAGGACGGCTGGACACCGCTACACGATGCATCATGGAGGGGATACCTGGACATCATGCGGCTCTTACTGGAGCGTGGTGCAAACACGGAAACAAGAAATAGGAACCATAGCACTGCGCTACATCTTGTAGCCTGCAATGCGCAGCTCGAGGCCGCACGGTTGCTGGTCGAGAATGGGGCAAGTCTTGAGGTGCTAAGTGACCTTGAGAGAACACCACTACATGACGCCTCGTGGTATGGACATGTCGACGTCATGCGGCTCTTACTGGAGAGCGGTGCAAACACGGAAGGAAGAGATAAGTTTTACTACACTCCCTTGCTTCTTACGACCAGCAATGGGCATCTCGCGGCGTCACAGTTGTTGGTGAGCATGGCGCAATTATTCATGTGCGGAACAAGAACAACTGGACCCCGCTACATGAGGCATCAGCTCGTGGATATACTGACATTGTGCTGCTCTTACTGGAGCACAAGGCAGACGTAGATGCGCAGGACAACGAGGACACAACACCGTTGCATAAAGCAGCGTTCGAAGGGAAGCTAGAGGCAACACAACTGCTGCTCTCGTATGGGGCAAACGTCTACGCACGTGACAAGGGGCGCCAAACCCCAGTCCAGTTTGCCGTGGCGAGAGGACACAAAGAAATTATACGATTGCTTTCTGAGCATGCCCTAGGTGGAACAAAGTTGTAGCATCCACAGGTTTTCGATTTTCAACACCAAGGTACGTTAGCAGTCCGACAGTTGACGCACCCGAGACCTCAACACCATTTTCCCTTAGTACGTCACCTCGGACATTTCGACACCTGATATAGCCCGTCCGACATCGCGCCCTCTGTACGATACGGTCCGCTATCTATGGATTCATTGTTGCAGGCTTGATCACTTTTTATTTGGTTGGCTATTTGGTCATTCCTTTCTTTGCTGTCATGGGGGCAGCGTTCTACCTGCTTACTTCCGATTCTCTATTTACTGCATAAGACACTTCTTTATTTTTATTTGTTTTGGACGGTCCGTCATAACTACTGTCGTGATCTCTGCAATGTTTTGGTGGTCAACAACCGTTTTCAAAATTGCCGTGCTCCACGTTAAGTTGTTATCTCGCCTTCGCCACCACCTCACATTTCGTCCTCTACGTCTTCGAAGGGTCAAACACATCGCGTATGCACAGGAAGGCCATCTTCTCCCCTTTATGTGCCTCGCATTTTTATTGTCGTAGCGTGTTATGACTCCCTCTGAGCCGAATTCACATCATGATGAGGTGAGAGCAAGGTGGAGAGTACTGACTGGTTAATGAATGACCCGTTGCCGATGAATAAGGTGTATGCGGACAACAGAGCCACTGGCAATGACCGTGATATACTAGTTGGTGTAACCGTCGACTGCAAGTGGGCGATTTGGGAGGCTAACATCCGTGGCATGGCTCACCGATGTGCTCTGAATCCATTGTGACACCATAAGGAAGTGGCCGGGGTCAGAGCGATTATTGTCCATCACCAGCTTGATCGCCAGGCACCGACGTTTTGATATTTCCTTTGGGCCCTGTACTGTACAGTATTTCCGACTGATAGGAAGGTACTACTGTATCAAGCGTACTTGTGTCGTGACACCGTCACTTAGCTACACTCGACATCGGATTGTAATTTGAAAGTTCCGTGCCGGGGCTTCGATAAGCTTCAATTTTGGACGATTGCTATAATGCTGTCTGTGGTGCCTTACAGTAAGTTCGTTGAGGTTTAGTTCGTGTTCCCTTTGGTGTTTCCCCCCAACACACAAAAACAAAGTCACGTGATTATTCGGCCGTAGGTCGGTTCTATCGCTTGCGGGGAATCCGGACCAGTCACAACATAGGGACCCCGGTTTCTCTTCCGCTTGGCGGCGGTTCCAGGGAACACGAGGGCCAGCAGAGTGGGCTGAACACATGTGCCTTGACACGTGCACAACGTGGCAATGGTTGAGGGCTGCGGCAGGGCGCCTCGCCCTTCTCGCTGGGCCTTCCTACTATCCCTCCTACAGCACTATGTCTCAGAATTTCCCCTCACGCTCAAACTATCGGGTCATCTTCGATAGTGCTTTAGAAGCCTATAAAAAGAAAACTGGGAATGACCTGATCTCAGATCCACTATTTCACAGCATTGAGTCCTGTAATTCTCCCGACGCTGTACTCGCCATCCTACAAGCACAGATACTTAAGCCTGGTCAACCTCAGAGTAGCAGCAGCAGTAGCAGCAGCAGCAAACTGACAACGTGGCTGGATCCTACTGTAAATGTCCTCAATGCGTTTTCTGCAACAATTGGCGGGATTGTTGGCCTTGTAAGTCTCAAGGAGTACGAGATGACTTGCCCAGTTTGATATTGATTTTGGAGGCATACCCACCCGTGGGGGTGATATTCACGGGCATAGGAGTTCTTCTCTCAGTGAGTATATCCATTGATATCTCTTTACGGCCTATTGTGACGTCCTAATATCTCAGGCCGCTCAGGGTGTTAGTGCTAGTCGAGGTGCACTCATTGACCTCTTCGAGCGCATAGAGAATGTCTTTAGACGGCTGGAGACCTATGTCGAGGTCCCACCGACCCCTGGATTAACGGATGCGATCGTGAAGGTCATGGTTGAGGTACTTCGCATACTTGCCATCGCGACCAAAGAGATTAAACATAATCGTGCAAGTGAGTTGATAATTGGCAATAGGTTGAGCCTCTCGGCTTACTCTTCTTCAGAAAAATTTCTGAAGAGACTTGTCGGAAAGACGGATATGGAGGACGCGCTGCGAAGGCTCGAAAAGTGACGGTGGAAGAAGCCCGAATGGCAGGCGCAGAAGCCCTGAAGGCCATACACGGGGTTGGAAACCAAGTCGGTGACAAGGTGGACGGCGTACAGGACACGCTGAAAGTTGTCGAAGACAAAATGAAGGGTGTTGAGGGCATGTTACAGGGAGTCGGTGACATATTACAAGGTGTCGATGACAAAGTGAAAGAAATCGGCAATAATGTCATAACTGGTGCGCAAAACACATTCAATTAGTCACTTCCACAGCTCTCATTTTTTCGATTAGGTATTGAAAAAACAGGACGACAGATAACAAACATCACCACGCATGGGATCGATGATGAGACTGCGACGACACGGTGCAGGACGTAGACGACATACAGCAGGATATTGGAGCCAAAGTCATCGATGGTGCGCAACTAACTCCTAACCAATTGGCTACGCCGTCTTGAATGTTTTATATATCCAGATACTGAGATACTGAGTCGATCGACGGCAAACGATTTTGGCGATCTAACCCGTTCGTGACTTCGTTACCACACATCGTTGGCTGTAGCGGCTTAAACACTCACAGGGGACAAGTCGAGAAGAGACTGCGTGGAATGGCTTTCTCCGCCAGATCCGTCCATAAATTACAACATTGCACGCGATACTCATCACAAGGGCACCGCATTGTGGTTCACCGAAAGCAGCGCCTTCAGAGATTGGAAAAACTCCGGGTCCTTGTTGTGGATTTATGGAAAGCGTACGTACTTTAGCTCGCTGCATCGTCGCTCTTCATAACAGACTTCCAATTCCTTAGCTGGCTCAGGCAAAAGTGTTCTTACGTGAGTTGCCAAAAAACACCTTCCAGCTGGGGTGTTTATATTATCGACTATCACTAGCTCTGCGATCATCCAGGATATCGAACGCATCTCCAAAGCTGGGTCAACTCACATGGCCTACTTCTTTTTCGATTTCAAGGACGCTGGAAAGCAGGATTCCCGTGCATTTCTCTCATCAGTCCTCGTCCAGCTCAGCAGCCAATCTGTTTCTTTCCGCGACATCCTTCTTGAGTTATACTCATCACACCAAAGTGGTTCACAGCAACCCAGTGATAGCGCTCTTATGCAATGTCTCGAGAAGATGCTCAAAGTCCCAAGGAAATTTCCACTCTACCTAATCGTCGATGCCCTCGATGAATGTCCTGACACTTCTGGGGTGCACTCGTCACGGGAAAAGCTACTCGAGCTTGTTGAGAAACTCGTCGGGTTACACCTTCCGAAATTACGTATCTGTATCACAAGTCGCTCCGAAGTCGACATCCGGAATGTTCTTGAACCCCTCACATTGACATCTAATCGCATATCCCTTCACGACGAAAACGGACAAAAGAAGGATATTGCTGTGTATATCAGCTCCATCGTGTATTCGGACAAAAAAATCATGAGATGGCGAGAACAAGATAAGGAGTTGGTCGTCAAGACGCTCTCAGATAGAGCGGATGGCATGTATGTGTGTCTCTCCTCTCATAACACCTTTTCTGAACTTTAAATAGGTTTCGGTGGGTCTCGTGTCAAATCGAAGCCCTACGCCGGTGTCTCGCACCAAGTGTGCGACATATTCTTGAAGAGTTGCCCGAAACCCTAGATGAGACATATGAGCGGATACTACAAGAAATACCCAAGGCCAACAGAGTACACGCTCATCGACTCTTGCAGTGCCTGACTGTAGCCGTCCGTCCACTTCGTGTGCAGGAGCTGGCGGAGGTTCTTGCAGTCGATTTCGGAGCAGCCGGAGGGACTCCGAAGCTGAACGAGGATTGGCGGTGGAAGGACCAAGAACAAGCTGTGCTGATCGCATGCTCCAGTTTGATCACCGTTGTCAATTTCCAGGACTCCCAAACTGTTCAATTTTCGCACTACTCGGTCAAAGAGTTCTTAACCTCCGATCGCCTCGCCGCAGCAGAAATCGATACCTTGCGTTACCATCATATTCGACTTGAACCGGCGCATACTATTATGGCTCAAGCTTGTATTGGGGTGTTACTCCGTCTGGAGTACCCATCGACAGAATGAAGATGTTTCCTCTGGCGGACTATGCTTCCAAGCACTTCGCCGATCACGCCGAGCTCGGGAACGCGATATCACAGATAACAGGTGGTATCAACCGTCTCCTTGACGAAGATGAGCCGCATTTCGCGGCATGGATGTCCCTTATCAGTCCTTCCTGGTGGGCAGAGAAGGACTCCGGTCGACTCAAGGCATCTCCCCTATACCATGTTGCAGATCTTGGATTTTCTGCCCTTGTTCAGCACCTGGTTTCGAAGCGTCCCCAAGATGCGACCGTCAAGGGTGGTGTTCGTGGAACTCCTTTACATGCAGCGTTGCACCGGAGACATGTTCAAGTCTGTCAGCTGCTTCTCCCACATTGCGTCGGCGTGGATGTTCGGGACTCGGATGGTCAGACGCCATTACATATGGCAGCATGCAATGCACTCCCCGAAGTCGCACGGATGATTATCGAGCAGGGCGGGGATGTGAATGCACGAGACAACAATACTGGACACCACTTCATCAGGCAATTGATGCATTCCCGCTGTTTAATGAGAAGAAGCTGGAGATTATGGGACTCTTACTGGATCACGGTGCGGATCCAGAGGCCAAGAATAACAACCACAATACTGCACTTCATCTGGCAGCTTGTAATGGGCAGCTTGCTGCTGCAAAGTTGCTGATCGAACATGGTGCAATCGTTGATGTGAAGAACAAGAACAACTGGACACCGCTACATGAGGCATCATCGAAGGAATATCTGGACGTCATGCGCTCTTACTGGAGCGCGGTGCAAACACGGAAGCAAGAAATAATCACCACAGCACTCCGCTGCATCTTGCAGCTTGCAATGCGCATCTCGAAGCCGCACGGTTACTGGTCGAGAACGGGGCAAGTCTTGAGGAGCTGAGTGACCTCCAGAGAACGCCACTACATGACGCCTCGTGGTATGGATATGTCGACGTCATGCGGCTCTTACTGGAGCGTGGTGCAAACATGGAGGGAAGAGATAAATTTCATAGCACTCCGCTGCATCTTGTAGCCTGCAATGCGCGCCTCGATGCCGCACGCCTGCTAGTCGAGCATGGGGCAAATCTTGAGGCGCTGAGTGACCTCGAGAGGACACCACTACATGACTCCTCGTGGTACGGATATGTTGACATCATGCGGCTCTTACTGGAGAGCGGTGCAAAGACGGAAGGAAGAGATAAGTTTTATTGCACTCCGCTGTATCTTACGGCCCTCAATGGGCATCTCGCGGCATCACAGTTGTTGATTAAGCATGGCGCAATTGTTCATGTGCGGAACAATAACAACTGGACACCACTACATGAGGCTTCGGCCCGTGGATTTACCGACATCATGCTGCTTTACTGGAGCACAAGGCGGACGTAGATGCACAGGACAGCGAGGATGCAACACCGTTGCATAAAGCAGCGTTCGAGGGGAAGCTGGAGGCCGCACAACTGCTGCTCTCGCATGGGGCAAACGTCTATGCGCGTGACAAGGCGCACCAAACCCCAGTCCAGTTTGCTGTGGCGAGAGGACACGAAGAGGTTACGCGATTGCTTTCTGAGCATGCCCTAGGTGGAAAAAAGTTGTAGCATCTACTGGTTTTCGGTTTTCAACACTTAGGTACGTTAGCTGTCCGATAATCGACGCCTCCGAGACCTCAACACCATTTTCCCAGTAGTACGTTACCTCGGATATTTCAACACCTGATATTGCTCGTCCGACATCGCGCCCACTCGGTATGATACGGTTCATTATTTGTGGATCCATTATTCCAGGGCTTCAGCGCTTTTCATTTGGTCGGTCGTCATTCCTTCGCTATCTACAACCTGCCATGGGGGCACCGTTGTTCCCGCTTACTTCCATTTATACGCTGACTATCTGAGAAACCTAATTTTTATTTGTTTTGGATGGCTACTCATAAATAACTACAATGGACTGTCGTGATCTATGCAATGTCTTGGTGTTCAATTTTCGAAATTGCCTCGCTTCGCGTTAGGTTATCTCGCCTTCGTTGCCACCTCGGTTTCCTTCGCATTTCGTCCTCTACCTCCTCAAAGGCTCGAATACCCCGTGCATGTACAGGAAAGACATCTTCTCATTTTGTGCCTCGAATGCTTATTGTCGTAGTCACCCTATGACTCTGAGCCGAATTCCAACACTCGTCATGATCGAGGTGAGGGAGTACTGGTTAATGAATGGCCCGGGCGCATTGCCGATGAATAAGGAGTATGCGGACAGCAGGGGCACTGGCAATGACCGTGACGCACTAGTTGGTGCAACCGTCGACTCGAAATGGAGCGATTCGGGAGGCTAACATGAGTGGGTCGTTCACTGCCGTTAGTAGCATGACTCACCGATGGTGCTCCAAATCCGTTGCATCAGCTGGAGGCCACACAACTGCTGCTCTCGCGTGGGGAAAACGTCTATGCGCGTGACAAGTCGAGAAGAGACACCGTGGAATGGCTTTTCCCGCCAGATCCGTCCATAAATTACAACATTGCACGCGATATTCATCACAAGGGCACCGCATTGTGGTTCACCGAAAGCAGCGCATTCAAAGATTGGAAAAAATCCGGGTCCTTATTGTGGATTTATGGAAAGCGTACGTCCCTTAGCTCGCCCCCTCTTCGCTTCATAACAGACTCCCAATTATTTAGCCTGAGCCGGCTTGGGCAAAAGCGTTCTTACGTGAGTCGCCACATAAATTTTGTTTCGGCCAGGGTGTTTATATTCTCGACGAGGCTCGTGAGGACACTGATGCGTCGCGAAACAAATTGTTTCCCGAACAGGCTCTTATTATCGATCTTAGTTCCAAACGAAGTCGTAATTGGTTTCGTATTACGTATCCGCAAACTCTGCGGTTCGTTCGCCATACATTTGTACATCACGAATTCATCCATTTCCTACATAATATGATATACAGATGATCACTGAACAAAACGAGATCCCACGGGTTTCATATTTGTTCATCAAAATAGGTTTATTACTATCTATAGATCTACAGGAACTATCTAAAACTACACCAGGGTGCACTTACACAGGCACAGGTGCAGATGCGGCGGCGGTGCTGACGCAGGGGCTGGGGCGTCCACACAGTGCACAGGGACGGGGGGCGCTGACACAGCATGCAGGGTTGGGGGCGCTGATGCAGCGTATCTACCCAGCACACAGGGGCCGGGGACATTGACGCAGGGCGGAGGTGCTAATGCAGGACCAGGGGCGCCAATGCAGAGTCACAGACACAGAGCGTAAGAGGGAGGGGGAGAGGGCGCAGATGCAGCACGCAAGGGGAGGGGGCGCAGGACGCTGTGTACGGGAGGGGTGTCGACGGAGAATGCGGGCACTGCGGCGTTGACGCAGAGGATGGGAATGTTGACGTAGGGGCCGGGGCCAGGGTCCAGGGATATCGACGCAGAGCGCAGCGGGCGTGTAGACGCAGTGGAGAGGGACGAGGACGCAAACGACAGCAAGGGCGCTGACGCAGAGGCGAAGGCGAGGGTGTGGCACAGGGGGTGGGCGGATGCAGACAGGCACAAGGCATGTGAGGGCCACAGAAACAAACTTCTCCGCTCACGTTTGGGGCGAGGGAGGGGACGGCGGCATAAAAAAAGGAAAAAGAACCCCCATCCGCTCATGTTTGAGGTGAGGGAGGGGGTTGGTGCACAAAGATCTCTGCCACTTCTCTGCCTCGCGCTGCACGAATGCCAGCTGTCAACGAGAAAAGCACGTGACACGTGACTTTGTTTAGGTCCACCACGAGGGATTCACGAGGGCCAGTGGACTGAGCACATGTGGCAAGGTTGAGGGCAACGGCAGTAGGGCGCCTTGCCGAACTATCCCTCCTATAGCACTATGTCTCCGAATTCCCCCTCTGTTATATCACGCTCAAACTATCGGGCCATTTTCGATAATGCTCTAGAAGCCTATAAAAGAAAAACTGGGAAAGACCCGATCTCAGATCCACTATTTCACAACATTGAGTCCTGTAATTCTCCTGACGCCGTCCTCGCCATTCTGCAAGCACAGATACTTAAGCCTGGTCAACCTCAGAGTAGCCGTAGCAGCACTGAGCTGACAAAGTGGCTGGATCCTACTGTAAATGTCCTCAATGCGTTTTCTACACATATTGGCGGGTTCGTTGGCCAAGTAAGTCTCAAGGATGAGATGACTTGCCCGGGATCTGCAGTCTGATATTGATTTTGGAGGCATACCCACCCGTGGGGGTGATATTCACGGGCATAGGAGTTCTTCTTTCAGTGAGTATATCCATTGATCTCTCTTTACGGGCTATTTTGACGTCCTGATATCTCAGGCCGCTCAGGGTGTCAGTGCTGGTCGACGAGCACTCATTGACCTCTTCGAGCGCATAGAGAACGTCTTTAGACGGCTGGAGACCTATGTCGAGGTCCCACCGACCGTCGGATTAACGGATGCGATCGTGAAGGTCATGGTTGAGGTGCTTCGCATCCTTGCCATCGCGACCAAAGAGATTAAACATAATCGTGCGAGTGAGTTGATAATTAGCGATAGATCGAGCCTCCCGGCTGACTCTCCTTCAGAAAAATTTCTGAAAAAGCTTGTGGGAAGGACGGATATAGAGGACGCGCTGCGAAGGCTCGAAAATGTGACGGTGGAAGAAGCCCGAATGGCAGGCGCAGAAGCCCTGAAGGCCATACACGGGGTTGGAAACCAAGTCGGTGACAAGGTGGACGGCGTACTGAAAGTTGTTGAAGACAAAATGAAGGGTGTAGAGGGCATGCTACAGGGAGTCGGTGACATATTACAAGGTGTCGATGACAAAGTGAAAGAGATCGGCAACAAAGTCATAACAGGTAGGCAAAACCCAATTAGTCATCCCCACTGCTCTCATTTTTTACGATTAGGTGTTGAAAAAACAGGACGACAGATAACAAACACCACCACGCATGGGGTCGATGATGAGCCTGTCAAAGACACGGTGCAGGACGTAGACAACATACAGCAGGACACTGGAGACAAAGTTATCGACGGTGCGCAAGTAACTCCTAGCCAATTGGCTACGCCATCCTGAGTGTTTTATATATTCAGATATTGAGAAAATGAATCGATCGACGGCAAGTGATTTTGGCGATTTAACCCGTTCGTGACCTCGTTATCGCCCATCGTTGGCTGTAGTGGCTCAAACACACACAGGGGACAAGTCGAGAAGAGACACTGTGGAATGGCTTTCTCCGCCAGATCCGTCCATAAATTACAACATTGCACTTGATACTCATCACAAGGGCACCGCATTGTGGTTCACCGAAAGCAGCGCGTTCAAAGATTGGAAAGAATCCGGGTCCTTATTGTGGATTTATGGAAAGCGTACGTACCTTAGCTCGCCGCATCTTCGCTTCATAACAGACCCCCAATTCCTTAGCTGGCTCGGGCAAAAGCGTTCTTACGTGAGTCGCCACATAAATTTCGTTTCGGCCAGGGTGTTTATATTCTCATCTATCACTAGTTCTGCGATCATCCAGGATATCGAACGCATTTCCAAAGCTGGGTCAACACACATGGCTTACTTCTTTTTCGATTTCAAGGACGCTGGAAAGCAGGATTCCCGTGCTTTCCTCTCATCCGTCCTTGTTCAGCTCAGCAGCCAATCTATTTCTTTCTGCGACATCCTTCTTGAGTTATACTCAGCACACCAACGTGGATCACAGCAACCCAGCGATAGTGCTCTCATTCAATGCCTCGAGAGGATGCTCAGAATCCCAAGGAAATTCCCACTTTACCTAATCGTAGATGCCCTTGATGAATGTCCCGACACTTCTGGGGTGCACTCGTCGCGGGAAAAGCTACTTGGGCTTTTCAAAGAACTAGTCGGGTTACAACTTTCGAATCTACGTCTCTGTATCACAAGTCGCTCCGAGGTCGGCATCCGGAATGTTCTTGAACCCCTCACACCGACATCTAATCGCATATCCCTTCACGACGAAGATGGACAAAAGAAGGATATTGCCGAATATATCAGCTCAATTGTATATTCGGACAAAAAGATTATGAGATGGCGGGAACAAGATAAAGAGTTGGTCGTCAAGACGCTCTCAGACAGAGCTGATGGCATGTATGGGTGTCTCTCTCTTCTGATGACGCTTTTCTTAATTCTAAATAGGTTTCTGTGGGTCTCGTGTCAAATCGAAGCCCTACGCCGGTGTCTCGCACCAAGCGTTCGACATATTCTTGAAGCGTTGCCTGAAACCCTGGATAGGACATATGAGCGGATCCTACAAGAAATTCCCAAGGCTAACCGAGTACACGCCTATCGGCTCTTGCAGTGCCTGACTGTAGCCGTCCGTCCACTTCGCGTGCAGGAGCTGGCGGAGGTCCTTGCAGTCGATTTCGGCGCGGCCGGAGGGATCCCGATGCTGAACGAGGATTGGCGGTGGAAGGATCAAGAACAAGCTGTGCTGACCGCATGCTCTAGTTTGATCGCCGTTGTCAATTTCCAGAAGTCCCAAATTGTTCAATTTTTGCATTACTCAGTCAAAGAGTTCTTGACCTCCGATCGCCTCGCCGCGGCAAAACCCGATACCTTGCGTTACCATCATATTCGGCTTGAACCCGCGCATACTATCATAGCTCAAGCTTGTATTGGCGTGTTACTCCATCTGGAGTACCCCATCGACGGAGTGAAGATGTTTCCTCTGGCGGACTATGCTGCCAAGCACTTCGCGGATCACGCCGAGCTCGGGAACGCGAAATCACAAATATCGGATGCTATCGACCGTCTCCTTGACAAAGATCAACCGCATTTCGCGGCATGGATGTCCCTTATCAGTCCTTCCTGGTGGGCAGAGAAGGACTCCGGGCGACTCAAGGCATCTCCCCTATATCATGTCGCAGATCTTGGGTGTTCTGCCCTGGTCCAGCACCTCATTTCGAAGCGTCCCCAAGATGCGACCGTCATGGGTGGTGTTCATAGAACCCCTGTGCATGCAGCGTTGCACCGGAGACATGTGCAAGTCCCACATTGCGTCGGCGTGGATATTCGGGCCTCCGATGGCCAGGCCCCATTACATATGGCGGTGTGCAGCGCACTCCCTGAAATCGTGCTGAAGAGTATCGAGCAGGGAGCAGATGTGAATGCACGGGACAACAATGACCGGACACCACTTCATCAAGCAATTGATGCATACCCGCTGTTCAATGAGAAGAAGCTGGAGATTATGCGGCTTTTACTGGATCACGGTGCGGACCCAGAAGCAAAGAACAACCACCACAATACTCTACTGCATCTGACAGCTTGTAATGGGCAGCTTGCTGCTGCAAAGTTGTTGATCGAGTATGGTGCAATTGTTGATGCGAAGAACAAGGACGGCTGGACACCACTACACGATGCATCATCGAGGGGATATCTGGAGATGATGCGGCTCTTACTGGATCACGGTGCAGACCCAGAGGCAAAAAATAACCACCACAATACTCCACTGCATCAGGCAGCTTGTGATAGGCAGCTCGCTGCTGCGAAGTCGTTGATCGAGCATGGTGCAATTGTTGATGCGAAGAACAAGGATGGCTGGACACCATTACACGAGGCATCATCGAGGGGATGTCTGGACATCATGCAGCTCTTACTGGATCACAGTGCGGACCCAAAAGCAAAAAATAACCACCAAAACACTCCACTGCACCGGGCAGCTTGTGTTAGGCAGCTCGCTGCTGCAAAGTTGTTGATCGAGCATGGTGCAATTGTTGACGTGAAGAACAAGGATGGCTGGACACCATTATACGATGCATCATCGAGAGGATATCTGGACATCATGCGGCTCTTACTGGATCACGGTGCAGACTCAGAGGCAAAAAATAACCACCACAATACTCCACTGCATCAGGCAGCTTGTGATAGGCAGCTCGCTGCTGCAAAGTTGTTGATCGAGCATGGTGCAATTGTTGACGCGAAGAACAAGGATGGCTGGACACCATTACACGATGCATCATCGAGGGGATATCTGGACATCATGCGGCTCTTACTGGATCACAATGCGGACCCAAAAGCAGAAAATAGCCACAACAATACTCCACTGCACCGGGCAGCTTGTGTTAGGCAGCTCGCTGCTGCAAAGTTGTTGATCGAGCATGGTGCAATTGTTGATGCGAAGAACAAGGATGGCTGGACA
The DNA here is from genome assembly GCA_022376525.1 of Russula vinacea. Taxonomy (NCBI): domain Eukaryota; kingdom Fungi; phylum Basidiomycota; class Agaricomycetes; order Russulales; family Russulaceae; genus Russula; species Russula vinacea. The sequence continues at coordinate 2,299 of WTXL01000021.1, read as the reverse complement.
CCATTACACGATGCATCATCAAGGGGATATCTGGACATCATGCGACTCTTACTGGATCACGGGGCGGACCCAAAAGCAGAAAATAGCCACAACAATACTCCACTGCACCTGGCAGCTTGTGATAGGCAGCTCGCTGTTGCAAAGTTGTTGATCGAGCATGGTGCAATTGTTGATGCGGAGAACAAGGACGGCTGGGCACCACTACATGATGCATCGTGGAGGGGATATCTGGACATCATGCGGCTCTTACTGGAGCGCGGTGCGAACATTGAAGTCAGAACTAGGCACCATAGCACTCCACTGCATCTTGTAGCCTGCAATGCGCAACTCGAGGCCGCGCGGTTGCTGGTCGAGAATGGTGCAAGTCTTGAGGCGCGAAGTGACCTTGAGAGAACACCACTACATGACGCCTCGTGGTATGGACATGTCGACGTCATGCGGCTCTTACTGGAGCGTGGTGCAAACGCGGAAGGAAGAGATAGGTTTTATTTCACCCCCCTGCTTCTTACGACCAGCAATGGGCATCTCGCGGCGTTACAGTTGTTGATCGAGCATGGCACAATTGTTAATGTGCGGAACCAGAACAGCGGGACACCGCTACATGAGGCATCGGCCCGTGGATATACCGACATCATGCTGCTCTTACTGGAGCACAAGGCGGACATAGATGCACAGGACAGCGAGGACGCAACACCGTTGCATAAAGCAGCGTTCGAGGGGAAGCTGGAGGCCACACAACTCCTGCTCTCGCAAGGGGCAAACGTCTACGCACGTGACAAGGCGCGCCAAACTCCAGTCCAGTTTGCTGTGGCGAGAGGACACGAAGAGATTATACGATTGCTTGCTGAGCATGCCCTAGGTGCAACAAAGTTGTAGCATCTGCAGGGCACGGTTTCAGTTTCAACGCTTAGGTACGTTAGTAGTCCGATAGTCGACGCCCCCAAGACCTCAATACCATTTTTCCATCAGTACGTTACGTCGGACATCTCGACACCTGATATAGCTCGTCCGACATCGCGCCCACTCGGTATGAGACGGTTCATTATTTGTGGACCCATTATACCAGGGCTTCAGCGCTTTTCATTTGGTCGGTCATCATTCCTTCCTTCGCTATCTACAACCTGCCATCGGGGTATCGTTCCACCCGCTTACTTCCGATTATACGCTTACTGCTTAAGAAACATAATTTTTATTTGTTTTGGACGACTACTCAAAATTACAATGGACTGTTGTGATCTCTGCAATGTCTTGGTGGTCAACAACTATTTTTGAAATTGCCGCGCTCCGCGCTAAGTTATCTCGCTTTCGCTGCCACCTCGGTTTCTTTCGCATTTCGTTCTCTACCTCCTCCTCGAAGGCTGGAATACACCGCGCATGTACAGGAAAGATGTTCTCCCCTTTTTGTGCCTCGCATTCTTGTTGTCGTAGTCACCTTACGACTCTGAGCCGAGTTCGAACACTCATCATGATCGAGGTGAGGGAGTACTGGTTAATGAACGGTCCGGGCGCAATGCCGATGAATAAGGAGTATGCGGACAGCGGATGCACTGGCAGTGACTGTGATGTAGTAGTTGGTGTAACCGTCAACTGCAAGTGGGCGATTTGGGAGCTAACCTGAAGGGTGGGTCGTCCGACGTCCTCTGCCGTTAGTGGCATGGCTCACCGATGGTGTTCCGAATCCGTTGCACCACCATAAGGAAGTGGCTGTGGTCAGACATCAGTAAAACTCAAACCGTCTTAGACGGTCTTAGAGTTCTTGTCCAAGCTCGTCCAAGATGAATAAGACACCGTAAGAGCCGTAAGAGAAGCTCTTATCTAATGAGGCTCGTTTTCTTGCATAAGAACTGTAAGAGCACTCCAAGAGCCTCAAGGACGTTCTTGAAGCCACAAGGACGTTCTTGAAGCCACAAGGACGCCCTTGAAGCTACAAGGGAGCCCTTATAGCTGCAAGGAAACCCCTTATACAATGAGGCTCGGTTTCTTGCACAAGAACCTAGATTCACGCTCCAAGACCCACAAGTACTCCTCTTATGCAATGAGGCTCGGTTTCTTGCCCAAGGTCATCCAAAGTTTAAAAGACCTTATAAAAGAGGCCCAAGAACTAGCAAGAAGTGGCAAGAACTGGTATTGAACGTGAACGTGCACGTTGTTACTACACTACCAGACGAACATAGTAAAGACACCAGAATTCCGAGCTAGACAGTCTAATGAAAGCATTTTGTACCGACTCGACTGTATCCTGGATAATACACAATGTTAGTTACAATCGAGACTTGGAATGAGAAATGCGAATCAAAAT
>WTXL01000209.1:0-36919 GCA_022376525.1 Russula vinacea | reverse complement strand
GGCAAGGACAGGGATACCAAGGCAGTTGATGACGATGACGAGGTGGAGGACAATGGCAGCAGCGGTGTTGCCACAATAAGAAGTAGTAGTATGCGAAAGAGACCTATGGTGTCCAACGCCAACTGCCAAGCAGGTACTTTAGCAACGCTCACTACTGGAGGGAGTGGTACAAAGTGGACAGTCTGAGGAATGTCATCAGATTGCATGGGGTTTATATACAACTAGGACATGGTCTGTGCGTATGTTTGAACTCTGTACTAAGAGGTCCATGCCGAATGATGCAATGCACAGTCAAGATGACATGCTGCGTAGCAGGGCATCTGTAATGTTCTATGGCCTTCTAGCCAATGGCACAACTCTCTCTTACCCGAGAACCCCTTTGGGCATCAGAGATCCCCATAAGGGTACATTGTCTTCTCGATTAGGACTGAGTTGCATTTACCCTTGCAGGGGTTAATTGATGAGCTCCATCTCTGGGACAGAGAGAGGTAAGGTTCAAGGTGTCTTCTGGACCGACTCTGGACCATGTCATGTGACCCATGTACGATTACTCATACGATAATTAAGATGACTCGTAGGCTGACTGATAGCCTTACTGTACCGCTGACTGATCGCTGACAGATACCAGTTCGCTTACTGATGGACTTACCAATCGCCTTACCAAGTGATTACTACTATCAGTCATACTGGTTCGAACCTGTATATATGGCCTGAGTAGTTGACAGTTGAGCCTTAAGCTCGACTTTGTTCTTATTGCAGCTTTCTGATCTCCTATTCCTTGTGAGGCCCCTCTCTTCTCTTCCATTGAAGCTTCGGGACCTTTGAATAGGACCTAACTCTCAGCTTAGTGATTGTGCTTAACAATCAACTTGCCTTTCAAAGCGGTCCTCCGGCCCACTTTACTGATCAGATTGCAACTTAATGTCACTAGTTGCACGGCGCCCTGCTGCAGGCTTAACATTAATGCAGATCCAATCTCACTCGACTTAATCGTTTGTTGAGTCCTAATACCTGTCGTGGACATAACAGAGATTATGTCTGCAGAAGTAAGCGTGCATCAGGTTATGTTCACATTCCTTGTCACATGACTGGCTAGACGCAGGCTTAGGTGCCTGACTACGTGACTGGTCATGTGGCAGGTCACGTGGTGGGTCAGACCCAGTTAGGTCATGTGACCTTCCCACGGTCACGTGCCTCTGAGGTTCCGGAGTCACAGTTCATGACAACAGATCTCATCAAGTCTCACTGTCACACCACATTACAAACTCACATCAGTTGCTTACACTATCTTTTTTCTCTTTTCTCTCAATCCTATGTATTATATGTCTACCTCAACATTCCTATCACTCACAGTCACTTATTCTACAACCTCACTCCTTTCGACTTATTTTCACTCACATCCAACCCATAGTCACCCAATCTATTCATTCTTGCCTCTAACTTCTATCTTCACTCCAGTATACTTATACAGCCCATTGTATATATACACTACACTTCAACATCAAGTCCAAACCTTAATCTCCTCTACAATCCAAGCTAGCATAATTTCTTCAACACAAGCCTTGCCACTGTGCCTTCAATGTCACATTGGGATATCCTTCTACTCTCATCACCATTCAGACACACATATAAGTCTCTACTTTAATTACATCACTTGCCACACTTCATCTACTCTGAACACTCAAACAGCTTGTCATCTAATACTGTAGCCTGTCAGTGACCGACACAGTTTCCTCACAGCTTATCTCTTTTCTTCTTTACATTTATTCACTGCTTCCATCTCAACTTCTATTACTCACAATAACTCACTTCCAAACTATCACTCTCTCTGACTCCTTGTGTGTCTTGTGTCATTCACTCAGTTGTCTCACAAGACATCACAAAGTGACACAGGACAGTCACATAACTTTTCCTTTTCTTCTTACACTCACATCCATACCTATTTACAGCCATGGCTGAACAGTATCACTTATCTCAGACTCAGTATAACTCATTTCTTGCTAACTTATTCTGACTTGCTAAGCTTCCTTCTCATGACTCATCATGATTTAGTATGACTAGTACAGCCTTGTATATATATACACTTCACTTAGAGACCAAGCCCTAAGCTTCATCTTCCATGTAATATAGGCTTTCTCTCTTCTCAAACTCAAAGCTTGTCACTATGCCTTCAATGTTGCCTTGGGACAGATCTTCTACTCTTACCACCTTTCAGACACATGTCTTAGTGTCTGCTCTGATCTTGTGACTCATCACATGTGATCTACTTTAAACCTGAATGACATGTTGTTAAGACTCACTATTTATAATCCCAGTAGTGAGACTTATACTGGGCAAGGTCAGGTTTCTAAAGGAGTAGATCACTACAGTGAGGTAAGTAAGATGGTCACAATGTGGGCCAAGACAAGAGGGAAGAGTATACAAAAGAGCAACAGGGTGGTCCAATGCCAACCTGCCAAGCAAGTGACTTTAGTAAGGCTTATTCCGGTGGTGGTACAAAGTGGACAGTCTGAAGACTGCCATTGGATTGCATAGGGGTTTATATATATCTAGGACATGGTCTGTATGTGTTATAAAACCCTTATACGGCAAGCCTTAGACGCCCCAATTCGCTTTCTCCTTAGACACCCAAATAGACGCCGGAACAGAGCTCATATAGACGCGCGTTCCCCACAACATGATCACGTGCATTCGTCACTGTAATCCTCACGCAACACATCATATGCAGTCTTCACATGACTCACGACTTAGTCGTTTCACAAAGTGTCTGAGTCCCAGCCTCAGCCACCCCCTGTCTCTATTCGATAGACTTATTCCCATGCATAATTCTCACGCTGCACAGTACAGGAGTCACTCCCTCAACCTGTTGCACAGTTTCACTTGTGACACTCTCAGGCTGACTCCCTTTGACTCTAATGACTCACTGTTAGTATAGTTGACTCCTGACCACAGTAGATATGCACAGCACCTTGCAGTAATACACAGTATTCCTGACTCAATGCACAGTTGCCCTTCAAGTATATACGACCACCTTTTGTACCCTGTAGACCTCAGACTTGATCTTCTGAGTTCGTCACTCAATATATCTTCCTTGAGCTTCAAACTCATGTTGAACCCTTGGACTTTAAATCCTCTTTTCTAAACAACCTAGTTCCACTGAACTAGCTTTGCACAATGTATAGTGCAACCTGAAAGCATTTCAAGTGGACTCTTTATCTCTTGTAGATACAGAAACCCTTTAAGTCTTCTTTTAGGGTTATCTCAATTCATAAAAATGTATCGTCCATACATAACAAAATTTGAGACTCACAGATTGCCTTATAACTTATGATATAATTAGGCTAGTGCCACATATAATATACCATTTCAAAGCTATTAACAAAATCATTCCAATGACTGCGGATAAAAAGCCATTGTATCTATATTTAATGTGCTATGTTGAAGACAAAATGTACCCACATAAACTTGTATCCATCAAAAAATAGGTTATAACTCAAGACATAGTCCTGCATGTTCTATATAAAATGCATTATTTGAAAGCTATCTCAATATTGCTTCAATGACCATGGATGGAAGCCTTTCTATCCTCAGTTTTTAATGTTATTATAAATACAAAATGCACTGACATATATTAACACTCTTTAAAGAATGCCTTTAACTCAAGATATAGTAAGGATTACACTACATGATATATACCATTGGAAAGCTGTAATCAATGCCTTTAAACTTCCACGGATAGAAAGGCTTTCTATCCGCGGTTGAGTTGTTATAATAAATACAAAATACACCACATATATTGACACTCTTCAAAGAATGCCATATAACTTGAGATCTAAGCATGCTAGTTCCATACACATTATACTGTTTGAAAGCCATTATCATTACCTTTCAAATGAGCGTGGTTAGAAAGCATTTGTATCCGCGGTTATTTTGGTATTACAGATACAAATGGCCCTATAGAAATCAATACATTCTAAAGAATGACTTATAACTCTGGATATATTTAAGCTAATAGATTACACAGCATCCCATTTCAAAGCTTTGCTTAATGCCTTCGATATGACCACGCATAGAAAGTGTTTCTATCCGCGGTTGTTAGGTTATTATGAATACAAAATGCACCTACTAATTTGATACCCTTTAAAGAATACCTTATAACTTAATATATAATCATGTTAGTGCCACATATAATATACCATTTGAAAGATATTATCAATACTTTTAAATGAGCGCGGATAGAAAGTGGTTCTATCCGCGGTTATTGTGGCATTACAGGTACAAGATGGCCCTATGGAAATCAATACGTTTTAAAGAATGACTTATAACTCTGGATATATTTGTGCTAATAGCTTGTGCAGCATCCCAATTTGAAGCTTTTCTTATTGCCTTCAAAATGAGCGCGGATAGAAATGGTTTCTATCCGCGGTTTTTAAGTTATTATAAATATAAGATGCACCTACTAGATCTGATACCCTTCAAAGAATGCCTTATAACTCAAGATGTAATCATGCTAGTGCCACATGTAATATGCCATTTGAAAGGTATTATCAATACCTTTCAAACGAGCGCGGATAGAAAGTGTTTCTATCCGCGCTCAATCCGTGACATTGAAATGTTTCCGTGGATAGAAAGTGGTTCTATCCGCGGTCAAAATTGATTTATTTTGTCCCATAACCCACCTGTAACCCATAAACTGAATTAAATTAGACCCCTATAATTATACATCCTTTCAAGTCTCTCATTCCCCATCCTCACTTCTTTCCATCCCATATACTCCAACTTTCATACAACTTCTCACTCACACAACTCCTTTTTCAACACTCCCCCTCTTACTCACCCTTCTCAAACCTTCTCTCAATTCTCTTCAAACAATTCAACCTTAATTATTATTCTTTCCTTTTATACTCTATCTTCCAATAACCACTAACTCTATTCTCTTTTTCCAACTCAATTCTTCTTCTATCAACTTTAATAATATTACAATTATCCACTTATTATTCACTTTAATTTAACACATCTCATCAACTCACACTAAAACCTCACATCACAAACTGCCATTAGTTGCTCACAGTATCTTGTTTCAATTTTACTCAATCATATATATTTTTACATCTACCTCAACATTCCTATCACTCACAGTCACTCATTCTACAATCTCACTTCTCTTCACTCATTTTCACTCACATCCTGTCCATACTCACACAATCTATTCATTCTTGCCTCTAACTTCTATCTTCACTCCATAATAAGCTCCATCACTGGTACATAGAGTGATGACGTGTTTTTGGACTGACAGTGTGGCTCTGGATCACATCTTCTTCATTGCACGATTACTCACCCACAATGAAGTCACTGACTAATAGAATGACTCACAACTCAGCCTTGCTTACTAAGGCTGACTGACTGCTTAAAGATCATTACTGACTGCTCACTGATAACTGGACTGCTCACTAATGACTTACCAACGGCCTTACCAACTGGTTACTAGTTACTTAGTAATCATTCATTCAAACCTATATATATAGTCTGTACTTTGGACAGTTGAGCCTTAAGGCCCTCTTCTGCTCTTTCATCTACCTTAGAGGTCCTTGGTTGGACTTAAATTCTCAGCTTAGTCATTGTTCTTAACAATCAACTCACTTCTTGAGTCATTATGTGCCTCCAGCCCACTCAGACCACAGACTTTCCTCTTTGAGGATATGAACCCAGACACCCCACTGCAGGCTTAACACTCCACTATCACTCATACAGCTCTTTATATATATATACTACACTTCAACATCAAGTCCTAACCTTAATATCCTCTACAATCCAGGCTATTATAATTTCTTCAACACAATCCTTGCCCTTGTGTCTTTAATGTCTCCTTGGGATACCCTTCTACTCTTATTACCATTCAGACACACATATCAGTCTCTACTTTAATCATGTGACTCACCACACTTTATTTACTCTAAACACTCAAACAACTTGTTATCTAATAATGTAACACAGTTTTCTCACAAACTATCTCTTTTCTTCTTTATATTTATTCACTGCTTCCATCTCAACTTTTATCAATCACAATAACTCACTTACAAACTATCACTCTGTCTGACACCATGTGTGTCTTGTATTATTGACTGCAGTTGTGTCACAAGACATTACAAAGTGTCACAGAATGGTCACATAACTTTTTTGTTTTCTTCTTATGCCCACATTTGTACCCATCTACAGCTATGGCTGAACAGTATAACTTATTTCAGACTCAGTATAACTCATTTCTTGCTGACTCATTCTGACTTACTATAACTCATTTCCTGCTGACTCATTCTGACTTACTAATACTTCCTTCTCGTGTCTTATCATATAGTATGACTAGTACAGCCTTGTATGTATACACACCTCACTTAGAGACCAAGCCCTAAGCTTCATTTCCTGTGCAATATAGCTTTTCTCTCTTCTCAACCTCAAAGCTTTGTCACTATGCCTTCAAGGTTGCCTTGGGACAGATCTTCTACTCTTAATGCCTTTTAGACACATGTCTTAATGTCTGCTTTAATCTTGTAACTCACTGCATGTGATCTACTTTGAACCTCAAATGACATGTTATTAAGACTCACTGTTTATAATCCCAGCAGTGAGACTTATGCTGGGCAAGGACAGGTTTATGAAGGCAGTAGATCACTATAGTGAGGTAAAGCAAGATGGCCACAATATGGGCCAAGACAAGAGGGAAGAGTATAAAAAAGAGCAAAAGGGTGGTCCAATGCCATTCTACCAAGCAAGTGACTTTAGTAAGGCTTATTCTGGTGGTGGTATAAAGTGGACAGTCTAAAGACCGCCATTGGATTGCATAGGGGTTTATATATATCTAGGACATAGTCTGTATGTAGGTTTGAACTTTGTTACTAAGAGGTCTGTGTGCAGATGACGCAATGCACAGTCAAGATGGTGTGCTGCATAGCAGGGACAAGATTCTATAACCTTCTAGTCAATGGCACAACTCTGAGAGCTCTTACCTGAGATCCCCTTCAGAATATATTGACTTCTTGGTTCAAACTCAAGTCACATTTACCCTTGTAAGAGTTAATGCAGATCCAATTATGCTCAATTAGTTGTTTGTTGAGTCTTAGTACCTATCATAGATGTAACAGAGATATCACCTACAGAAGTAGGTGTGCATTAGCACATGCTCATGCTCCTTGTCACATGACTGGCTAGACACAGGCTCAGGCTCCTGGTCACATGATTGGTCATGTGGTGGGTCATGTGATTGGTCAGACCCAGTTTAGTTATATAACCTTTCCACAGTCATGTGCCATTGAGGTTCTGGAGTCACAGTTTATGACACTGCCCTTGAAAGAACTCGCCATAACATCTGATATAGCCAATACAATATTACATATAATATATTGTTGGAACACCCTGATGAAGGGCCATACATGTAGTACCACTGATGCGCTGAGTCCCCGCTATACGCGAGCGAGAGACTAAGAGCTGAGGGTTCGCTGGAGGCGGAGCACTTTCTGGATCAGAAGCGCGGGAAAGGAAGTTGCCTTATCGGGCGCTCTGGTCACACGGGACCGGCAACGGCGGAAAAGGACTTGTAGCTCACTCGGGAGCTAAGCTGGCGGTGAGCGACGCGACCAGCGACGGAGAGGCGACGGAGACAACGAGAATGAGACCGGGACAAAAGGAAACGGATCGGAAACGGAGGAGTTATGGTGAGAACTATAGGAGACACGGCTCCCAGCTGGATTCTCCTGTAAACTAAGTACATCTCTAACTAATATACTAGCTACTTGGTCTGTGCGCGCTGGCGACCCTATACTACGCTCCTGACCTGTTTTGAGGACCTCCGCTGCGGGCGATCGGTCCGCGCACTCCGTTCCGCGCGCGCCCGCTCCTGTGCCTTGCAACGCGACGCGCGACATCGGGCGTCCTCCTACGTGGCAGGGGCGACGTACCAAGGCTAATCCTACTCGGGGAAGTCGTTTGTACAACTCCGAGATGTCCGCACGCGCTGTGAGAGACTTGAAGACCACTAATGTGGTTTTGGTGTTATTGAGGGCGATCCGCGCGACGACGCGCTCCGATTCACTGTGAGCGCGTCGTATCACTTGGGCTCGACGTTCCTGCCGAGTTTCAGGGCGACCGGAGCGGGCGGAGAAGGCGCGCGGCCGTCGGAATGAGGGGATGAGTCGGAGGGGAGGTTGGAGCACGCGTGTTGTTGTTCCGTCGGCCCGGCGGTCTGTCGCTCCGCTGCGTCGGACTCCTGTCTCTAAGTCCTCGCTGTGTGCATATCCGCGCGTGCTGCCGCGCCTGCGGCGCATCATCTCCTCCCAACTGAGATATGGACTGTCCTCAGTCCCTGCGCGTTGGAGTGACGACCTGCTGCTGCGCTGCGCTAAGAAAGAGGCTCGAACCTGGAGCGCTATCTGTCGGTCCAGAAGAACTGACCATCTTGAGTGGTCGCGCGGGGTCCTGCGGAGCATGCCAGTCCGCGACGGCGCGCGCTGGTATTGTCGCTGTGTTGGGTTTGCGGATCTAAAGCCGCGCGCGAATGCGGCGCTCTGAGGGAAGGTCCGAAGGAGAAATCGCATAATCTGGGGGAGGGGGAAGTGGATGTGAATGCGGGTGGCCTGACTCCGGCGTGTGCTTGCGCGCTTTGCGACGTTGTAGGAGTGGCCAACGAGACCCTGAGCGCGTGGTGACTGAGCGACTAAGTCCGCGCGTACTTGCGGCACTCTGGGGAAGACTTGGACGGCGCTGATTTTCACCCAATAACTGCGGGCTCCTAATCGAGGACGCGGGCTGTCTTGCACGCCTCTGCGCGCCGCGGAACTTGCGGGAGGCGACTGTCGGAGTTGGACGGGCGAAGGGGCAGAGATGTTAGGGCTGCGGACGAGTGCGACCTGCGGCGGGAGGGACGAAGGGAGCTGCTCTATCTTGGAGGGGGGAGGTAGCGAACACGCACGCGAACGGTCGCGCACGCCTCCGCGCACTGCGGAATCTTTGGGGGGTGACGATCCGGTTGCTGGCTGCATCGGGCTTGTGCTGCTAAGGGTGCGGTCGCGTCTGACACTCTGAGTCGGACTCGGACTGGGCGCTCTAATTTCAGGGGGATGGAGTGGAGTCGACGATGGAACGCGACCTCGCACTGCTCCGCGCGACTGATACTGTGATGGGGAAGGCGGACTAGGAGGGGGGATTGTAGCGCTTGAGTCTTGAAGTCCGCGGGCGCATGCGGGGTCATCGGGACGAGGGGCGGACTACCTGGGTCAGCCATTTCTGAGCTCATCGCGTCTCCTTTGCTGCGGCTCTCTGTGTTGGCGAGGGACTCTCCGTGGCGGTGGACCTCTCGCGCAAGGCTGTGGTGAGTGCGCTGGCGATGACTGTGTCGCCTTCGCCTTCGAAGAAATCGTCTTGCTTGCTCAGCGATGGTCGGAGCTCCGGCGGTTCGAGATCGCCTCCATCAGACACTGATGGAGTTGTAGCGCATGGGCAGGGGTAGAGGGCTGGCGTGAGCGGCTGGGGACTGTCGGCGGCGTCTGGCTGAGGGTGTGCCGTTGGGCTGGTGTCGGTGCTGGGTGTCGCGAGCGTCCTGAATATTGCTGTCTTGTTACCGGGAACGCTTTGATTTCTCCTCGGCGCACTATGTGCATTCCGGGCGACGTGGTGGGCTGCTGAGGGTGTCTGTGGGGCGATCGTGGTGCGGAGGCGGCGCTCCATGGCGCGGGGGCGAGGGTCTTCGTCGAGGGTGCGCCGGATCGTGCCTACCCCCAATCTCCTCCCAACTGAAAAAAAAGCCTCCTCGGCTTGGGTTAGTATCTGCGCGGGTATGGGGGGAATATAAACAAGTAGGGGCGCTGTAAATGTCCGATGGTATACTAGGGGGCGGCGGATCTACGGGGAAAGGAGAAATGAAACTGCGAAGTCCGAAGGTATGGTACGGGGTCCGGGGCGCGATAAACTATAATGGTGGGGGGGTTGTATGCGGAGGAGGGTATCTCCTCCCAACTGAGAGCGCTGAGCTCTCCCTCTTCGCCTATGCTGCTGCTGCTGCACCGCGGTCGCGCTCCTCGTCTTCTTCGGCAGTTCCGGCGCTGGGTCGGACTTTGGGGTTGTCTGCGGGGGTGTCGTCGGGCTCTGCGTTGCCCTCGGCACTGTCCTCGACCGCACGGGCGGAGGTCATGAGCGCTCCAAGGCGGTCAATGAGGGCTCCAAACCCAGCGGCGTGCTCCTGCTCCGAGATGGCTTCTGCGCGGCGGTCGAGCTCTCTAGCCAACGCTACGAGCACGTCGACCTCTCCTCTAGGGTGGCAAGGGCGTCGCTATACTTGTGCTCCGCGCTGCCCGTCTGGGCGACTGTGTCCTGTACGGCGGCCAACTCCGCTCGGAGCGACTCCGCTAGGGGCGCGACGAAGTCGAGCGCGGAAGGGCGACAAGGTGAGGGATCGAGCTCTGGGGACGAAGATGGGGCGAAGACTGGCTGAGGCAGTCACTCGCTCGTTGTCCTGCAACTCCTCTTCCTGCTCCGGCTCTTCCAGGTCTTCTGCGCTCCGGTCAGTGTTGCTCGCTGCGCCATCTGCAGCGCTTTCTTCGACTGCGCAGGCTGAACCCATGAGCGCTCCGAGCCTGTCCATGAGGGTTCCGAACCCTTCTGCGTGCTCCTGCTCTGAGCTATCTCCGGCGCAGTGGTCGAGGTCGCTGGCTAGCGCGACGAGCGCATTTACCTCGTCTTCCAGGGTTGCAAGCGCGGCGCTATACATGTGCGCGGTGCTACCTGTCCGGGTGACCGTGACCTGGATGGCGGACAGCTCCGCTCGGAGCGACTCTGCCAGAGGCGCTATGAAGGCGAGCGCGGACGGGCGACGCTGCGGACTTGTCTCCGGGAACAACGATGAGGGTGAAGACTGACTGGCGTAATCGCTCAGCTCGTCTTCCTGCGGTTCCTCATCTCGTTCCGGTTCTTCTGGCTCTTCTGCGCGGTGGGCTGTGCACTCTTCTGAAATCTCTGGGTCCGTGGCTGGGGATAGGGCTTGCGCTAAGACGGTTTCTATGGGGGTGACGGAGCGCGCTGGTTCCGCTGTGTCCGCTGGCAACGGTTTGCGCGTGGGTTGATGTGGCTGTGGCGGTGATTGGCGACGGAGGTCCGGGACGCAGACGGGGCTGGAGAGCGAGGCGGGGACGCGATAGGATGTGAGGAGGGAACTGAAAGGTTTGAAGCGGAGGGGGTGGAACGACGGCGGAGCAGACTGTTGCTGCAAGGCTACGATGGGCGACGGGGGCGCTTCGGCTGTAACGGGCGGCGGAGTCACCTCTGTGGCGACGACGGACGATGGGGTCGCCTCTGTGGCGACTGGCGGTTGCACTGGATGGATGGGAGGGGGAGAGCTCTCGGACTCTCACCTGCGGCTGGGCTTGGTCGCGACGCTCTGTAGCGCGAACCTGGGTTCGTCTGCTTGTTGCTCCGGCGACAGCGGCTTGTCCTGGTGGATGTCGGTGTTGCTGGACGGGCGAATCGGTCTTGCCTCAACTTTGGAGAGAGAGATGTGCTCGTACTCGGCCGAGCTTGCTGGGCGCGATCTTTCTGTGTCGGGCAGGGGGTGAGCCTGTGTGCTCTGGCGCAACTCGGCGGAGGCTGGTCGGATTGGGACGGGTTGGAATGGGATGGAATATGGGGGGGGAGTGCATCTGGCTGGGAACGGGCTAGCGCGGCCGCTGCGTAGTCGTCGGTGATCTGCGCGAGCCTAGCGCTCCGCGCAGTCGTCCTGGATGCGTCCGGTTCATAGGCGTCACCAAGGATGTCTTCCAACATCATGAAGAGCGGCTGCTCTTCACGTGCTCTCTTGGACTCGCTGGCGGCCTGTGCCCAAGCGTCGGGCGCTATCGCACGCAACTCTCACTGGGTGACGACGACGGGGGCCTCCAGAATGCGCTCCGAGACTGTGTCGGCGGCTCTGTTGCTCTGTGCGGCCTCTGCTGCCGCCGCGCGTACTCGTCGGGGTGTCGGGATAGGGGTATGGGAAGGCTCCTGTTGAGCTGGCGGCTCTGCGCGTTCTTCTGTTGCGACGGAGTACTGGGCGAGGTGCGGAGGCGTGTCCTTCTGTTGCTGTGGTGCCGCTACGCTGCGGACTTGAATAGGCTGGTGCGGGGGACGAGTACTGGGCTTCGGAGTGGGATGAGAGGGGCTGCGCGGTTGCTGGACGTAGGTCCTTGCGGAGGCAGCTGTGTCACGCTGGCTGGCGTTCCGTTCTGCGGAGTTGGGGCGACGCTGCCTGCTAGGGCTGCCCGGAGGTGCGCCTGCTATTCCGTAGAACATTTGCGCTTGGCCGGGGTTCCGCTGGTGCCAATCCTCAATGCGATCGCGCAACAGGGTGCCAGGGGCGCCGCACGGAGCCATAGCTCCAGTCGGGAGGACAATCTTGCCCTCTGCGCTCCGCTTGCACTTGCCTGCGCGGATGAAGGCGGCTACGGTCTCACACTCACGCATGTAGTGACCTGCGACGCCACAGAAGCTGCATGTGCTGCTTCCGGGTGCGCTTGTCTGCGTGGCTGCAGACGCAAGCTGGTCCTGTACGGTCCGCTTGATCTGCTCCGCTATGTCGTCCATGATGGCGGTGAGCGCCTTGACCTGGACTGGGGTTTGAATGGGTGCGGGGGCGACTATCGGAAGTATTTGCGGCGGAGGCGGTGTAGGTAGCTGAGGCGGCTGTGGCGGCGCGAATGGCATGTACGCGGTGCTCATGATCACGTAGTTAGCGGCTTCGAAGACGTCGGATAGGGGATAAGGGTCGTCTGGGAGGTGGTCGACGAACTTCTGCTGAAGGCGCTCTCTAACGCGCGCTTCCAGGGCTGGCGACAGGCCTCGGAAGAAATACCAAGACTGCTCTATCGCGGAGATGCTATTCCGGGCGATAAGGTAGCGGGTGATGAGGAGGTATTGGCGATAGTATTCGCCTAGCTCAGCAGAGCTCTGGATTCCGATGCGCGCATAACGCGCGATGATCCGCTCCAGCTCCTGGAGGGTATGGGATCGGCTGCCTAGCACACCGGGGTATAACTTGCTGACTTCGGTCTTGAAGTCGTCGAAGGACTGTGCTGGGTCCGACCACGCGCTGGTAGTCTTCCACAGCTGTTCTGTGCGGATGCTGGTGTATCGGCAGGCCGCCTCCTTGCGGTCCTGCTGGTCGGCAATGTTATGGCGGGTGAAGAGGGTGTGGAGGTCTTCGAAGTACCTCTCCAGCTCATCGGGCTGGTCATCAAGGAAGGAGGGGGCAGTCTCCTCTCTGCGTGCAGGGAGGTCTGAGAGAGGCATCCCGATCGGGCTAGCGCAAACTGTCCGGATTTGTGGCGCTGACTGTTGTAGGGTTGGCCGACTCTAAAATTTTCAATTGGAAATATGACAGAGTAGGCGCGCACGTTGCGCAAGACTTGCGGAGACGAGGGGAGGCTGTGAAGCTGGTGACGCTGACTGTTGCGAGGTTGGCCAACGCGACGAAGTTTTTGATTGGATATAGGACTGTGGGAGGCGCGCGTGTTGTGTGGAACGAGCTGAGATGTAGAGGGACCAGAAAATACTGTATTTCCGACCTCCCCACGTTGGCCACCAAAATGATGCGCTTAGTCCCTGCTATACGCGTGCAAGAGACTAAGAGCTGAGGGTTCGCTGGAGGCGGAGCACTTCCGGATCGAAAGCGCGGGAAAGGAAGTTGCCTAATTGGGCGCTCCGGTCACACGGGACCGGCGACGGCGGAAAAGGACTTGTAGCTCACTCGGGAGCTAAGCTGGCGGCGAGCAACGCGACCAGCAGTGGAGAGGCGACGGAGACGACGAGAATGAGACCGGGACAAAGGAAACGGATCGGAAACGGAGGAGTTATGGTGAGAACTATAGGAGACACGGCTCCCAGCTGGATTCTCCTGTAAACTAAGTACATCTCTAACTAATATACTAGCTACTTGGTCTGTGCGCGCTGGCGACCCTATACTACGCTCCTAACCTGTTTTGAGGACCTCCGCTGCGGGCGATCGGTTCGCGCACTCCGTTCCGCGCGTGCCCGCTCCTGTGCCTTGCAACGCGACGCGCGACGTCGGGCGTCCTCCTACGTGGCAGGGGCGACGTACCAAGGCTAATCCTACTCGGGGAAGTCGTTTGTACAACTCCGAGATGTCCGCACACGCTGTGAGAGACTTGAAGACCACTAATGTGGTTTTGGTGTTATTGAGGGCGATCCGCGCGACGACGCGCTCCGATTCGCTGTGAGCGCGTCGTATCACTTGGGCTCGACGTTCCTGCCGAGTTTCAGGGCGACCGGAGCGGGCGGAGAAGGCGCGCGGCCGTCGGAATGAGGGGATGAGTCGGAGGGGAGGTTGGAGCGTGCGTGTTGTTGTTCCGTCGGCCCGGCGGTCCGTCGCTCCGCTGCGTCGGACTCCTGTCTCTAAGTCCTCGCTGTGTGCATATCCACATGTGCTGCCGCGCCTGCGGCGCATCACCACATATATGGGACTTTTGTATAGGTGGTTTGCAGTGTGTATACAGTACTTGTACAAATGCAGTTTTAGCATACCCTTTAAAGAATATGCTATAACTTTGCATATAGTCCATATAATGCCATATACAAGATGTTGTTGGAAAGCCCTGATCAAGATCATTTTGCATGCTGCATATATGGCACTTGTGCATCTGCAGTTCTGGCCACATTTATAGTACTTCTGCATCCACAGTTTTACACTAATGTAAGGATACCCTCGAAAGAATACGCTATAGCACAGCATGTAGTCAATTAAACAGCACGTATAGTAGCTCATTGGAAAGCCCTGATCAACATCTATTATTGTGTTGCATATACAGGACTTTTTTATCTGCGGTTTGTGGCGCATTTGCAGTACTTCTGTAAACGCAGGTTTTCAGTACCCTATAAAGAATGCCTTATAACTTTGCACATACTTGACATAATAATACATATAATATGTCAATAGAAAGCCTTGATTAATACCTATCCATGTGCCACTTATATGGGACTTATGTATCCGCGCTTTTGGCTACATTTGCACAACTTGTGCATCCACGGTTTAGCATATATATCATCTTCACCACTTATACAATACTTCTGTATCTGCGCTTTTGTGTCATTTGACTGACCCAGAACCTACCCAGAACCCCCTACCCAATTAGAAAAACACCCTTTAATGTTATCCTAGAATTGCTGTAGCAGGAGCTCTCATGTATTTAAAGATGACCTTGGTGTCTCTGAGATGCCAAGTCAAGTAAGTCCCTTCTGTCACAAACTACTGTCATGTCCTATCCTTCCTGAGTCTAAGTGTCACACACTATGCCAGTGACATTTAAGCTATAGTTATGTATGTTCTACATGTAATATACCATTTTGAAAGCTAAGGTTAAATTTTTTAAACCATCATGGATAGAAGGGCTTAGGTCCTTTAAAATGACCACAGATGTCACCGGTGTAGATCCAATAACGATTAGACAATCGTTGAATACCAAGCTCGTTACGGCCGCTCTCTAGCCAAGTCGAAGTTGAGTAAAAAAGGTGAGAGAATGAAGAGTGTATTGACTCCGCTACTGGACAGGAGACTCAACTTGTCGTCTTAGGGACAATAGTTCAAGTCTTATATACTGTACAGGGTTTCCGGAATGTTCTACACTATGACGCTACGCGGAAGATACTGGAATCATATGGAAACTAAGAGAAACTGGTGGAATATGGCAGAACATCGTCCAGAACTCGATGGAAACACACAGAACATACTGGAAACTACTATATCGTACAAGACCCGGGCTCGGTTAACCCCCACTCTTACCCATGTTGTCACATACAAGCTAGTGACCTCTGGTGCCGAAGACGACGCGATGTCAACAGATAGAAACCCTTTCTATCCATGGTCATTCCATTATGGTGAGTTCAAGATACACTTACTAAATTTATTACAAAGTCCCTCCCTGGACCTCATGGACTGCTTTAGACACCCCAATTCATTTTCTCCTTAGACACCCAATAGACACCAAGACAGACGCCCACTTAGGCCCTTATTTCCCAAGAACCTAATCATATGCATTATTGTGTGTATTCCTCATATGACACATCACATGCAGTCGTCACGTGGCTCACAACTTAGTTGTTTCACAAAGTGTCTGAGTCCCAGCCTCAGCCACCCCCTGTCTCTATTCAGTAGACTTATTCCCATGCACAATTCTCACACTGCACAGTACAGGAGTCACTCCCTCAACCTGTTGCACAGTTTTGCTTGTGACACTCTCAGGCTGACTCCCTTTGACTCTAATGACTCACTGTTAGTATAGTTGACTCCTGACCACAGTAGATATGCACAGCACCTTGCAGTAATACACAGTATTCCTGACTCAATGCATAGTTGCCCTTCATGTATATAAGACCACCTTTTGTACCCTGTAGACCTCAGACTTGATCTTCTGAGTTTGTCACTCAATATATCTTCCTTGAGCTTCAAACTCATGTTGAACCCTTGGACTTTAAATTCTCTTTTCTCAAACAACCTAGTTCCACTGAACTAGCTTTGCACAATGTACAGTGCAACCTGAAAGCATTTCAAGTAGACTCTTTATCTCTTGTAGATACAGAAACCCTTTAAGTCTTCTTTTAGGGTTATCTCAATTCAATCATCCATACATAACAAAATTTGAGACTCACAGATTGCCTTATAACTTATAATATAATTAGGCTAGTGCCACATATAATATACCATTTGAAAGCTATTAACAAAATCATTCCAATGACTGCAGATAAAAAGCTGTTGTATCTGTATTTAATGTGCTATGTTGAAGACAAAATGTACCCACATAAACTTGTATCCATCAAAAAATAGGTTATAACTCAAGACATAGTCCTGCATGTTCTATATAAAATGCATTATTTGAAAGCTATCTCAATATTGCTTCAATGACCATGGATAGAAGCCTTTCTATCCTCAGTTTTTGATGTTATTATAAATACAAAATGCACTGACATATATTAACACTCTTTAAAGAATGCCTTGTAACTCAAGATATAGTAAGGATTACACTACATGATCTATACCATTGGAAAGCTGTAATCAATGCCTTTAAACTTCCACGGATAGAAAGGCTTTCTATCCGCGGTTGAGTTGTTATAATAAATACAAAATACACCACATATATTGACACTCTTCAAAGAATGCCATATAACTTTGGATCTAAGCATGCTAGTTCCATACACATTATACTGTTTGAAAGCTATTATCATTACCTTTCAAATGAGTGCGGTTAGAAAGCATTTCTATCCGCGGTTATTTTGGTATTACAGATACAAGATGGCCCTATGGAAATCAATACATTCTAAAGAATGACTTATAACTCTGGATATATTTAAGCTAATAGATTACACAGCATCCCATTTCAAAGCTTTACTTAATGCCTTCGATATGACCGCGCATAGAAAGTGTTTCTATCCGCGGTTGTTAGGTTATTATGAATACAAAATGCACCTACTAATTTGATACCCTTTAAAGAATACCTTATAACGTAATATATAATCATGTTAGTGCCACATATAATATACCATTTGAAAGATATTATCAATACCTTTCAAATGAGCGTGAATAGAAAGTGGTTCTATCCGCGGTTATTGTGGCATTACAGGTACAAAATGGCCCTATGGAAATCAATACATTTTAAAGAATGACTTATAACTCTGGATATATTTGTGCTAATAGCTCGTGCAGCATCCCATTTTGAAGCTTTTCTTAGTGCCTTCAAAATGAGCGCGGATAGAAATGGTTTCTATCCGCGGTTGTTAAGCTATTATGAATATAAGATGCACCTACTAGATCTGATACCCTTCAAAGAATGCCTTATAACTCAAGATGTAATTATGCTAGTGCCACATGTAATATGCCATTTGAAAGGTATTATCAATACCTTTCAAACGAGCGCGGATAGAAAGTGTTTCTATCCGCGCTCAATCCGTGACATTGAAATGTTTCCGTGGATAGAAAGTGGTTCTATCCGCGGTCAAAATTGATTAATTTCGTCCCGTAACCCACTTGTAACCCATGACCCGAATTAAATTAGACCCCTTATAATGATGTGCAGAGGTCGGAGCGTTGACGACACGCAGAGGTCGGGGTGTTGACGACGCGCAGAACCCGGGGCGTTGACGATGGGGTGTTGACGACGTGCAGAGGCCGGGGTGTCGACGACGCACGGAACCCGGGGCGTTGACGCGGCACAGAGGCCAGGGGAGGGGGTTGATGTGATGTGCACCAGGTGGGAGTGGGGACGCGGCACAAGACAGAAGGAGGGGCACGCCGCACGAGGAAGGAGATGGGAGTGAGCAAAGGCAAAATGACAAAAATAAAAAAACTTACACGAGTTGTGACCGGGGCGTCGACGCAGCCGGAAAAGGTGCAGTGGGTGGAGGCGTCAACAAACAAGGACGCGGCACTGGATGGGACAATGCAGGAGGTGCGAGTAAGTGAGAGTGAGCGAAGGAAAACAACAGAAAAAAAAAACGCACGTATAAATGCATGGGGGGCCAAAGAGAGGGAGCAAAGGACGGGTGTGGCACTCAAAAAAGAGCGTCAGCAAGGCAAACAATGTGAATAAAAGAAAAACTTACTTACTATGATGCAGGAGAGGATGCGAACGAAGGGCATAGCAGACGATGCGGGAGCGCGGACGCAGAGGGGGCATGGTTGAAACTGCGGCACATGCCGAAGTCACCTGACCCAAGTTCAACTTTTCCTCGTGTTCAAATGCTAAGTCGATTTTTCATTGTTCGCCTGCGCCCCACTCCTACGTCGCCTGCCAGCACGCCAGGTAAGGTTTTTTTTCTATTTGCATTGTTTTTTTTTCTCTTGCTGAAACTCTCTTCTAGGTGTCACGCACCCGGCCACCTCGCGCTCTCGCCGTGTTGCCCCAGCATCCGCTGCATTGTCCGCGCCCAAGTGTAAGTTTTGATTTTTTTTTGTTGTCTTGCCTTTGCTGACTCGTGTTTCTAAGCATCACTTGCACCTGCGTTTCCCTCTGTGCACGTCACCACCCTTCGTCAACACCACCCCTGCCTGTCCGCGCCTCAACTTTTGTAAGTCTTTTTTTTCTTTTTTATTGTCTTACCTTTGCTTACCTGCGTTGTCCCACTCCCTCGTACCGCGTCCCTCCCTCGTACCGCGTCCCTCCCTCGTACCGCGTCCCTCCCTCGTACCACATCCCCACTCCCTCGTGCCGTGTCCTTCCCTCGTGCCGCGTCTCTTCCTCGTGCCGCGTCCCTTCCTTGTGCCGCGTCCCTCCCTTGTGACGCATCTCTTCCTCGTGCCGCGTCCCTTCCTCGTGCCGCGTCCCTTCCTCGTGCCGCGTCCCTTCCTCGTGCCGCGTCCCTCCCTCGTGCCGCGTCCCTCCCTCGTGACCGTGTCCCTCCCTCCTTTGTGCCACGTCCTTCCCACGTCCCCACCCCCACACGCTGCATGCAGCGCCAACCCCCCTCCCCCCAGCGTATCTCGGCTGCATGATGTCTTGACCTCTGCACGCCACGCCGGACGCCTCTCCTCTTGCGTCTGCGCGTGTTCCTGCACCTGCTTGTACTTGTATTAGGATTATAGGATTAGATTAGATTGTATATGTAATAGGATTAGATTAGATTGTAAATGTAATTAGATTGCAAATATAATGTGATTAGATATGTTATAAAATAAGTGAGATTAGATTAGATTTCAAATATAATTTAGATAAGATCATGAATAGTGTGATTATAAATTTTATTTTAACCTAATTAAAATTATAGTACACAACTTGTCATCTTTCTTGTTCTTTATTACTTGCCTGGTCTTGTACACTTGTTGAAAAGCCAAAAACCACTGAAAAGGGCCTGAAAGCCTAAAAGAAATATGTGAATTTGCTGATGTTTACAATTATCCACTTATTATTCACTTTAATTTTACAGCTGGTTTCATAATTATGCGGAAAAAGTTGCGACAGATTTCTGTCTTATGTAATATGCCGAATGTCGCCGAAACATGCCAGAAACATGCCAAGCAGTCTCATGTCCAAGCTCGCATCTCATACTCATGCCTACCAGAACAATCTCAAAAGACATCAAAGATTGCATCCCTATTCTCTTTCATAGACGAGGCTTTACTGTAAAGGAAATCTTGATCTACTTGGTATCAAGAAGACTGCTGCTTATGCTGTTTTGCGCAATTAAAGGATGTTCGGCACAACCACAAATATGAACGTACTCAAAAGAGGACGACGACGAATTCTTAATGCCAACAACCTCAACTTCCTTCGAGGGCTTCTTTTACAACAGCATACACCTTACTTGGATGAACTGCAAGAAGCACTTGAAAAGTGTTGCCAGATTCATGTCTCTATCCCAACCCTTGTTCAGACACTGCAACATCTTCGATACTCTTCAAAACAAGTTTCAGCTCAAGCAGCCAAGCGTAATGACATGTTACGTGCAGCCTTTATGAACCAAATTGCACTGGAAGTCCCCAACATGGATATGATTATGTTTTCGGACGAGAGTGCAAAGGACAATCGCACAGATTTCCAGAAACAAGGCTGGTCCCCAATTGGCACCCGTTGTATTCAAAAGCACAACTTCATCCGAGGACGTCGTTACTCAATCTTGCCCATTTTGACCCTGGACGGAATTATCGCATATGATATCATCGAAGGACCTGTGACTGGTGCAAGGTTCCTTCAGTTTCTTCGAGAGATGGTGGTAAGAGTTTCTTGTCACATCATTAGCTCTAACTTTGCGATCATGTTGCAGTTACCCCTTTCAAATCCATATCCTGGGCCCCAATCCGTTTTGATACTTGACAACTGTGCCTTGCATCATATTGAAGAAGTGCATCCTTTGGTGGAAGATAAGGCCCGTGCATACTTGTATATCAAGTCTCTGAACATTGCTAACACGCATCATGACTCGTATGACGCATACAGACTGCAAACTGACCTTTTTACCACCTTATTCTCCAGACCACAATCCTATTGAACAAGCCTTTTGTGTATCAAGGCACAGCTTCATCGTAATGGTGCAGGGAAGGGAGTCTTTCAAATAGTTCAGGCTTTACACCACATCACACCATCCATGGCGGAGGGTTGGTTCAGAGCGTCAGGTTACCTGTAAAATCACTAGAAGTTGAACATGCAATAGACTCTGTATTTCTAGTGTTGCTGTGTAGTAGTATCATTGAGTGATGAACGTTCCAACAGCACCCGTTGATGCACCACAGGCGCGGCAGCACACATAGAAGTGTTGACTTCGACGCGGTGGAGTGGCGGCCCAGTTGGCTGGTGGCACAGCAACATGCAAGACTCGGCCACTTCAACCAACCACACCCATTTTTATATCAACCACGCGTCCCCTCCAACAACCCGGATCGCCTTCAGACTCGGCAATAATATCGAGCAAGACTAGCACGACACATTCACAGCAAATTGGAAGGCAGCGGGACAAAACAACTCCTCAATAAGCCCTCAAAAGGGCTAGCCTAATTCAAGACTTATGCAATGCACGCAGGCACCTCGGACTTGGCTCAAGCAGCACATTGATGCGTCGACAACAATAAAATCAGCCAAGAAAACAGATAGTATACCACTGTTGCAGCAGTGCGACATATTTTTGGGTGGATGCATGTACAGGGCGGAAACTTGATTACATTCTCGCGATCTACGTACGAATCACCTACTACCTAATAACACATGTTTTTCTCTTTCTCAAACACATTTCTCTGATATTCGTGACCCTCAGTACTGTACCATGGAGCACAGTAACCCTCCGGAACAGGAAGCCAAGTGTCAAGAGCATCACTGAAATATTTTGTACGTCTATCTGCATCAGAAGGTGTCCCAGGCCTCATTGGTGGGCCATGGTAACGAGCTTCACCTCCACCAGGAAATTCAATTGCGTACCAAACCTCAAGAACAGGACTGGAATTGATGTGGGAAGCATTTTGCGGTGACGAAGTACTAGGTGAAGTGGAATGTTGCTGAATGGGGCTTGAGTGTCCTGGTCCAATATGAGCACGCTTGGATTCGTGTTCCCACCAGGTTGCACATCCCCTTTTCAAACGTATCACATCCCCCCATGGCATTTTGACAGGAGAGCGCACTAGGATATCATCAGGTAAGTCCTTGAAAACGTCGGGCCATAATTTTCCTTAGCAAGGAAACTCTCATAGCGAGATGCATCGTGGATCCCTAGGTGTCTTTCGGCATATGAAAGATAGCGATGGAGTTTGGATGGGGTAGAAAGGTGGGGTGATGGGGATACTTTGTGCTGAGAGGCTGAAGACATTTCACGAGTAGACGAAGGGGTTTGAGGGGGGGTAGAAGAGTTATTGGCAGTATTTATCAAATTGGTGAGGGTACCAAAAAATGAGGCAATTGAGGTGACGTCGTCAGAAGCAGTTGTCGACGATGATTGATTGCGAGGTCTCAAAGAGGGACAGCGATTGGCAGGATCAAAAGTTTGGGTATTTGGAGGTGTGTATATAGTAGCTTCACCGGAATGCTACAAGTAAAATGAGTTGCGTTCCACTTCAAAAATTGGACACATACAATTGCAAGAGCCCATTCACGCATTCTAAGAGGTGTCAGAGACAAGGATGTGCCATCGGCACAGATATAATAGAATTCAGAGTCATTATCGCTTCGGTATTTTGTTTCGAGAAGGCAGCGAATTCGTGCAAGGTTCATATCCAGTGGGGTGAGATCCAGATCGCCTGCCTACATCAATTGAGTAAATTACATTTGGCACAATCGATGTACTCACCCCATCAGTTTCATCATCATCATTGTCGGAATCACCTCAACCAGACTATACACGTCAACCAAAAACAACAGCATATACAGAGAATACATGCCGAACTACATTTCTGCTTGATGTCCTCTGTATCCACGATTATGCTGGCCTTCAAAAGGTGTTGTTCTTGTATCTTATCAACGAGTGAAATATATTCTTCCACCTTTTCAACATCTAAAGCTTCTGATTTCCTTGTGAAAGTATTTGTCATTGTCAGTGATTCAGGATTCCAGAATCGAGAACAATAGCATATACTCACGGACAACCACGATAGAAATATTTGAACCTAAAGGTATGTGACGAGGAAACCTTGTACTTGAGACTGCATTTTTCGAGAATCGCCATGAGGAAGGCAAGGTAGTTGGACTTGTCGCAAGTGAATTTCATTTCCTTAGTCAACGTCTCTTTCTTGGACTGAGATTTGGACTTCTTTCCGGACTTGGTGACAGTTGGTACATGAGAGATAAGCTGAAGCGAGAAAGTCGTCTCAAGTGGGCCTGAGTCGGAATCAGCATCCGACACATCTGCCATGGTTGCACACAGCAATCAATGAGAGTGTCGCACACTGTTATGGACTGTGGCTCCACTTTAGACAGAGCTCAAAAATTCAAATACAGACTGGATAATATCACAAAGTGATTCCACATAATTATGAAACCAGCTGTAACACCCAATCCTTTCATACTCATACTGTAAATAAACCTTGCACAGCACAATCTACTAACCCACTCCTCCCAGGAACCACTGGTTGGACCCTGCCACAGACGTGGCACCCTAGTAATACTCCAATGCATGCGAATAGAAAGCCTTTCTATCTGCAGTTGTTTTGTTAGTGTGAATAATACAACATACACCTGCATAAACTTGTGTGCATCAAAGAATGGGTTATAACTTGAGATGTAATTATGCAAGTTCTATGTGCAATAATACTTCATTTGAAATTTATACTTAATACCTTTTCCAAGGACTGCGGATAGACAGGATTCTATCTGCAGGTTTAATGTTATTACAAATACAAAAGTCACTGACATAAATTGAGACTCTTTAAAGAATGTCTTGCAACTCAAGATATAGTAATAATTATTGCATGATCTATACCATTGGAAAGCTGTAATGAATGCTTATAAACAGCCGCTAATAGAAAGGCTTTCTATCCACGGTCATATTGGTATAATAAATATAAATGTACTTGTATCTATCAAAGTTTGGCTTATAACTTGAGATATAGTCATGCATGTTCCATATGTAATGCATATGCATATGTATTATTGAAAGCTATCTCAATACTCTTTCAACAACCGCAGATAGAATGTCTTCTATCCGCGGTTATTTTGGTATTACAGATACAAGATGGCCCTATAGAAATTAATATGTTTTAAAGAATGACTTATAACTCTGGATATATTTGAGATAATAGATCATGCAGCATCCCATTTTGAAGCCTTTCTTAGTGCCTTCAATATGACTGCAGATAAAAGTGTTTCTATCCGCAGTTCTAAGTTATTGTGAATGCAAGATGCATCTACTAAATTTGATACCCTTTAAGAATGCTCTATAATTCAAGATATAATACTAGTGCCACATGTAATATATCATTTGGAAACTACTATCAATACCTTTCCAACGAGTGTGGATAAAAACACTTTCTATGCACAGTTGTAATGTTATCATAATTACAAAATGCACCTACATAAATTGACACTCTTCAAAGAATGTCTTGTAACTCATAATATAGTAAGGATTACACTACATGATTTATACCATTGGAAAGTTGTAATCAATGCCTTTAAAAACCCACAGATAGAAAGGCTTTCTATCCACGGTTGAGTTGTTATAATAAATACAAAATACACCACATATATTGACACTCTTCAAAGAATGCCATATAACTTGGGATCTAAGCATGCTAGTTCCATACACATTATACTGTTTGAAACTATTATCATTACCTTTCCAATGAGCGCAGATAGAAAGCCATTCTATCCGTGGTTATTTTGGTATTACAGATACAAATGGCCCCATGGAAATCAATACATTCTAAAAATAACTTATAACTCTGGATATACTTGAGCCAATAGATTACACAGCATCTCATTTCAAAGCTTTGCTTAATGTCTTCAATATGAGCGTGGATAGAAAGCCATTCTATCCGCGGTTATTGAGTTATTGTGAATACAAAATGCACCTACTAATTTGATACCCATCAAAGAATGCCTTATAACTCAAGATATAATTATTTTGGCACCACATGTAATATACCATTTGAAAGACATTATTAATATCTTTTAAATGAGCGCGGATAGAAAGGGTTTTTATCCGCGGTTAATGTGGCATTACAGGTACAAGATGGCCCTATGGAAATCAATACTTTTTAAAGAATGACTTATAACTCTGGATATATTTGTGCTAATAGCTCGTGCAGCATCCCATTTTGAAGCTTTTCTTAGTGCCTTTAAAATAAGCGCGGATAGAAAAGGTTTCTATCCGCGGTTGTTAAGTTATTATGAATATAAGATGCACCTACTAGATCTGATACCCTTCAAAGAATGCCTTATAACTCAAGATGTAATTATGCTAGTGCCACATGTAATATGCCATTTGAAAGGTATTATCAATACCTTTCAAACGAGCGCGGATAGAAAGTGTTTCTATCCGCGCCCAATCCGTGACATTGAAAAGTTTCCGCGGATAGAAAGTGGTTCTATCCGCGGTCAAAATTGATTTATTTTGTCCCATAACCCACCTGTAACCCATAAACTGAATTAAATTAGACCCCCTATAATTACCTTTTTTTTCTTATTTCTTTTTTTTTCTTTTTTTTGGTTTTTTGTGCCTTTTTTTGCCTTTTTTTTGCCTTTTAGTCATTTCCAACTCATTTCACTTCATTTTCTCTTTTCCCTCAACTCTCACTCTTTCCACTTATCTTCAATTCAATCTCCCACCCACTTTTATTATTCTCATCCACATATTACAATTTATCTTTTCTTTCTTTACTCCACTTTTCTTTTTCTCCCTCTACCTCTATATTAAACCCTTTCATCTATTTTTTTTCTTATTACTCATTTTAATTTCTCTCATTTTTTGTCTCAAAACAACTATATTCAACAATAACTCTATATTACTCTTACACTTTCACAATTTCTTCCATACACCTTACTGTAATTTACTATCCTATCACTCATTATTTTCACTACTTATCCTCACTTTTCTTTCTCACTCTAATCTTCTATCACTCCTATTCTCTCTATATCCACACACTTCACTCCAACACACACTTATAACTTTCATCCCAAGTCTAATCCTCTTTTTTTTCATCAAACCTTATACTCAATATTGTCCTTTTAACTTTGTCTTACTATAACTCTTTCCCCTTTTATTACTATAAACACTCCCTTTCATCTATCTCTTTTGACCTTTGCACTTCATTACTTTAAGTCCATTTCAATCTTCAATCCTGTCACTCACAAATCTTCTTTTTCAACACTCCCACAAAAATCTTACACATCCTTTGTCTTTTCTTAATCCTAATCTTTTTCTCACCATTCAACTTTAATACTTAACTCTTTCTTTTATACTCCTCTCTCTCACCCTTCATATACACAATGCCCCACTTTTCTTATCACCTTCTTGCTTATCTTTCTAATCCAATATCACTCTTTCTCTTTCTATATATATATTCAATCCTGTACACCAACCCTTAGTATCTATCTTCTCTTTAATATACCATTTCTTACTATATCTTCTCAACTCAATCTTCACTTTCTGACTTCTGTCATTCTATATCTTCAAGATAAACTCACACAACACAGTCACACTATCTCTTCTCTTTTCTCTTCTTGTATTTCTATTTATATACAGCTTATTCCAAGACTCACTCACTCATTGTCTCTTATCTTTTTATTTGTCTTATCTGCTTACTCATTTTTCTCACTCAACCTAACTCTTTCTCTGTGACTTGTACCTATCACTCATTCTCACTCATGCCTGCTTGTGATATTTACAATTTTCACTTACAGATTAGCCTGTAAGCTTAATCTTCTGTCCAATATCCACTTTTCTTATTTCTTCAATCTCAATTCTTAATGCTGTTCCTTCAACATTACCTTCCAACACCTTTTTCACTCTTACTGCTTATCACATATCCAACTTATTGTCTGCTCTAGTCCATTATTTCCCACATCTCACTTACTCTCAACTTGAACAACTTCTCACTAACACTTCTATTTCTTGCAGTGACACCTTCAATGCTCATGAGCTCCATCACTAGTATAGAGAGTGCTCAGGAATCTTTTTGGTGTTTGATAGACTGACTGCTTGACTCTCAATTATCTGACTCCCCCTTTGTATGATTACTCATACATTATCACTGATCTGACTGATATCATTACTAACAGACTGAGCCTTGCTTACCAAGCCTGACTGAGCTACTTATCAATCACTAACTGATAACTAGGTCCCTTACTGATGACTTACCAACTGGTTACTAGTTACTGAGTAATAATCATTTGAACCTGTATATATGGCCTTTATCTCTGACAGTTGAGCCTTAAGCTTAACTTTATTTTTAATCCCAGCTTCTGATTACTCTGCTACTCTTGCAAGGTCCCCTTTCTACTCTTCCATTTAATTTAGAGCACCTTGATTGGACCTTAGCTTTTAGCTTAGTGATTGTGCTTAACAATCAACTTGCCTTCAAGTAGAGTCATTGTGTGCCTTCAGTATGCTTCGGACTGCACACCTTCCTCTTTGAGCTAGTGTGCCAGACACCCCGCTGTGGGCTTAACAAATGCTGCCTTGCAATCAGTCAGACACACATTCAAGTGTCTGCTTCAATCTTATGAACCATCTGAATATTATTTACTCTAACTTCAAACAACTTGTCACACAATGCTGTATATCTCACTGACAGATAGTCTTAGCACTGTACAACTTTAACTTCTAATCACTAAAACACAATTTTATCAACATCATGTGTCACATTACCTTGTAGTCTTCCATAGTAACTACTTAAACCCTTTCAATTTTTTTTAAACAACAAATTTCTACTTTCATTCAAACTCTTCTTATCTCTAACTCTTCTTATCTTTATTCATTCAATTTAAACTTTAACTCTTCAATCTTCAAATAACTTTTGTCTCAATTGTACCATTAGTCTAGTTGGTTCTTTATTACTAAACTACAATAATATCAATCTTAGCTATAACATATACAAACTAATACATGTACACCCAACATGTCTTTCATTTCTTATTAATTTTCTTCTATGCTTTCTGGTGTCTATTTTAGTCTTTTTTTGACACTTTTATAATTTCAAGTCTGGTCATTCCACATTAATCAATCAACTTGCTTTTCATACAGTTGTCACTTTTTACAACTGCTCACTTTGAAAATACTTTTAAAATATTAACTCATAACTTTAGATAATCCTTTTGACCTATTTCTGTCTACAATATGTCCCCAGAGGGCCCAGAAACCATTTATCAATATTTTTTCAAGTCCCACATTTCCAGCACTTGTGTATCTACAGGTCACACTCCATCTGCCATACTTGTCCAAATATTCACTTACACCCCACAATACAGTAATACACTTAAATAAACTTGGGGTATAACTTTGAATATATAATAACCTCTATCTTAGTGACAAAGTAAGGCAAGATGTTATGTGGACCAACTCTTTGGCTCTGGTCATGTGACTCTCACTATATAATTACTAATCTATTATAACTATTTATATCAATGACTGATCGTTAATCTACACTTACTAATAGACTACATTTAATGACTAATCTGATTACTAATACTTACCAATCAGTTTAGGACAATTAGCTGGCTATCAGTTCAAACCAATATATAAGTCTTCTGTCATTGCCAGTTGAGCTGACACTGTCCAGAATCCCATATAAGAAGAGCTAGACCCTTGGTACATATTACAGCCTCAATACCAGGGTATGTCTTATTGGAAAGCACTAATTAACATTATACTGAATATCACATATACAGAACATCTGTATACATGGTTTGTGGCACATATATA
The DNA here is from genome assembly GCA_022376525.1 of Russula vinacea. Lineage (NCBI taxonomy): Eukaryota > Fungi > Basidiomycota > Agaricomycetes > Russulales > Russulaceae > Russula > Russula vinacea. The sequence goes on along the minus strand of WTXL01000209.1, from coordinate 8,068 downwards.
GTACTTGTGTTACTAGTTGTGTAATGATACTAAGCTCCATCACTGGGATAGAGATTGGTGAGGTGTTTTTGGACCGACAGTTTGGCTCTGATCATATGACTCTGTCTGTGTACGATTACTCATACGCAATGACACCGCTGACTGATAAGATTACTTATAAGTCAGCCTTGCTTACCAAGGCTGACTGACCATCTTACTGATCGCTGACTGATGACTGGACTGCTTACTGATGACTTACCAACCAGGTTGCCAACCGGTTATTAGTTACTTAGTAATCATTGGTTTGAACCTGTATATATAGTCCATACATCTGACAGTTGAGCCTTAAGCTCAACTTTGTTCTCTATTGCAGCTTCTGTTCACTCAATAAGTAAGGCCCCTCCCTCTCTTCTCTTTCATTTTACCTTAGAAGTCCTTGGTTGGACTTCAACCCTCAGCTTAGTGATTGTGCTTAACAATCAACTCGCTTCTTGAGTCATTGCATGCCTCTGGCCCACTTGGACCTCAGACTTTCCTCTTTGAGGATACGAACTCAGACACCCCACTGCAGGCTTAACATGTAGATACAGTTTTTGTCACATCCCACTTCTGGCACCAGAGGTCACAGGGTCACACATGATGACATGGGTAAGAGGGGAAGTCAACTGAGCCTAGACTATGTACAATATGAGCATGTTCCATTAGCTTCTATTCCTTTCCTTTGCCTTCCAGATGAGATTCACAGTAATCCAGTTTCTTCTCCAGTAGCTTCTGTGTCTTTCCAGTACATTCCATGACATGTCATACATCACCAAAAAGGGTTCAGGTGATTTGCACTCAGCCAATGATATGTAGCATAAAATGCCATACATAGCTAATTGTATGTCTATATTACTCAGATTGCACTCTATAGCCAATTGGACAGCAATATTGCTTAGGTAGCATTCTGTAGCTGGTTGGACAACAATATAGCTCACACTGGGCACTCTGTAGCTTATATATCATTGGGTGGAGTCTATATTATTTGGTATGTTCTATGTGTCACTATGTTACATTGTTTTTCTAGTATGTCTATGTCGGCTTTATGTCACTATGTTTCTTTAGTATGTGGTTCTTTCAAGATTTTTCCGAATCTTGAACCAGACCCTTATATTGGCAAAAATAAATAAACTAGGTACAAATCTATTTATATGTACTACTACAATAAGTATGTCAAAAATGTTCGCGCATGCGTTGAAGAGTGACATAGCGCCATCTTCGGCACCAGAGGTCACTAGCTCGTATGTGACGACATGGGTAAGAGTAGGGGTTAACCGAGCCCGGGCCTGTACGATACAAGTAGTTTCTAGTATGTTCCGTAGCGTTCCACCTATTCCCATCGAGTTCTGGACGATGTATTCCGCCAGCTTCTTTGTGTTTCCTTACGCTTCCATACGATTCCGGCTCCTTCTGTAACGCGTCATAGTGTAGAACATTCCGGATGCCTTGTACAGTATATAAGGCTCTCTTTGTCGTCCCTAAGACGGCAAGTTGAGTCTCCTGTCCAGTAGCGGAGTCAATACACTCTTCAATTCTCCACCCTTCCCACTCAACTTCGTCTTGGCTAGAGAGCGGCCGTAACGAGCTCGGTATCAAACGATTGTCTAATCGTTATCGGATCTACGCCGGTGACATTAGACTCAACTTCTTATCATCACGGCATCCACATCCGCAGTAACCCTCACTCCGCGACGCTACGTCAACAAAGCCGGAATTGACGACGGACTACCCGAGAACCCATACTTAGCCGTACTAACCTCGGACGCATTCCCACAAGTAGGAGGAAGGATCCTCGCTTATCACCCCGACAAAGACTTTTCGTTCAAGACCCCAGGAATAGTCGTCTTGTACAACGACTTCGGATACCTCTTCGAACTCGAGCTAGATAACCAAGATCGAGCATACGTAGGGAAGAGACGCATCGACATCGAAGCACACAACAAGCTCACGCCAGCCGAAAGAAACAGACGAAGGGACGACCCCTTACAATCCGAACTCCTAGTAGTGCCACCAGCTACCCCAGAAGAACTCGTAGCGGCAGAATACTTCTATCGACCCGCATCTCCTAACACCGACTCAGAGTCTCACAAAGAAGAATCACAATCAGACAACGAAGACCTCATCACACTAGCAATCCGACACTCCCCCATAGAACCCACTATGGCAACACAAACCCACTCCAGACTGGCCACCCACATCGCCAGAGGAAACGTAACGCTCCCCAATGTCCCTCCGATATTCATACCAGCTCCACAACGCCCCCCAACACCTCCCTTGCGCGCACTCACTCCAGGAACTCCAGGTGGAGGCGGCGGAGGCGGCGGAGGCGGTGGAGGCGGAGGAGGAGGCGGAATAGGAGGAGGACAAGCAAACCCCCCTAACCTCCGACTCTGCGGAAATCCTCCCGAGATATTCACAGGAGAAAGAGAGAAAGCAGACCGCTTCCTCTCCCAGCTCAAACGCTACTATCTAGCCAACATCGGAGTCCCGGAATTCAACTCCTGGATCCGAAAAGTCGTCATCGCCTGCACCTACATCCAAGGCCCCCTCGTCGACAAGTGGGTCGATAGAGCAGTAGATTGGCTCTCGCGACTGGATCCTCTGATAGACGACATCGAGGATGTCTGGGTCCAATTCCTAGACGCTTTCGCAGAGCAATTCCAAGATTCCCAGAAAGGCGAACGAGCTCGCACAGGCCTCGAAAGTATCAAAATGACCTGGCCTCTCATTGATCAATACATCCAAGACTTCGAACAATTGGCCGCTGAAGCCGGATACACCCTTGGAGACGCCCCCACCAATCGATACTTTGTACGAGGGCTCGTTCCGAGCGTAGGAAGAGATGTCTTCAAACCATCTCCCAGCGACGACTACCAAGTGCTCAAGAAGAGAGCAATCGACAGCGTCATCTCTCAAAAGGCCATAAATCAAATCTTCGGAAAGAGAGACAACAATCAAATGGGCAGATTTGTCCCTGAACAACGACAACAACGAAGCAACCAAAACCGCTTCCAGGGCTATAACTCTTCTAACGCCCCCAACGCCTCAACAACACTCCAGTCCCTATGGACCTAAGCCGTACTAGAGGCTTCAGACAAGGGGACAGCGCGTGCAGACACGCGTGACGCAACTCCAGGACCCCCAAGGAAACCCATCAAATTACCTGATGGATACCAACTTATCAGTGTCGCCCAAGTCCAAAACGGAGAAGGACAACAACAGCGACGCCCGTTCCAAGGGAATTGCTTCAACTGTGGACAACCGGGACACCTAGCGCGCAACTGTAGGCAACAGAAGAAAGCCAAAATAGCCCATGTAGCGAAGGACAACTAGTCGACTGGGAACCGGCCGACAACTACACTCCATTCCAACCAGCCGCCAAACTATCCACCCTTAAATCACAAATCGACAATCTCACGGCGCAGGAAAGGGATGACCTGGCCAAACAATTCGGAGCGGTTGAAGGAGAACAGGATTTTCCCAGTGCCTGATCAGATCGGCCTTGATCAGGGCACTTAGTTCAGAACGTGTATACTTGTCAAATCGCCAGTCGATGTCAATCAAAGTCTATGTTAACACTTCGAACAAAAGGGCCGAGACTTCCGCATTACTTGACTCAGGAGCCACGGAAAATTTCATCACTACCTCTTACGCTAACTGGCTCCGTCTACCAATCAAACAACTCCCCAGAGCCAGGAAAGTCTGTAACGTCGACGGAACCACGAACAAACAGGGCGACATCACACATTCACAGACTTAGAAGTACAAACAGGAACCAAAAGAATCAAAATGCGATTCTTCCTCACCGACCTAGGAGAACAAAAGGTCATCCTAGGATATCCCTGGTTCGCCGCCATGCAACCAAAAGTCGACTGGGCCCGTGCCTGGATAGACTACGAACAATTACCGGTCGTGCTAAGGACGCCTGACGCTCATAAAGCCATCTTCACCCCCGCAAAAGATAGACCATCGAGAGTCAAAGCCAGCTTTAAAAATCTGACAAAGAAACTCCGAAAATCCAGAGCGAAGACCGCATGTTCGTAACTAGAGTATACGTCGAACCACAAATCGCATCCGCTAGTCATCGACAAACCCAAGCATCCAAACTAGCAGAGAAAGAACAAAGCTCAAAGAAGGCCACGCCGTTACCAGAACACTATCAAAGACATGCCCACGTATTCAGCGAACAAGAAGCCCAAAGATTCCCAGGACCACGTCTATGGGATCACGCAATAGAACTCAAGAAAGACGCTCCAGCCACGCTACCTGGAAAAATATACGCCCTTACCCAAGACGAACAAAAAGCACTCCAAGAATTCATCAAAGAACATGTTCAAAAGGGTTACATACGTCCATCCAAAAGCCCCTACGCCGCCCCCTTCTTCTTCATCAAAAAGAAAGACGGACGATTACGACCAGTCCAAGACTATAGGCGGCTGAACGAATGGACCATACGCAACCGATACCCCTTACCCCTCATTAGCGAACTCATCTCACGCGTCCAAGGAGCATCCTTATTCTCTAAATTTGACATAAGATGGGGATACAACAACGTACGCATTAAAGAAGGAGACGAATGGAAAGCAGCCTTCATTACAAATCAAGGCCTATTCGAACCTAGGTCATGTTCTTCGGCCTCACGAATTCCCCTGCTACGTTCCAAACTATGATGAACGCCATATTCGCAGAAGAACTACGCGAAAACTGGCTAACCATCTATATGGACGATATCCTAGTTCACACCACAGACGACATCGCAGCTCATAGAGAAAAGGTCCACAAAGTCCTACAGAAACTCAGGCAACACGACCTCTACCTCAAACCAGAAAAATGTCAATTCGAACAAAAGAAGGTGGAATTCCTAGGCGTCATACTTGAGAAAGAAACCGTACAAATGGATCCAGCCAAAACCAGAGGAATCGCAGACTGGAAGACGCCACAAAACCTCAAAGATGTCCGCGCATTCCTGGCTTTACAGGGTTCTATAGATATTTCGTCCCAAACTATTCAAAATCGCCCGCCCGCTAATCGAACTCACAAAGAAAGCAGTACCATTTCATTGGGCGAAGCACAACTCAAAGCATTCGAAACCTCAAATCACTAATGTGCAGCCGCCAGTACTCAAACAACCGACTACGCCAGACCATTCTTCCTATCACCGACGCCTCAGCTTACGGCGTGGGAGCCGTACTCTCACAGGAGGGAGAAATAAACCCTCGCACCAAAAACCAACACAACAACCCATCGCCTACTACTCGCCACATTCACCCCACAGAAAGAAACTACGACATCTACGAACGCGAACTACTAGCCGTCATCAAAGCCCTGACACACTGGCGACCCCACCTTGCAGCCACAAAAGACCCAGTAACCATACTCACGACCACGCGAATCTCACCTACTGGAAAACACCACGAACCATCAATAGGAGAGTCGCAGATGGTTCACAGAACTTCAAGACTACAACTCGTCATAAAACAGTACCCGGGAAAATACACGCAGCGCAGATATGTTGTCCAGACCACCAGGAGTCATAAAGGAGAAGATGACAATACGGACGTCACACTCCTCCCTGAACCCATATTCGTCAGACTAGCAGACGAACCAGACCCCAGTGGACATCCATAGAGGAACAGTTCGACAAGACAACAAAAACAACCACAACTCATGAAGGATGGCGCGATCGCTACCAACTAGAATTCGTAAATCAGCCATGGAACCATCCATACGCCTTTGGAAACATGAAGGCAAAATGGTATTCCACCAAACGACGAACTCAAGCGAGATCTCCTACACCTAATACATGACAAACCTACAGCGGCCACGTAGGACGAGATTGGACCATCTACACCGCTAAAAGAGTCGCCTGGTGGCCCGCCATGTCCAAATGGGTCGAAACTACGTCAAAGGATGCGCCAAATGTCAACAAAACAAAACGCTCACTCACCGGACCATCCCCCACCATACAAAATCAACGTCCCTCCTGCAGCCCAACCATTCGAGATCGTAGCCATGGATCTAATACGCAACTCCCTAACAGCCACGGATACGACGCCATCCTCACTATAGTTGATCATGGATGCACCAGAGCAGCCTTATTCTACCCTGCACGACGAACGTAACCGGAGAAGGAATTGCCAAACTCTACCTGGACAACGTGTATCGATGGTTCGGAATCCCCTCGAAAATCATATCAGATAGAGACCCTCGATTCACATCCACTTCTCCACCTCTTGTGTCAACGCCTCGGAATCAACCGGAATATATCACAGCCTATCACCCTCAAACGGACGGCCTTCAGAACGAAAGAACCAATGGGTAGAACAATACCTACGATTCGTAACAAGCGCTTCCAAGACGACTGGAGCGATGGCTAGCAATAGCCACGCAGTACATAACAACTACCCCAACGCCACACACGCATACCCCGATAGAAGCACTTTAGGGTACTCCCCCAGAATCACGATGGAACTCCCTTATCCACCAACCACCGTCCAACTCATCGACGATCGAACCAGAAAGGCAACGGAGAAAAGGAAGCAAGCAAAGAAGCCTTAAACGAGGCAGCACGAACAGCACCACCTGACTCCTATCAAATCGGAGACAAGGTCTGGCTCGAAGCAAAACACCTCGCCTCCCTTATCAGACGCCCAAACTCGCCCCCAAACGTCATGGCCCCTTCACAATTATCAAAAGGGTGTCACCTGTCGCATATCAGCTGCAACTCCCCACGGCCTGGACCATCCATGACGTCTTCACGCGTCCCTCCTGACCCCTTATCGCGAAACTATAGAACACGGGACTAACTACACGAGGCCACCTCCTGACCTTATCGAAGACGCCGAAGAATACGAAGTCGAGCCATCGTTAATCACCGTCACTTCGGACGTAAACGACAGCTCCAATATCTTATCAAGTGGAAGGGTACCCAGATGCGACAACACATGGGAAGCAGCTGACCACGTACACGCACCCGCACTGACCCAGCCTACCATCGAAAGAATCCATTGACGCCCCTGAACAAGATAAAAGAGGGCGAAGAAACGCAAAGTCTCCATCCGCTCCCTCAAGTCTATCTTCACAACACTTCCAAACCACCCACATGTCTCCCCGTCAACGTCTTCAGCAACAGCATCGAGGCGTCTCCCCGGCGGAGTTCGGTGCCTCCACCATCACCTCGTGGATCCACCCCGCCCCTACTATCCTGCCTACCCCGACCGACTACACCACTCCTCCTCTTACACCAACCCCCGAAGACACTCACATCCCCGCACGTCACGGCTCACCATCGCCCCAGACTCCGAGACGGAGGAGGGCGAAATCATTGATCGTGTCCACCGACACAATTACCCCCTCTCACCCCAGAGCTCCCTCAATGTCATGCAGGGACACCCAGACTCGACGCGAGCACTCTCCGCACCATCGCCATCGGCCTCGCCAACACGGCCATCGGTCGTACATTCCAACACCTCGAGGCCAAAACCGAGATCGAACAGCTCCGCAAGGAGCTTACGACCTTCGCGCGGAAATGTCTCGCCAGCCCGATGCCGAGTGCCCAGAAGGTTTTGAAGAAAACCATGGCCGACTCCCCGACTTCGTCATCCCCGACGCCGACAACGTTATGCGCCAAGCGCGCTACATCAAATTGGGCAACGGCCCTATCCCATTCGCACTCGGTACTCTCGGCCAAGAAGGTGACCCCGTCTTCCACTACGACCTATACGCCGCCCCTTCCTACATCCGCGACTCCCCACCGAGCCACTCCCAATGTGGCTCATCGACGCTATCGGTGGGAAGTCGTCATCTACCACCAGGCCATGGATTTGGCTCGCAGCACTGACGACTGGGGGCTGGCAGCCGAGGTCGCCCGCTATCACGAGGCGGACACTCGTATCCTCAACATCGCGGCGAGATTCACGCCCTCGACTGCGAGTTACAGATCGCCAAGGCAGAGACTCGCCAGAGTCGAGGCCGCCTCGAGGGAGCCCGCGCCCAGCAGCGTCTCAGAGCCTTACAGGCTCTTGACACTCGTCGTCCCACTCGCGCCAAC